>BSQZ01000016.1:10972785-11040285 GCA_033239005.1 Lamellibrachia satsuma | reverse complement strand
TTGTCAGCGATGCTTTAGTCTCCTGCCCATCGTGTCAGCGATGCCTGTCGCGTGTCTCCTTAAACCGTCATTTAATTCAGTTGATACGACGCAGGAGCAAGATCGATCTCACGGGCGCCGCGCAGACGCGGCAGTTGCCGCATTCATTTAAGGCCGAATCCAGCTCCTGCATTGCCAATAAATTGTCATCCATCACGCCCTCTACGGTTATAGCCAGTATCACTACTTAGTTGTCCTTCGCTGATGGCATCCACGAGCGACGAGCCTGGCCGTTGACGGGAACCCAGCACGTAGAGCCGGCGTCGCGAGACTAAATTCATTAGTTCTCCTGTCGCGTACATGTGTAGTAGCGCTGCTGGCGAGACGAGCTGTCGTGGGACAGGCGCTCGGCCACTCGCGGAAGACGAATGATGCTGTATTTCGTAATCAAACGTTTCTTTATCGTGAAGATCTTGTCTCACTGTCTGATTAGCGAGTTCTCGTGAGACCGTGGAAGCCCAGGCACCTGCATCAGTCGACGGTCTGACGGGGACACATCCAACGGTTCCTGTGGCGATGTAGTCAGGCCCGGTGTGCGTCTATGAGTCGGGCGGGGTTGGAAGACGACATTTTGGGAACAATTGATGCCGTAAATGCAGCGAACGCCGACCAAAGCTGTTCGATTCGTCGCAGGACACAAGTTTGCCGTTGCCGCTGTCGCGTCGTTCGTTGTCGCGTCTGCCCTGTGCCTGGCGACCCAGCGACGGCGCGCCGCTGTAGACGGACCAGTGACGACAAACTTCAACGTCGACGTATACGATGTGACGAGACCGACCCACGATTACGGGCGATGTGTCCGACTGACGACGACGCCGAGTCCTCTCGTCTGCGTTCATGACCCTAGCGCCGACCGCTACGTATCGGCGACCATCTTGGCAGGCGATATTTGGGAGGCTGACGCCGTGCACTGCTTCCAGTACTTGCTGGGCCTGGACGCGAGTCTCGGCGTCGTCGACATCGGAGCCAACGTGGGCGAGTACAGCCTGCTGGCGGCAGCCATGGGTCGGCAGGTCGTCGCCGTCGAGGCCAGGCTTCTCCACGTTCAGATGATGCAGCGAGCCATCGTCGCCGACCGCCTCGGGGCGCTCGTCACGCTTGTCCACAACGCCGTGTCTGACCGCCGCGAGTGGGCAGCACTGTACGCCCGCCGAGACAACCCGGGGGCCACCAAGGCCGTCCCTGCCCTCCGTCCCTGTCGCCTCCCCGACAACTGTCCTCCCAGGTTGGCATGACGTCATGTTGTCACGTGTCGTTTTCTGTCTGTCCGTCCGTCCGTCCGTCCGTCCGTCCGTCCGTCCGTCCGTCCGTCCGTCCCTCCCTCCCTCCCTCCCTCCCTCCCTCCCTCCCTCCCTCCCTCCCTCTCTCTCTCTCTCTCTCTCTCTCTCTCTCTCTCTCTCTCTCTCTCTCTCTCTCTCTCTCTCTCTCTCTCTCTCTCTCTGTGTCTCTCTCTCTCTCTCTCTCTCTCTCTCTCTCTCTCTCTCTCTCTCTCTCTCTCTCTCTCTCTCTCTCTCTCTCTCTCTCTCTCTCTCTCTCTCTCTCTCTCTCTCTCTCTCTCTCTCTCTCTCTCTCTCTCTCTCTCTCTCTCTCTCTCTCTCTCTCTCTCTCTCTCTCTCTCTCTCTCTCTCCTCTCTCTCTCTCTCTCTTCTCTCTCTCTCTCTCTCTCTCTCTCTCTCTCTCTCTCTCTCTCTCTCTCTCTCTCTCTCTCTCTCTCTGTCTCTCTCTCTCTGTGTGTGTGTGTGTGTGTGTGTGTGTGTGTGTGTGTGTGTGTGTGTGTGTGTGTGTGTGTGTGTGTGTGTGTGTGTGTGTGTGTGTGTGTGTGTGTGTGTGTGTGTGTGTGTGTGTGTGTGTGTGTGTGTGTGTGTGTTATTTCATATGGTATAATATTTTGGTTTGTTTCGCTTCATGTGTCTTCCTAACGTTGTCTTTGTTCCGCAACGAACAGTACGTGCTAACGTTGTCTTTGTTCCGCAGCGACCAGTACGTGCGAACGATCACGCTCGACGATCTTCTCGCCGTGATCCCGTTCTCGCGAGCTCTCGTAAAGTTCGACATCGAGGGCGACGAGGCGAAGGTGGCGCTGCAATCGACGCGGTTCCTGCGCGTGCTGCGCGTGCCCTACGTGCTCACCGAATGGCTCTTCACTGCCGCCGCCGACGACCACACCGCGCATGCGCTGCTACGCTTCATGCGTCGTCACGGATACCGTCCGTTGTCCGTGTCACGGACACGACTGGACTGGGGACAGTGGCGCCACTGGCCGGACAACGTGCTGTGGGTGCTGTCGTCGGCTCCGTTATGACGCAGGCACACTCGTCTGTTCAGGCCGTCCGCAATCTTCGTGGCTGACGCAGTTGTCGCGAAAATGTTTGCGTCTTCTAAAATCTCCATTGTGAAACAGTTTGGTATGAATATTTGGTGTAGAAATGTTTTGTTTATCGATATTCGCAAATATACAAATAAATAGATAAACCGCTAATTGTACCCTTGTATAAAGCGATAGTTAGGCAGCATTTTGAATATTGTATACGAGCATGCCGGCCGTATCGTAAGAAGAATATAGATTAGCTAGAAAGAATACAGACAAGAGCAACAAAAATGGTTCCAGAATTGTGAGACCTTAGTTATGAAAGCCGCTTATTAGAATATGGTTTCACAACACTAGAGAACAGGAGACTAACAGGAGACCAAATAGAAGTGTTTAAATTAGTGAATGTTTGTGAGGGTATTGATAAGAATATGTTCTTCAAACTTAAAGAAGGCAGTAGAACCAGAGGACAAAGCAGCATTAGTTAAGAAACAGTGTAGATTGGACACGAGAAGGTACTCTTGCTCACAGAGGGTGATAAATAAACAAACTGCCAAATGATTGTGTTAATGCTAGTAGTGTGAATATGTCTAAAAATATAATTGACATATATCTGATAGATGATAAAATTGTTGGACTATCGATAAGTCAATGGCTTGCTAGTCCACTTGCCATCTGGAACTTGTAGTTTGGGATGGCAATCTTGTTAAATCTGGTTAAATCTAAATTGTCTTGTCTCTGTCGAAGCAGACGTCTTATTCTTGTAAGCATAACACAAAGACTACACGCTCCCGGCCTAAACATAGACAAAACCATCACGCCCCCGGCCTCAACATAAACAAAACCTACACGCTCCCGGCCTAAACATAAACAAAACCTACACGCCCCCGGCCTCAACATAAACAAAACCTACACGCCCCCGGCCTCAACATAAACAAAACCTACACGCTCCCGACCTAAACATAAACAAAACCTACACGCCCCCGGCCTAAACATAAACAAAACCTACACGCCCCCGGCCTCAACATAAACAAAACCTACACGCCCCCGGCCTAAACATAAACAAAACCTACACGCTCCCAGCTAAACATAGACAAAACCTACACGCCCTCGGCCTAAACATAAACAAAACCTACACGCTCCCAGCTAAACAGAAACAAAACCTACACGCCCCCGGCTTAAACATAAACAAAACCTACACGCCCTCGGCCTAAACATAAACAAAACCTACACGCTCCCAGCTAAATATAGACAAAACCTACACGCCCTCGGCCTAAACATAAACAAAACCTACACGCTCCCAGCTAAACATAAACAAAACCTACACGCCCCCGGCTTAAACATAAACAAAACCTACACGCCCTCGGCCTAAACATAAACAAAACCTACACGCCCCGGCCTAAACATAAACAAAACCTACACGCTCCCAGCTAAACATAAACAAAACCTACACGCTCCCGGCCTAAACATAAACAAAACCTACACGCTCCCGGCCTAAACATAAACAAAACCTACACGCCCCCGGCCTAAACATAATCAAAACCTACACGCTCCCGGCCTAAACATAAAAAAACCTACACGCTCCTGGCCTAAACATAAACAAAACATACACGCTCCCAGCTAAACATAAACAAAACCTACATGCTCCTGGCCTAAACATAAACAAAACCTACACGCCCCCGGCCTAAACATAAACAAAACCTACACGCTCCCGGCCTAAACATAAACAAAACCTACACGCCCCCGGCCTAAACATAAACAAAACCTACACGCTACCGGCCTAAACATAAACAAAACCTACACGCCCCCGGCCTAAACATAAACAAAACCTACACGCCCCCGGCCTAAACATAAACAAAACCTACACGCCCCCGGCCTAAACATAAACAAAACCTACACGCCCCCGGCCTAAACATAAACAAAACCTACACGCCCCCGGCCTAAACATAAACAAAACCTACACGCCCCCTGCCTAAACATAAACAAAACCTACACGCCCCCGGCCTAAACATAAACAAAACCTACACGCCCCCGGCCTAAACATAAACAAAACCTACACGCCCCCGGCCTAAACATAAACAAAACCTACGCGCTCCTGGCCTAAATATAAACAAAACATACACGCTCCTGGCCTAAACATAAACAAAACCTACACGCCCCCGGCCTAAACATAAACAAAACCTACACGCTCCTGGCCTAAACATAAACAAAACCTACACGCTCCTGGCCTAAACATAAACAAAACCTACATGCTCCTGGCCTAAATATATAAGCTACAGTTGCACTTCAAAAACATGTACATACTGTTGCAGCGAAAATAACATTATTATGCTGGATATCTACATCCAGATTTAGCTGGCCTACCAATGGACTTGATCTTGGGCGGTGCCTGACGTAGAAGGCGGGAAGTATATAAAAGAACAAATCCCCGAACGTATCGTCGCATTCAGACGCTGCTGACGGTATTTATGAGTAAATACATGTCGGCTAGATACCCATGACGGTATTTATGAGTAAATACATGTCGGCTAGATACCCGTGACGGTATTTATGAGTAAATACATGTCGGCTAGATACCCGTGACGGTATTTATGAGTAAATACATGTCGGCTAGATACCCATGACGGTATTTATGAGTAAATGCATTTCGGCTAGATACCTGTGACGGTATTTATGAGTAAATACATGTCGGCTAGATACCCGTGACGGTATTTATGAGTAAATAGATACCCATGACGGTATTTATGAGTAAATACATGTCGGCTAGATACCCATGACGGTATTTATGAGTAAATAGATACCCATGACGGTATTTATGAGTAAATACATGTCGGCTAGATACCCATGACGGTATTTATGAGTAAATGCATTTCGGCTAGATACCTGTGACGGTATTTATGAGTAAATACATGTCGGCTAGATACCCGTGACGGTATTTATGAGTAAATACATGTCGGCTAGATACCCATGACCGCAATTTATGAGTAAATACATGTCGGCTAGATACCAATGACGGTATTTATGAGTAAATACATGTCGGCTAGATACCCATGACGATATTTATGAGTAAATACATGTCGGCTAGATACCCATGACGGTATTTATGAGTAAATAGATACCCATGACGGTATTTATGAGTAAATACATGTCGGCTAGATACCCATGACGGTATTTATATAAAAAGCCTAATCTTCCTTTCGCTGGTCTGAACGTCCCTACGAACACAGCCAATTGCGTAACATGCCTCGTGATCCGAGTGTTGCCTTTGATTAATACATAGTTTCGCCGATGTTTGAATAAATGAGTTAATGAAATCAATCAAACATGTTTATAATATGTATTATTGGATACAATAAACACGGGTTGTCTTGGATTGAAAAGCAGGTGACGGCCATTGACTTTTAGAATACCGTCCTACAACATATGTACGTTGTTCGGTAATGCGACAGGTACATGATTGAAAAGGCATGCAAAGTATGCATTGTTTTAACGATTTAGAGACGTAGCGTGTTGCAAACATATAACCATATCGTTGCTCCATTTCTACGTTGATCAAGCTTGAAGTCTCTTGTCATGGTTCACCTATTTCATATTACTCCCTGTATCACACGCAACTTATCAATGGTTCACCTATTTCATATTAATCCCTGTATCACACGCAACTTATCAATGGTTCACATATTTCATATTACTCCCTGTATCACACGCAACTTATCAATGGTTCACCTATTTCATATTACTCCCTGTATCACACGCAACTTATCAATGGTTCACCTACTTCATATTACTCCCTGTATCACACGCAACTTATCAGTGGTTCACCTAGTTCATATTACGAAAACCTGGAAATTGTTTCGTATATCAAAATATTTAGTTACCCTGCGTTGCACGGTGAAAAAAAGCAACCACTGCAAGAGTCTATGGCTTCTTGCCACTGCAAGAGTCTATGACTCCTTGCCACTGCAAGAGTCTATGGCTCCTTGCCACTGCAAGAGTCTACGACTCCTTGCCACTGCAAGAGTCTACGACTCCTTGCCACTGCAAGAGTCTACGGCTCCTTGCCACTGCAAGAGTCTACGACTCCTTGCCACTGCAAGAGCCTACGACTCCTTGCCACTGCAAGAGTCTACGACTCCTTGCAACTGCAAGAGCCTACGACTCCTTGCCACTGCAAGAGTCTACGACTCCTTGCCACTGCAAGAGTCTACGGCTCCTTGCCACTGCAAGAGTCTACGGCTCCTTGCCACTGCAAGAGTCTACGACTCCTTGCCACTGCAAGGGTCTACGACTCCTTGCCACTGCAAGAGTCTACGGCTCATTGCCACTGCAAGAGTCTACGGCTCATTGCCACTGCAAGAGTCTACGGCTCCTTGCCACTGCAAGAGTCTACGGCTCATTGCCACTGCAAGAGTCTACGACTCCTTGCCACTGCAAGAGTCTACGACTCCTTGCCACTGCAAGAGTCTACGGCTCCTTGCCACTGCAAGAGTCTATGGCTCCTTGCCACTGCAAGAGTCTACGGCTCCTTGCCACTGCAAGAGTATATGGCTCCTTGCCACTGCAAGAGTCTACGGCTCCTTGCCACTGCAAGAGTATATGGCTCCTTGCCACTGCAAGAGTCTACGGCTCCTTGCCACTGCAAGAGTCTATGGCTCCTTGCCACTGCAAGAGTCTATGGCTCCTTGCCACTGCAAGAGACTACGGCTCCTTGCCACTGCAAGAGTCTATGGCTCCTTGCTACTGCAAGAGTCTATGGCTCCTTGCCACTGCAAGAGTCTATGGCTCCTTGCCACTGCAAGAGTCTATGGCTCCTTGCCACTGCAAGAGTCTATGGCTCCTTGCCACTGCAAGAGTCTACGGCTCCTTGCCACTGCAAGAGTCTATGACTCCTTGCCACTGCAAGAGTATGATTCCTTGCAGTACCCAGTCACGTTTTGACAGGGAATGATGAGTAACACTTCCTGTCTCAAAAATCGAGGTGATACAAATCTATCCAAACACACCCAGAGACAGATGTCATCACGAACAGGGAGGTCTCATTGACGTGTATTGACTTGTATGCCTGCAGGATCGTGGTACGGGTTATGAAGTCAACCACCTCCTCCGCCGCTGGCAACTCTTCAACCAGTTAGTAGAGGACACGTATGCCAAAATGCAATCAGAACGCCTGCTTCATTTGCCCGGAGTAGTTCACATAAAGCCGTTTTGTTATAAATTAGAAAGGCACACGACAATGCATCGTATATGTACCAGTGTTATGTAAGTTATCCGTAGAACTTCACTGAATATAATAATTTGACATTATCTAAAGCTCAACGATGCCCCATCGGTACGCAAGAGGGAGCTACTAATATCATCCAGATGCAGCTAGTGTCTTTCTGGACATGAAAAAGTACTCTTTCTCACAGAGGGTGATAAATGAATGGGACAAACTGCCAAATGATTGTGTTAATGCTAGTAGTGTGAATATGTTTAAAAATAGAATTGACAGATATCTGATAAGGGCGGGCTACACATAGATGAGAAAATTGTTGGACTCTCGATAAGCCAATGGCTTCCTTGTCCACTTGCCATCTGGAACTTGTTGTTCGAGATGGCAATCTTGTTAAATCTTGTTAAATCTCTACAGGCAGATTGCAATCACTTGAAAGGTATTCAAAGTTTCTGCATACATCCAGCGCCATATTTGTCAATTATCGTTACCGTCGTTACGATTACATAGAAGAACAATTTCATCGTTGCAACTTCAGCTACAACCACACATGCGACACTGGCGGAAATATTCAGGAACTAACACATCCATAAACTGTGTTATAGCATAGATACCACGTTTAGTAGCTAACACGAGATGAACAACATACCGTGACGTATCTGTCTGTCTCCCATATTGGATCGAGAGTAACAAACCATGACGTCTTTCTCTCTCTCTCTCTCTCTCTCTCTCTCTCTCTCTCTCTCTCTCTCTCTCTCTCTCTCTCTCTCTCTCTCTCTCTCTCTCTCTCTCTCTTCCTCTCTCTCTCTCTCTCTCTCTCTCTTCCTCTTTCTTCCTCTCTCTTCCTCTCTCTCTCTCTCTTCCTCTCTCTCTCTTCCTCTCTCTCCCTCTCTCTCTTTCTCTGTCTCTGTCTCTCTCTCTGTCTGTCTGTATGTCTGTCTCTCTCTCTTTCTCTGTCTCTCTGTCTCTGTCTCTCTCTCTCTCTCTCTCTCTCTCTCTCTCTCTCTCTCTCTCTCTCTCTCTCTCTCTCTCTCTCTCTCTCTCTCTCTCTCTCTCTCTCTCTCTCTCTCTCTCTCTCTCTCTCTCTCTATGCAGATGTTTATGCTCTCCCCAATATCATGGGATTTTAATTTACGTAGTAATCTTTGATGTGGCACTTCGTCAAAAGCTTTATGAAAATATATGCATGTAATAATACGAAGAAGAATAATTGTCATTAATATGCTTATACAGCGCCATATCCACAAAAGTTCGCAGCGCTGTACATAAAACTAATACGTAAATATAAATAAAATATAACAATAAATAATATAAACCGGTGATCGCTTATCTACACACGTTATCTTCTAAAAAACAAACATTTTGTTAAGCACGACCACCAGTTAATCTTTGTGTAGATAATCTGTTTTATTGATGTGTTTCAGAAAGCGTCGAAACGAAGGCGTCACTGACAACCATCGACAGGAGACGGAAATGTCGTCCGTACAGAACAGAGACGGTACGAAACGAAATTCAGATCAATGGGATGCACTTGTACGCGCGTGCATATGCATGATTTATTATACAACTAATATTTGTAAGGCAATAAGACATATATATATGTTGGCATTTGGCGTAAATTTAAACAAAACATACATTTAAACAAATATGCTTATTTTGATATCGAATTGCTGTGTACGGAGCTTAATGTGGAAAACCTGGTTATGACACGGTGAGACCCCAAATACCTGGTTATGACACGGTGAGACCCCAAATACTTGGTTATGACACGATGAGATCCCCAAATACCTGGTTATGACACGGTGAGATCCCCAAATACCTGGTTATGACACGGTGAGATCCCCAAATACCTGGTTATGACACGGTGAGGAATTGACACACGATAATCGTCTTCAAATGTTAAAAAATATAATTGCTTAAACTAGTGATACAATATAAGTATAAGTAAATTCACGTCCATATGATCACATTTTCGAACGTTACTTTCAAGAAATATCATACTGGCTTTCCAAGATGGCGGCCTGTCTAACGTAATTTTAACTTATAACCGAACTAGGATATAATAGTGTATATGCTATATCGTTAGCGGGTCACAGTATGCATACTTGGACGACAATACATGCAAATCCCGATATGTTACACTAACTAGACATTTGTATAATCATGTAGACAAATTCAATATCAACGCGATATGTCTGATTAATTTTCTTCCTCATATTACAAATGGTATTTCAACGAATCAATTCCATCCTGTTACACGACTGAAGTTGGCCGTAAATTACATTTCTGTACAGTCGCCTGTGCGTGCACACGTTCTCATACATAGTGATATACGGCATTTTCTTTCTCCTTCGGGAAGACGTTTTGAACGCTGTCTCATCTTAAACGCTGGTAATTTTGATTTGTCTTCTGCACTGCCGACAACACCAACTGCTAAATGTATTGTTTGGTTTCGACGTTACTAGCAATGACCGTCCTGAAGGAAAATAATTTGTTTGTGCCGCAAATCCCCGCATGATGCCATAAGACGTACACACGTATCGGACGCAATCAAAACGTACAAGATAAATTGTATTAATCTGCGAAGAATTGTCTTTTTTGTCACATACAATTAACAAAATTCCAGTCAAAGAAAGACTTAACACACGTAGTTGACGTGGAATCGCAAAACAAACGTACAGTGCCAAACTGTTACATGTGCAAGCACAATTATATGTTTAACTACGGTCATCTTTATACTGTAAATTGTGCATTTACTGTACACAAATATGCACATATACAAGCACGCATGCACGCACGCACGCACCTACACACACACACACACACACACACACACACACACACACGTACACACGCACACGCACACACACAGTGTAATGTGACACCATGTACGTATGAAGAGTGTTGGTAAATTGGTTAAAAATTTAAAAGCATAATAAACAAAACAAAATAAATCTTTGCTCATACCCACTTTTTTTATTTACATAGCTGCACAGGTAAACATTACATCTGTTTTTAGTCAAATAAATAATTTTATTCTACTAATAAGCGGCATTTTTCTAAAGTAGCCTTGTACACTTCAACCCTGGTAAAAGTTGTCTTCTAACTTGGTAATTAAACCTATTATATTTCGAAAATTCCGTTCTGAAAATTGTGCTATTTTAACCACGTATTTTCAGGAGTCACCGAGGATGCGAGCGACTACGTTGATCTAAGCAGAACTCCCCGCCAAGAAGAAGGCCCAAACATATACGACCTGATACAGAACTAGTTGCAGATGGCAGCTACGGGATTTTGCAAGGAAGATTGAATAAATGACATTAATCTACTGTTGCAGCTGTTTCACTTTCATTTGGGTTCGTCCACCTCGAATATTAAACGTATTTAACATGTGTAGACATACCCGATATTTCATAGGTTTATTTTAGATTTATTTCCAGCGTTGTTCTTGTTTTATAACAGTTACCACGGGACAGTGCTTTCGAGTTGCAAATTTAGCAATGTCCTTTAAAAAACACATTCAATATAATTACACTAAACATCAGAACTGCAAAGCACAAATTTCTCATGGATTCTTCAGTAAATGTTTTATGTCTCAACCGTTCAACTGAAAATTTACCTAAACTGATATTTCTCCAAAACGTCCCTAACTTTTAAAGATGCTAAATACATTATTTGGCATATTGTTTTGCATTACTATAATGGACATCTTACGCGAAGATGTGGACGCTATAATGATGAGTAGCGTAATAATAACATATCAAAAACGTAATATTGGTATATTTGAATGAACTGTCGTAAACACACAACGAATCAATGTTTTTGAAATTGACAAAATGCATGTCCAGTTGGTTTGTGTTTACTTTTTGTTTTACCAATATTAATAAAACAATTAAACACACACAATGTTGCTGATTGAAAAATGTGCATTGTCGTCAATGTCATTTCATAGGCGTCGGAAACTGTTGAATATGGGGGGGAATGGGACGCGAAGTTGACGGCTGCGAGCTGATCACTGACATGTATGATCACTGACATGTATGATCACTGACATGTATGATCACTGACATGATCAAACATAATAAATCAATACATATGAAGGCAACGACTAAAGTGTCATATTCACCACGCCCGCTCCACCTTGTCAGCGATGCCTGTAGTGTCCTGCCCACTTTGTCAGCGATGCCTGTAGTGTCCTGTCCACTTTGTCAGCGATGCCTGTAGTGTCCTGTCCACTTTGTCAGCGATGCCTGTAGTGTCCTGCCCACCTTGTCAGCGATGCCTGTAGTGTCCTGTCCACTTTGTCAGCGATGCCTGTAGTGTCCTGCCCACTTTGTCAGCGATGCCTGTAGTGTCCTGTCCACTTTGTCAGCGATGCCTGTAGTGTCCTGCCCACCTTGTCAGCGATGCCTGTAGTGTCCTGTCCACTTTGTCAGCGATGCCTGTAGTGTCCTGTCCACTTTGTCAGCGATGCCTGTAGTGTCCTGCCCACCTTGTCAGCGATGCCTGTAGTGTCCTGTCCGCTTTGTCAGCGATGCCTGTAGTGTCCTGCCCACTTTGTCAGCGATGCCTGTAGTGTCCTGTCCACTTTGTCAGCGATGCCTGTAGTGTCCTGTCCGCTTTGTCAGCGATGCCTGTAGTGTCCTGCCCACCTTGTCAGCGATGCCTGTAGTGTCCTGTCCACTTTGTCAGCGATGCCTGTAGTGTCCTGCCCACTTTGTCAGCGATGCCTGTAGTGTCCTGTCCACTTTGTCAGCGATGCCTGTAGTGTCCTATCCACTTTGTCAGCGATGCCTGTAGTGTCCTGCCCACTTTGTCAGCGATGCTTGTGGTGTCCTGTCCACTTTGTCAGCGATGCCTGTAGTGTCCTGCCCACCTTGTCAGCGATGCCTGTAGTGTCCTGTCCACTTTGTCAGCGATGCCTGAAGTGTCCTGTCCACCTTGTCGTTGGACATGTGGAGACGGTGGACATGTGGAGACGTTGGACATGTGGTGACGTTGGACATGTGGAGACGTTGGACATGTGGTGACGTTGGACATGTGGAGACGCTGGTCATGTGGAGACGTTGGACATGTGGAGACGTTGGACATGTGGAGACGTTGGACATGTGGAGACGTTGGACAGGTGGAGACGTTGGACATGTGGTGACGTTGGACATACAGTTAGGGGAAGGTGTATTCATGCATTGTGAAATGTGCTCACTCTTACATCAAACACACACAAGACAACACATATTTATAGACCGTTATTTCAAGGACAATATAATTTACAGGTTACCTTTTATAAGTTATAAGTTATGCTATAAATACTTGTATTCTGAATTAATACTTGTATTACCTTAAGAACAACATTTGTCCTTGTCTATTTCTTTCAATGAAATCTCGTCATGAAGAGTAACTTACCCCAACTATATCTACCAGTAGCACTAAGGTCATGTGCTCGCGCTACATATATCACTCCGACAGCTGGCTCCCCGTGAAAAGGATATAATATGCCCCAAAGCAGGCAAATGGTTTGATGAAGGAGACAAAGAGGCTCTGTGGCAACGTGTCTGGGTTTTCGTGAAATAGCTGCAGTGCAACACAGACAAAGGAAGAAGGCGCATGACAGACAGGAGCGGCGACATTACTTTCACTAACAACGTTCTACCAATGTCAGTACAATCAGGAAGAAGGAGCATGACAGACATGACCGACATTACTCCCACTAACAACGTTCTACCAATGTCAGTACAATCAGGAAGAAGGAGCATGACAGACAGGACCGACATTATTTCCAATAACAACGTTTTACAAATGTCAGTACAATCAGGAAGAAGGAGCGTGACAGACAGGACCGACATTACTCCCACTAACAACGTTCTACCAATGTCAGTACAATCAGGAAGAAGGAGCATGACAGACAGGACCGACATTACTCCCACTAACAACGTTCTACCAATGTCAGTACAATCAGGAAGAAGGAGCATGACAGACAGGACCGACATTACTCCCACTAACAACGTTCTACCAATGTCAGTACAATCAGGAAGAAGGAGCATGACAGACAGGACCGACATTACTCCCACTAACAACGTTCTACCAATGTCAGTACAATCAGGAATAAGGAGCATGACAGACAGGACCGACAGTACTCCCACTAACAACGTTCTACCAATGTCAGTACAATCAGGAAGAAGGAGCATGACAGATAAAACCGACATTACGCCCACTAACAACGTTCAATTAATCAGGAAGAAGGAGTATGACAGACAGGACCGACATTACTCCCATTAACAAATTTCTACCAATTTCAGTACAATCAGGAAGAAGGAGCATGACAGATAAGACCAACATTACTCTCACTAACAACGTTCTACCAATGTCAGTACAATCAGGAAGAAGAAGCATGACAGACAGGACCAACATTACTCCCACTATCAACGTTCTACCAATGTCAGTACAATCAGGAAGAAGGAGCGTGACAGACAGGACCGACATTACTCCCACTAACAACGTTCTACTAATCAGGAAGAAGGAGTATGACAGACAGGACCGACATTACTCCCACTAACAACGTTCTACCAATGTCAGTACAATCAGGAAGAAGGAGCATGACAAACAGGACCGACATTACTCCCACTAACAACGTTCTACCAATATCAGTACAATCAGGAAGAATGAGTATGACAGACAGTACCGACATTCTTCCCACTAACATCGTTCTACCAATGTCAGTACAATCAGGAAGAAGGAGTATGACAGACAATACCGACATTACTCCCTCTAACAACGGTCTACCAATGTCAGTACAATCAGGAAGAAGGAGCATGACAGACAGGACCGACATTACTCCCACTAACAACGTTCTACCAATATCAGTACAATCAGGAAGAATGAGTATGACAGACAATACCGACATTACTCCCACTAACATCGTTCTACCAATGTCAGTACAATCAGGAAGAAGGAGCATGACAGACAGGACCGACAGTACTCCCACTAACCACGTTCTACCAATGTCAGTACAATCAGGAAGAAGGAGCGTGACAGACAGGACCGATATTACTCCCACTAACAACGTTCTACCAATGACAGTACAATCAGGAAGAAGGAGAATGACAGACAGGACCGACATTACTCCCACTAACAACGTTCTACCAATGACAGTACAATCAGGAAGAAGGAGCATGACAGACAGGACCGACATTACTCCCACTAACAACGTTCTACCAATGTCAGTACAATCAGGAAGAAGGAGCATGACAGACAGGACCGACATTACTCCCACTAACAACGTTCTACCAATGTCAGTGCAATCAGGAAGAAGGAGCATGACAGACAGGACCGACATTACTCCCACTAACAACGTTCTACCAATGTCAGTACAATCAGGAATAAGGATCATGACAGACAGGACGACATTACTCCCACTAACAACGTTCTACCAATGTCAGTACAATCAGGAATAAGGATCATGACAGACAGGACCGACATTTCTCCCACTAACAACGTTCTACCAATGTCAGTACAATCAGGAAGAAGAAGCATGACAGGAAGAAGGAGCATGACAGACAGGACCGAGAGTACTCCCACTAACAACGTTCTACCAATGTCAGTACAATCAGGAAGAAGGAGTATGACAGACAGGACCGACATTACTCCCACTAACAACGTTCTACCAATGTCAGTACAATCAGGAAGAAGGAGCATGACAGACAGGACCGACAGTACTCCCACTAACAACGTTCTACCAATGTCGGTACAATCAGGAAGAAGGAGCGTGACAGACAAGAACGACATTACCCCCAATAACAACGTTCTACTAATGTCAATACGTAATACGGACAGAGCCCTTCAAAATCCTGAAGTGAGATAGGGCCTCTCTGCCCGCGTAAAACTTGTCATGGAGGTGCAACATATTCTAGTCAAGACAAGGAGAAAATTGTTCACATGACGTCACTTCGGACAGGAAGAACTGTCGCTAAGACGTTGCAACAGCTCGCAGGACAACAGAAAATACAGCGTATGAAGACCGTTCGTCTGCAGCTAGAAGTGAATGAGTTGGTGAATAGACCAGATAACTCTAGTCATACAGGAAGTATGAATAGACCAGATAACTCCTATCATACAGGAAATATGCGGTGAGGGATAGTAAGAAGACGGAACGAAGTATATTTTGACTAGCTATCATCGATACCTGCATATTTAATTCAACGAGAAAAAAAAAACAGATACAATAATATATTACTACTTCTGCCTTGCAAGATCAAAGCATATACCCCTGGCCATCAACGTTTGTAACCGTACAGATGGACATTACGGAAATATATGTCTGCTACATGAATGAGTGGACACAAAATGCCTACTTCGCCAACAGGTGACACTCCACGACCAGGTGCTGCACTGGGGGATGCGTTTACTCATTAACTGCAACAAAAGTCCTACATGGTTGAGTCAGATGACATTGATCACAACAGCACATCTCTACACGCCTTCCTTATGACTGTGTTGTCACTTGTGAAGGAGTGTCGTCCACATATAGAAGAGGTTAACTACCTGACAGTCCGATTTAACATTACCACAATCACACGATACTGTAACTTGTTCAGCATCACACCAAGTTATTCGGTTTACATCAATTATCTCCAGAACGAGTTGAGATTAAATATGTGAAACAAAATAACATAAACATTTCAAATTAAAAAAATTGCGTGAAGTAAAATATGTAAAAAAAAACACTAAGGATTCCATGGTTGTATAGGGTTACTTGGCACCACATGTTTTAACAGTTTCTACTTTATGATGAAGGATAATGATATAGTTTAATTAAAGATATGTTGCGTGTCCAGCGTCACCAGTGTCAGTAATTTGTTTTTGCAAAGTACCAATCCCGGGACAAAAACGGCAGATGCAACGGTCAAAGATTACTTATCAAAGTTACTGATTATGTGTGGTATAAAATTGACAAAACTGATATGAAAGAACTGCAGTAGTTGAAAGAAGGCATATCCAAGAAAAAAGCAATGTAGAAACTATGACCAAAGTAGCAATGACAGAAAAAACAAGTTTCCAACTGAAATGTTGTACATTTTGTTTCTTATGGATTAACAGGTAAACTAGATCATTCAAGAAGATTTTCCTATAACCTGTCATTGGAAATGTTCAAATTGTATGTAGTAGTGTAAATTTCCGTCACTGACGCTGGACACGTGACAAAAAACATGTTCGACTTCATGTAACATATAAAAAACTAATTCATATTAGAGTTTGATACTTATGGAAAATATACCTCATTATATACAATAAGAAAAGACGTTGTTTGAATAATATATGTATGTTTTGACCTGCTACAACACCAATTGTACACTTTTGGGGACAATGGCCCGCTATGGCTGCTATTCTTTCCATTATAACAGTAATAATAGTTGTACCATGTTTTGCAGCCATAAAGACTGAATAGAACTTGTGTAAGCGTACATGGTAAATATAATTATATACATTAAAAGAGATAAAAAAATAAAAGGCTATGAATTAATATAGCATTAATTGCATATAGATAAATATAGTATAAATCAGTATTAAATATATGTAATAGTATGACATGTCACCTATCATTGTGAAACAATCATGTTGGAATGTGTTGTATATCAGTATTTACTGCAAATATTTATATCAAATGGTACATTTGCGAATTGCACCTTTCTTGAAGCGACCGAGAAATACATATAATCTGACAAAGCCGTAAGTATTTTTGCTACTCCAAGGGTCGTCGAGAATGATTCAGTGGGATGCAGATCGAAATTGTGTATATTTCACACACCTCTCAACGAAAATAACCAGTTCCGTCCGGGTCAGACACGTCCGATATGACAATAAACCCCTGTGTTGGAGAAGTATTTAATATATCTAATTAAAGAGTTGGATTTCGTTGATTGCGTCAACGTTGCTACGCGTTGCCGTGACAACGTGACTTTCACGTACGGATAATAATTATGTCACTATGTTACGATTATTTGATTATGTGTGCATCGCTCTGTGCGTGACAGTTCGTTGAGGCAGACATTCGTCTATTCTATTTTTAGACATATGCACTGTTATTTTTAGATATATATATACTCTCTCTCTCTCTCTCTATATATATATATATATATATATATATATATATATATATATATATATATATATATATATATATATATATATATATATATATATATATATATATATATATATATATATATATATATATATATATATATATATATATATATATATATATATATATATATATATATATATATATGTGTGTGTGTGTATGGATACGCTGATCTAACAAAAAATCAATAAACAAGCCATTGGAATAACGACATTACAGCCGACGCTCGTGGAATACGTACGTCGACATATCCGGTTTGGCAATCAAGCCCGTCACATCAAGAATGCTGTTTCTGTAGATCTGGCCGGTTGCATGAGCGGTTGAGAGTCACCGCTGCAATCTCGGCTGACAGTGCTGCCGCGCCGCGGGCGGGCCGTGAAGCCCGAGCGCCGATAACTCGCGGGCACTAGTAGCGGCTGCTTTTTATACTTAGATAATAATCATCGTCGAGAGTATGTATTCGAAACAAATGCGTTGTATTTCCTTCGATATCATAACATCAACTAAAAATATATTGCAATTCACATAGAGTTATCAAAATAGATGCAAGTTGTAGTTTATGTTGACGCTGCTCTTTGAATTGTGTTGTATCCATAAAATAAATTCTTCCGCTGTCTGGTCGAAAGATTCGACATTTTTAATAGCCCATCAATGTATTAGTGCCAATCATATCATAATTAGGAAATAAAGTAAGACAAATCATGATTAGTACGTACAGCTTAGTACAAACAACAGTGAGTCATAGCTGTTGTCATCGCTGTTGTCATTGCTGTTGTTAAAACATACACTTGTATTTAGGAGAAATAATCACATGACGTCGTATAACAACGCTCTTCTGGAATATATACACACCCAAATATCTCGAATGAAATATGAATGTATTACTAATTGTTATACTTAGCTATGAAATATCAAACTTGAATAGAGAGTGACCTAGAAAGCCTCACGCTCACAACATTCGCTCGTGGCGTCATTCAGTCAAGCGAAACAAATGTCAATGTTTTAGGCCTGTGCTCCTACCAGAGTTACTAAAGCATAAACATTTACAACTACAATTAAGAATATCGCGCCAGTGGTTACTAGGAAAACCTTGTTGAACACACAGCATATTAATTTCATGGGCCGCGCCATACTGTTAGACAATCACGAGCGCTGGTAGTCAGGCGATATTTGCTCATCAAATGAAAATCTATATGTAGACCCTTGTTTGTGCTGCTTCTATTCTTGTCAATACGGTAAGGTCATGATGTTTGCATCTAAGTTCAACTTATGCAACATATGTTTTACTTTTGTTTACTAAACTTCTCCCGATCTGACTTAGCACCTTTAACTTGATTGAGAGTTTGCGTTGCTTCCGACGGCCCTTCGACTTTAATCAAAGGCACTTAACACGTCTCACCGAAGTCGATTTCGTAGAACTGTCAGGCGCTTATTATAATTTTTTATCGCCCATTGAACATTATTTTATGATTAGTTTTAATAACTTTTGATGATTTTTATTTCGCTTTAAGTGACACAACTATGGAAGCGCATTGTCCTTATTTGTATTCATAATTATATTAATGTCTAGTTAGTACAGGATAAACGATTGACAGAATTGGGGAAAAGCTGAGTGCCCGCCTCGCCTTCTCACGGATAGCCAGATATTAGTGGATAAGTCGATAATAGCGACGTGTAGCGTTGTGTCCAGCGAGTGAGAAGGTCGACGTGTAGCGTTGTGTCGTTATAGTCGTTATCAGTCATAACTTGGCCGTGGAATACGGTTGCCCATGGGGCGGTAGAGAGGTTTCTGCGGCCTCGAGATCCGGGGACCGAGCTAAAAAACAAAAATATAATTTTACTGAGCGCACAGCATTAGCAAGGTTTGTAGGAATGTGTGCCAATTAGTATGAAGTGCGTTCTCGTTTACCAACTCTTCTGAAACCATCCTTGTCATTGTTAGGTCAGTAGGACGTATGCACTGATTAAGAGGCAAAACAACGGAAGTCCATTTTGATCTGTGGTTTGTTGGATATGTATCTAACTAACTTCGAACACACGAACTCTTCAACAGCAGATAATAACAGATCTCCGTCACCCGGGGCAGTGGTGTATTTGGGGTGGGGGTGGGGGTGGGGGACATTGTGCTGTGCTTCCCTTTGGCTTAATTATACTTATCGCGTGTAACCTGTTGCGCCACTACATGGTAGCATTGTGAACTAATGCGTGACTAAATTGCATATATATATATATATATATATATATATATATATATATATATATATATATATATATATATATATATATATATAGTCACGCATATAGTTCCAATGCTAACATGTAGTTCACAATGCTACACACACACACACACACACACACACACACACACACACACACACACACACACACACACACGCACGCACGCACACACACACACACACGATACGATACGATACGATACGATACGACAAGTTAGGTAAACATGGTTAATAAAAGTAATACATACATTAAATAAGTTAATAAAGTAATAACAGTAGTATATACATGAAAGTAGTCCATACAATATAATCATACTGCCATTACAGACATAAATTAGTGCAGTTTAAGACATACGATTACATACATTATTGTTAAATTGCTGTAACTTGGGTAATGAAAATCAATATATATATATATATATATATATATATATATATATATATATATATATATATATATATATATATATATATATATATATATATATATATATATATATATATATATATATATATATATATATATATATATATATATATATATATATATATATATATAGTATATATATATCAAAACAGCACTGATTATATCGAGTCCCACCTTGCGATGGGGATGCGTCTGAGTTGCGTCAGCCGTTAGTGGGTCGACGTCTTCCCTGCGTCCGTAGGCAGGCGGGATGCGCTGGTCGAGGGCGGTGTGTTGCGGCGAGCTCTGGAAGCCGTACAGCCAGCGGCCGCGGAATGGGCCGTGACGGAGGTCGGATGACGTCGACGATGACGTAGTAGGCTTTATGTCGTGCACTTTGGAGCTCCTCTTGGACCTTCTCGTCAAGAAGATAAGTTGTCAACGTGATGATATTCAAATAAAATCAAATGATTTATTTATAGTAGAAGCAAAGTACAGGAAATGTTATACAAACAATTATTTAATAGTATTTAATAGTATATATATATATATATATATATATATATATATATATATATATATATATATATATATATATATATATATATATATATATATTTAATATAATTTTAGAAAGCTCCTGGGAAAGCCTATAACATGACTACTTCATTATATGAAATAGTTGTATTTTAATGGTCGTAACAATGACAAACACGAATGGAATACGACTCTCATCGTCGACTTACGACGTTTTGACGACGTAGATGCAAACGACGCCGAGTGCAATGAGGACCAGTAGCAAGACGCTTCCCACTGACAACATCGCTACCTGCCATGACGCGAGGGGTGGCGGGGTCACGTGACACGGCCATGACGGATGACAGAAACACTCGTAGCCACCGACACGGTTGACGCACGAGTAGTTGGCTGAACAAGGCGATGACAGACACTCGTCAATGTCTGTCTCGCAATAGTCACCGCTGTAGCCGCGAGGACAGCCACACGAGTAGCCGTCAAACCCTACAATAGACGTCGACACACTGAGAGAGAGACTGGTAGAACTGTCACGGTTTGTTACACTCGACACAGTGAGAGAGACTGGTGGAACCATCACGGTCTGTACAGGAGGCTAAATTTAATTATTTAGGACCGTTAATTGTAACTCCAGAAATGGTAGCTAAGAAAATAAAGGCAATGAAAGATACTAAATCACCGAGAGTGGATGGAATTCCTACAACACTACTAATCGAAACAGTAGAACAAATCAGTATACCACTTGCAAGAGTGTCCAACTTGTCATTAAAAGAGGGCATTGTTCCTTTTCAATGGAAAGAAGCAAACATCATACCATTATTTAAAAAGGGTTCGAGAAATAAGTCAGAGAATTACAGGTCAGAGAGTTTAACGTCAGTGATTTGTAAATTATTACAAAGGTTAATTAAAGACAATATGGTGGACTTCCTTGTTAGGCATATATTATTAAATTCATCTCAACATGAATTCCTAAAAGCGAGGTCATGCTTAACAAATATGTTATATTTTTTGAAGAAATCACTAAATGGATAGACGATGGATCGCCAGTAGATATTATCTACTTAGATTTTTAGAAAGCTGTTGACAAAGGCCACGTCAAAGATTACTACTTAATTTAAAAGCCCATGGTATCGGGGATGACATAATTGACTGGATTGAACAATGGCTGACTGACAGAAGATAGCGTTTTGCAGTAGATGGAGAAGTTTCAAACTGGAAATCTGTTTTGAGTGTGGTACCAAAAGGATAAGTATTAGGACCTTTATTATTCTTAATATATATCAATGACTTGGACGACAACATAGCAAGTAACATTCTGACATTTGCGGATGAAACCAAAGTGTTTAGAAAGGTTAACACTGATGTTGATAAACAACATTTACAAAACGATCTACACAGATTAATGAAATGGTTTGAGAAATGGCAGATGTTGTTCAAATTTGGGAAATGTAAATGCCTACATATAGGACACGGGAACTTGGATGTAAACTATAAAATGGGAGATACTGTTCTGGGTACTATTGTAAAAGGAAAGGACTTAGGCGTTACAATAAATGCTGATATGAAAGTTTTAGAGCAGTGTGGTATTGTCACGTTTTGCTACACTTGAACCAGAGAAAGAAGCTGACAGAACCGTCGCGGTGTGCTAAACTTGGCACAGTGAGAAAGACTGGTAGAACGGTCACGGTCTGCTATATGCGAATCAGAGAGAGAGACTGACAGAACCGTCACGGTCTTCTACACTCCAACCAGATATATATATATATATATATATATATATATATATATATATATATATATATATATATATATATATATATATATATATATATATATATATATATATATATATATATATATATATATATATATATATATATATATATATATATATTTATTTATATATATATATATCTGGGTGGCACTTATCTCTATGGAGTAGTGCCTGTGGCAGGCAGCCACTCACCTTTGATGTATTATGGTGATTACCAGTTTGATTGGTTGTGTGCATACACTGTTGTTTTATTGGGTACATCAATAACTGGTTATAGTCGACTTGTATGTACAATTATTATGTTTACTGGTGTACTTGTGATGCATACAACCTGGCATTAAAATATGCCCTTTACCAACCTTTACATATGTATCCGTCTCCCTTATTCCTACATCAAACAAGCTGCGGCAAACTTGAAACTAGACCAGCGTCTCTCTACGCATTCGACACCACAGGAAACACACATATATATATATATATATATATATATATATATATATATATATATATATATATATATATATATATATATATATATATATATATATATATATATATATATATATATATATATATATATATATATATATATATATATATATGTCAACATGTAAGTACGGCACTGTCAGCATGTAGGCACGGCACTGTCAGCATGTAGGCACGGCACTGTCAGCATTTAGGCACCGCACTGTCAGCATGTAGGCACGGCACTCTTAGCATGTAGGCACTTCATTATTAGCGTGTAGGCACTGCACTGCCAGCACGTAGGCACGGCACTGTCAGCATTTAGGCACGGCACTCTAACCATTACGCAAAATAGTTGTACATCACTCACCTTTGGTTCTGTTGGTCGAAGTACAATTTGGGTCAGTTTCTGGCCCTTCGCAGACTCCCTGGTTCATACATGGGTTTCTCAATACGTTGACGTCGATCACCAACAAATCCTGAGAATATATGTCTTTGGCCGACACCTGTCGAGAACGATACGTGTTAATGAAAGTCTACAGTAAGATGTTTTTCCTAGAAAAATGTTCGCATTTGAACTTTTTAAAGCCATAGTGTCTACACTAATATACTATTAATTATCGTATTAATACTAGTATATTTGTGCCAGAATTTTCTTCATCGATACTATTTTAGTTACGGTACAAATGTAATAGGAAGAAGCACAACGTACTTGGTAGGAACAAAGCCTGGTTTAAAAGGGACACAAGCTATACGCATTTATGGCACATTTGGTGAACGTCTGCTGCGTTTACTAGCCAAAGACAGTGAGATCACAAACAAGATTCCACGTATAGTTATGTCGATAAACATAGTTAAAATGATAAACGTATTTTTTATATGCCTACCTTGATGACATCTTCGCCAAAATAACCTTCAAAGGGTCTGTACTTAAAGACGGTGACCACAACCGCCAGGTGACGCTGTCCCAGGTCGTCGTCACATGGTTCCGGTAGTCGCACCTTCTGGATAGAGTTGGAACTAGAAATGGCATCGATCAGTTTATCCCACAGGTGGCGTCTCGAGTGCCACGGCTGAGAGCAGTCCTGTGGTATAATATTGACGTTCTTTACCATTGTGTACACGGTCAAGTTACCGTGTTCTGGCGGATCGAAAGCCAACTTTACATCGTCGTCATAGTCGGCGTCACTGGCAGCGACCACAAACATGACGTCTTGGTAAGCGGCGTCGTTCGCGTTGTTTTCCTCTACGGCTATCGCGACCTTCGAGGAAGGAGGAACTATGTCACGTCCCTCAGAGAACATCTGGAGGTTGGGGGCGTCGTTCGTGCCCACTATGTTGATTGTCAACGTGCCGTCGACTGACAGCGGCTGCTCGCCGTCTGTTCGTCTCTCCCAGACCGTGAAGTAGACGGTGTCCGTCCCGTAACAGTTGGCGCAGGGCATGTACGTCAACGTCCCGTCGAGAGTCAGACTCGCGTTGCCCATCGGCGCTGGCGCCGTCAAGTTGAGTAGGAAAGAAACTTCATCTTTTTCCGGATCTTTGGCTGTGATGATGAATGTGAACTGTTGGTCTTCGAATATAGAAATATCAGATTCTGATTGTATAATGGGCGGTGAATTGTTGTAAGCATTGTTAACGCCGCCTAGGGCATAAACTCCGACGCCCTCAGAAGTTGGTTTCGACACAGCCCGTTTTCGCCTGTCATGTTTGTCGAGAGTGCTACAGACAGTGTCGCTGTGGCACACCTGCAACGGAAACAACGTTGTTGTAAACCTTACAAAACACAGCATCAAGAACATCAACATATAAAGGTATCCCAAGGTATATATAGTTACACTTCATTTCCTACAAAGAGTGCCACATCTGTTCATTCTAACATCCATTAAGGTTTTCTAGGACGTGTTTAGTTACGCTGCACCAAGTTCTCATGATTCCAACTATGTAGCCAGATGTATTTCAACACCGTAGCCAGGTGTATTTCAACACCGTAGCCAGGTGTATTTCACCACCGTAGCAAGGTGTATTTTACCACCGTAGCCAGGTGTATTTCAACACCGTAGCCAGGTGTATTTCACCACCGTAGCCAGGTGTATTTCAACACCGTAGCAAGGTGTATTTCACCACCGTAGCCAGATATACCGCAGCCAGGTGTATTGCATCAAAGTTATCAGGTCAGGCTTATTTTAGAGCACCATTTATAATGTAAAATATATGTACATATTGTAAACAGTGGGAAAGAGAGTTTACGAAAGAAAATGCTTTATTATCGCCATTTAAATATACGTTTCATTACTTGCCTTGACAATGACGGTGCCGTGTTCCCAGTCAATGTGTCTATTGTCCGGGTCCGTGTCACAGGTTCGTCCGGCATCAATCCACATGTCTTGGTCTACACAAAGAAAACACAAAGGTACATAACAAAATAATACATCAAGTAATCGTGAACGGCCGCTGAATGGCTATTGAAGTGTTTTTATTTTTAATGTGTAACAACGGCACTGGCTGTGATGTGAGCAATTTGCCGCTACTTTACTCGTAGAATAGTCGTGCATGCCATTGAATTACAGTTTGTGAATGCAGACTTAGCAAAAATAAGCGTTTCAGTAGAACGTAGTCAGCATGAATAGGCAACATGATGCCAGGAACCAACGTATCTATATTCATAGCTCACTCCTGCAAGACAGCACAGACAACGTCGATCATCTAGTTCTAATCCATTTTTCTTTCCCCAGTTTAAGACAAACGTGTGAATTAGAGCTTTCTCAGTTGCCGCGTTAGGTCGGCAGGAAATATAGCAACATTTCGCAGTCAACTAAAAACCCGCCTGTGTAAATTCCTTCAACCCCAGTAGCTCGTCAGCGTCTACGACTTAATTGTTGAAGCGACTAGAAACGGTCCAACCCTTTTGTTGTGGTGCGCTGCTGAGCTGGGGTTTCCCGAGGGTTTTAGCGCAATAGAAGTTTGTTTAATTATATTGTGTCTTGCAACAGTTGAACCGTAATGAAACCAGTGAAACCATCGCACCAAGTTCTCATGGTCGCGCACAACTAAACACTGACCTGCACACCAGCGCAGTATGCGAGGGTGGACGTCTTGCATGAAGTCTTGCACGCGAGACTTGTCGAACGACATCGTGATGCTGAGTGGGCCGTCAATGCTCTGGTCGGGCAGCGTCGTCACGAAGATCGTATCCCCCTCCCAGTGACGTATTCTGTGTACGCGTCAAGTCATTATAATTGTGTGTGTGCGTGCGTGCGTGCGTGCGTGTGCGTGCGTGCGTGTGTGTGTGTGCGTGCGTGTGTGCGTGCGTGCGTGCGTGTGTATGTGTGTGTGTGAGTGTGTGTGAGTGTGTGTGTGTGTGCGTGTGTGCGTGCGTGCGTGCGTGCGTGCGTGCGTGCGTGCGTGCGTGCGTGCGTGCGTGCGTGCGTGCGTGTGCGAGGACACAGTACAATCGTTTTCTTGTCCTTCCCATATTGGAGATGGATTGATCTATGTTACATACTAGTATTACTATTTCCTGCCAAAAGCTCTAATTGATGTATTTGTATGACATACGATATGTCTTATGACTTGGTTGACGACTAGACGAACGTACATACGTTGCATGCCTGTTTACAATGTATGTATATACATTGCATGTCTGCATACAAAGTACATATATACATTGCATGCCTGCATACAATGTACGTACATACATTGCATGCCTCTATATAATGTATGTACATACATTGCATGCATGTACGTACATACATTGCATGCCTGTTTACAATGTATGTATACACATTGCATGTCTGCATACAATGTACGTACATACATTGCATGTCTGTTTACAATGTATGTATATACATTGCATGTCTGCATACAATGTACGTACATACATTGCATGCCTGCATACAATGTACGTACATACATTGCATGCCTGCATACAATGTACGTACATACATTGCATGCCTGCATGCAATGTACGTACATACACTGCATGTCTGCATACAATGTACGTGCATACATTGCATGCCTGCATACAATGTACGTACATACATTGCATGCCTGCATACAATGTACGTACATACACTGCATGCCTGCATACAATGTACGTACATACACTGCATGCCTGCATGCAATGTACGTACATACACTGCATGCCTGCATACAATGTACGTACATACACTGCATACCTGCATACAATGTACGTACATACATTGCATGCCTGCATACAATGTACGTACATAGCACACCGACCTGTTCCTGAGGTATCTGTCAGTCTTGTCTGTCGTTGACTCCGGGTCCACGATGAATGTCTTGAATGTGTTGGATGCGGCTGAGAGGTACTGGGAGCTGACGTCGCGGGCAGAGAGGAATCCTCCCGCCAGCATCGCGTCTTCCTTTTGGGCTGCGGGAAGAAACAACGTCGATTTGTGGTTAGCGCTGATTCAGAACAGATCTTTATTGGAACAACTGTATTGTTCGTCGGACACTGTTGTGAAATGGTACAAAAAATATCGACACGCACAGGTGAGTAAATCTACTCTATAGGGCACATGTTTATAATAATTACATGGTCTTACTTAATACACGTGAACGATGGATTTTAGTTGCAAGTAAGAATTGTTTCACTCCTCTTACTAAGCATTGCCATAAACGTATGTAGACTATGGAATGGCACATGTATAAATGTATAAATAATTCCATTTACAGACAGGAACCTGGTTTTCCTGTAAGAAAGAAACATTGCTGCGATAATTAATCCACGCAGCTTACTTTTCATTGCTGTGATGTTCACTATCGTTGTTGGATTTTGAGCATTCGTCAGCGACAACGCCAGCCGGCCAGCCTTGGTCTTAGCCACGGCGTCCGTGTCGCCTACAACCACCAGGATAAGTCGGAAGTCAAACACGTGGGCTAAAACAGCTACATGTTGTGTTCATACACTGTCTTTGATGCACTGTTACTAAAGTTTTAATATTCCCTTTATCTCAGAGTCCGCTTTGTATCGCTTGCTTCTATCAATGTGTTTTCTTAATTCCCGCAAAATATATTACGATTACCCACACATAGCTCAAAGCTACGAACATGGCTTCCAAATTACACCCGATAAAGACGGAACCTTCACGGACAATCAGTATTGATACTCACGAACAATCAGTATTGATACTCGCTCACAATAGTAATTATAATTACGAACAATCAGTATTGATACTCAGAAACAATCCGTATTGATACGCGCGCACAAACGGTATTAATACTCACGACCAATCAGATATGGTGATCACGAACAATCAGTATTGATACTCGCGAACAATCAGTGCTGATATTCACAAACAATCAGAACTGATACTTACGAACAATCAGTATTGGTTTCACCGGCACCTCGCTGCACTTGTGAGCCTTGCTACACGCGCGCAGACGGACTCGCAGTGTTCTTAAACAAGACGGATTAGCTCATGCAATGTGTCGTCAAGGATTATGGAAGGAATTAATGTTCGAGTAATAACTGATTTAATTTGCAATTTCAATTTATACCAACATGTATTTCGTTAAACTGAATTTATTTGCTCATGTCGTATAGATATAGATATCATATCACTATATACAATATGAAGACAACAATGTTGGCAAGAAAAGGTAATATGCCCCACGCACACATGAACCAGTGGAGAAATTGCTAAACATGTGTCGTTATTACAGTAGTACCAGTGCTGTCACCTGCCGGGTTCCATGTAGAACTCTCCTCCCACGTCTCGTTTGCGACGACTCTTGCCCGTGTCGTTGAGTGTCGACATGTTCCCTCCGGTATACTTCATGCCGTCCGCCGTCAGAGTCACCTCTCCCCCGTAGTCGCCCAGGCCGACCTGCTGCTCGGGGTAGATGTCGTCAGAGCCGTTCTTAGTGCCCACGCTGAAATCTACATGGAAATAACGGCCTATTACTGCGATGGTAACCAATGGTAACCAACACGCGTCTTAGCAACAGCGTGTAACGTAAAGATGCAGGCTGGTGATGATGATGATGATGATGGTGGTGGTATTTATTTTCTCTTATTTTTTTTTTATTAGAAACAAAACGCTTCAAGCGTGCGAGCGAGATGGGGGGTGAGGGAGAGGGAGAGAGAGAGGGGGAAATATGGAGAGAAAGAGAGAGAGAGAGAGAGAGAGAGAGGGGGGGAGAGAGAGGGAGAGAGAGAGAGAGAGAGAGAGGGGGGGGAGAGAGAGAGAGAGGGAGAGAGAGAGAGAGAGAGAGAGAGAGGGAGAGAGAGAGAGAGAGGTAGAAAGAGAGAGATAGACAGAGGGAGAGAATGAGAGAGAGGGAGACAAAGAAGGCGGGAGGGAGATAGATAGATAGAGGGAGAGAGGGAGGGGGAGAGGAGAAGAGGGGGAGAGGGAGGGAAAGCGAGAAAGAGAGAGGGAGAGTGTAGCCCACAGACTGTGGTTAAAGCGTTGTGGTTCGATAAAACAAAGACTGACAATGAAGAGATAAGCATTGGCTGAGATTGGTCCGAGGTTATGGGAGCGACAGGGACTCACAGACACCGTCGATGTGTTCCTCGGCCGGCGCCTTGTCCCAGGCCACTCCCACCGCGTCCTGGCGGGATGTCTTCACGGCCGGCACCGTCAAGTCGTTGTCGAAAGCCTCTGTCCCTACTGTGGAAGTCGACATGTTGTCCGTTTTTGGTGACACTGTCAAGATGGTGACACCTATGAGAGAATACAGATGTGTGTCAAGTAGATGAAATGCCGCAGGACTTTCAATAAGCTAATGTATCCATTATCATTAAATTATAGCTTGATATCATAGCTTTGTATTCATTTTAGACTATTATAAAGCTCCATACAGTACCACGTGATTATGGCGGTTTACAAAATCATATTTTATGTATTACTCTTATCCAGAACTTCTTCCTTTCGGTGACGATTTTGATCAATATTGTCTGTTAAAACGAAGGAAGTCGAAAGAATTTGTCGATACCAACCAGCATTCGATACACATATTCGATACCAACGTTCGATACCAGCATTCTGTTGTTGCGCGCATATTAGTGTAATGTCTATTATTAATTATCAGTAACACCGGTAATCATAATTCAGAAATTGTGTATGGTTGACACAATCTATAGAGTTTTCGTTTTATAGTAACTCCACAAGCGGACTTCATTCACAGGACATTGCGACAGTGAAGCTGGCAATATTGAAGATAGATAGTCGGTTATTTTTGCCTATATTCACACATTGAAAGCTACCGCCATTTTCAAAGTTTTAATTTTAAGTAAATAATTCCAAAACTGAATGATTCGTAGTTTGTTCATATGTTCACACAGACATACCAGTTGGTTTATTGTAACCATCACACTATGTTCACACAGACATACCAGTTGGCTTATGGTAACCATCACACTATGTTCACATAGACATATAAGTTGGCTTATTGTAACCATCACACTATGTTCACACAGACATACCAGTTGGCTTATTGTAACCATCACACTATGTTCACACAGACATACCAGTTGGCTTATTGTAACCATCACACTATGTTCACACACGACAATCGATGTCATTATATGAAACACTGACGATTTTGTCAAACGTTACACACACATATAATACGACCACATGTGTACGTCTTTTTCTCGACCTCAAAAATAGGTAAACCCGTCATTAGTCTTTATTGTGTCAAAGAATATCTTTTCTCAAAACATTTGAAGAAAGCGCGTTGCTTCACCTTGCGACGAGTTGGTTGTGTTCAGTCCAGCGCCGTTGAGACAGACCAACGTGACGTAGTAGGTATGGTTCTCCTGCAGTAAGCCTTCCAAGGAAGTGTTCGTTACGAAAGACGAGGCACCGACGCTGACGAATGGTTGCACGTCAGCGCCACCTGGTGTACTTCCTATAGCCCACCAGGTGTCGACCACCTGCAAGGACGTTCACATGTCGTCATATGTCTTTGATAATATTCATAGAAAAAAAAACAAGCTATCAAATCAGAGTAACTTTGATTTTGAGAATCTTTGAAGAAGGATTTATTAGTGGCTATTGCTGATATAAATGTGCTTGTTTGAACAAAATTGCAGCATGCCTTAAACATAATCTACAGTGTTTATCCACGTTGATTTATGGGTGGGAATTATATTTACGTTCGTATTCTTTGTCGACAATCGTGTTATATATTTAATTAAATTTCATATCTTAACGAAGTCTTTACCGCCAACGGACTGAAGCGTAAATATATATATATATAAAAACTATATATATATATATATATATATATATATATATATATATATATATATATATATATATATATATATATATATATATATATATATATATATATATATATATATATATATATATATATATATATATATATATATATATATATATATATATGTATATATATATATATATATATATATATATATATATATATATATATATATATATATATATATATATATATATATATATATATATATATACATATATATATATATACATATATATATATATATATATATATATATATATATATATATATATATATATATATATATATATATATATATATATATATATATATATATATATATATATATAGTATATATATATAATATATATATATATATATATATATATATATATATATATATATATATATATATATATATATATATATATATATATATATATATATATATATATATATATATATATATGAAATATATATGTATAAAAGAAAGAAGCCGATGCCCTACCTCACTCTCCGGATCGACGACCTCGAAGTAGAGGGCCATGGACGAGTTGTCTCCCTGGAAGGCTGAGGGCTCGGACTGACTCCACGCAAGGTCGACGTGGTACATCATCTGGATGACAGGGGGCGTCACGTCGAGATAGATCCCCCGCGATGTGGCCGTCACTGAGCGGCCGGACCCGGTGACCGCCTTGACCGTCAGATAGTAGGGCTGTAGTCGTGTCTCGTTGCTGATCAAGGCCCGTAGAGGCTCCAGCGTCAGGCCGGAGACGTTGACGTGGACGACTTGTGTGTCACCGGCCAGACATGTGTCACTGCAGACAAGCTGATGACACGCGAGTTGACACGGAATACACGGCCTCGTCACCTGAAGTTGACACGGAATACACGGCCTCGTCACCTGAAGTACACCAGTTAACTGTGATCAGATGACATACGTTTGTCAAGTTAGGTTGTGAGACAAGCAAATTATTATGACTGTCTGACAAGCACTGCTGACATTGTGTGCGCACACGCACACATACAGTGCGGACACATACACACGCACGCACGCACGCACGTACGCACGCTTCACTGGTTCTCTAGTTCTCTAGTTCTCAGTAGCCCAAGAGCGGGTTTCAAACAGCCGACAATGAGCGCTTGAAATTAATGTTGCATAAACAATCTCACCTTCTGGAAGTTTGCCACGTCTTTGGCGTAGGCTGTCGTCCCGACGGCCGCCAGGAACTCAGTTATAGGGTGAGAGCTCCCGCGGAATGGATCCCCAAAACGACACGGATCAGTGGACGGGGCGGGAAACCTACGCGGTTTAATAAATATTGTCAAATTCAATTTTATGTCATTGGGGTTTTGCAAATTGTGGTTGTATAATACCATTTATTAATTTATGCCCTTTTACTTGTCTTACTAGAAACATTATATTGTTAACAAACCCTTGAGGCTAAATCTTAGATGCGTCTCTTAGTCTACAATTAATTCTTGTTTCGAAGTCACAATTAATATAGACACTTAAATGTCATATCAGATCATCTAAGAAGCACATATTTCATAAAGTGTGCAGATGAGACGAAAAAACAGATCAAAAGAAGACATGGCAAATTTCTTGGAAGCCGATGTAACATAGAACCGTTAGCGTGGCACAGATCGGCTGGTAGAACCAATGTAATTTACTTCATGTTTCGGAAGAACGCCGTTGTCTCAGGAGGATTGAACGCGTCCTCGAGCGGCGCCACCCAACCGTGACGGCCGTAGACGCCGACGGTCAGCTGCGTGCGACTGGACACGTTCGTGCCGCCGGCCAACAGCGCGCGCTGGGTCCCGTCAACGAACAACTTGAAATCCCAATAGTCCTGCAAGTTGGCGAGACACGAACATGGTGATGTCAGTTAGGTTAAGTAGTCAATGGTAATGGTATTGGTGATGATGATGACAATGGTGATAATGATGATGATGATGATGATGATTGTTATGATTCTGACGATGACGAAGACAAACGTGATGATTATAAAATACATGATTGTTAAACATGAACATACTGGAACTACAGAAGCATGCCCGTCCTCGGGGAGGGGGGGTCGAGGAGTTAAAAAAAAAACCCTTTTTGAGATAATTTGGTTTAACTGTAATCAAATCAGAACTCATCCCATTAATCCGGCTGATTGTATAAGCTCGAATCCCATTTTCAAAACCGTGAGGACGGGTCTGAGAAGTAACATAGATAAGAGGACATTTAATAGTGACATTGAGCTAGGCTCGGCTACATTTAAACTGATTAAGACAATACGCATATTCTTTGTTCCGCTGAGACATGACGACAGAGCCACGAGTTCCGATGCTTATTGCGACGACAAAAGATCACATGTGACTCTAGGAGACACTCACGTTGACATCTTTAGGGTCGTCTCCGTTGACGACCACCCGATACACGTGGCTGGCGTCCTCGGGGTGGAAGTCTAGTTCAGTGACCGTGTGCATGCTTCCGTTCCGCTTGGACGACCACAGCACAATCCAGTCGGACACACGTCGTTGGTACGTCGTATCTAAGGATGACACGATATGTCAATTTGTGTGTGTGTGCGTGCGTGCGTGCGTGCGTGTGTATGTACGTGTACGTGCATACATTAGTATTAGTAATAGTAATAGTAATAATATTAGCATTAGCATTAGTATTAGCATTAGTATTAGCATTAGTATTAGTATTAGTATTAGTATTAGTATTAGCATTAGCATTAGTAATAGTAATAGTAATAGTATTAGTAATAGTATTAGTAATATTAATAGTATCATTATTAGTATTAGTAATAGTAATAGTATAAGCATTAGCATCAGCATTAGGATTAGCAATAGCAATAGCAATAGCATTAGTATTAGCATTAGCATCAGCATCAGCAACAGCATTAGCATTAGCATTAGCATTAGTATTAGCAATAGCAATAGCATTAGTATTAGCGATAGCAATAGCATTAGTATTAGCATTAGCATCAGCATTAGCATCAGCATTAGCATTACGGCAACTATAATTATTGCTGCCATGTTTTACTCACTTGGGTGTATTTGGAAGCCGAAGCCTTTCCTCTCTCCCTTCCCGCCCTCTGGGAGGTCTCGGGACGTGTCCCCAGGGAGACCGGCGTCAATGATGGTCACCCCGTCCGATCGCGGGCCTCTGTCTGTCAGTCTGGCTGTGTCGCCGTCGAACAAGACCGGGGTGTAGTCGGCAAACACGCCCGCCGGACCGTCGAGGAAGATGACAGACGTGACGGCGTGGAGTGACCCGCTCGCCGCTTGGATCTCGAACTGGGAGGACAGACAAGGCAGGGTTGACATATATTACAGGTTTGACATACATGACATGGTAGCATATCATGCTGCAGCCAAGGCAGAGTGGATTTAACACGGATTTAACAAAGGTTTAACAAGTCTGCCATCATAATAAAGGCACATGTTCCAGGAGGCAAATGGACCAATTGGCTTATCGAAAGTCCGTAACCTGTCTTCATCAGATATAATTATGTCAATTGAATTGTTCATATTCACACTGGTAGCATTAACACAATCATGTAAACATATTCACACTGGTAGCATTAACACAATCATTTAAACACATTCACAATGGTAGCATTAATACAATGATTTAAGCATATTCACTCTGATAGCTGATAGCAGTTACACAATCTGTAAATAATGTGTTCCATTCATTTATTGTCCTCTGTGAGAATGAGTACTTCCTGATATCCAATCTACACTGATCCTTCATTAATGTTACCTCATGTCCTCTAGTTCTACATATTTCTATCAATATTTTCTTACCCTTTGAATGTCATAAAAACTTCAATCTGATCTCCTCTAAACCGCCTTTTCTCTAGGGTTGTTAAACCAGATTCTTTTAGGCGTTCTTCATAACTAGGGTCTCTCAGTTGTGGAGTAACTATTGCTTTATACAGAGGCATAATTAACCTTTTTCCTTGTATGTTATGTTTCTCCTAATCAACCCAAAAATATGATAACCCTTTGAAGCTGCAATACCACACTATTCTGAAACTTTCATCTCAGCACATATTGTTATTCCTAAGTCCTTTTTCTTTTACATTATTACTTAGGACAGTATCTTCTATATAATAGTTTCTATCCAAGTTCCCGTGTCCTATACGTTAACTAATTTGTCTAGATCGTTTTGTAAATGTTGTTTATCACACTTTCGTGCCATCCGCAAATTTCAGTACGTTGTTTGTTATAATATATATTATTGTCGTCCAAGTCATTGATATATATATATATATATATATATATTTATATATATATATATATATATATATATATATATATAATATATATATATATATATATATATATATATATATATATATATATATATATATATATATATATATATATATATATATATATATTAAGAATAATAGAGGTCATAATACTGATCGTTGTGGTACCCCACTCAAAACTGATTTCGAGTTTGAAACTGCTCCATCTACTACAACACGCTATCTTCTGTCAGTCAGCCATTGTTCTGTCCAGTCAATTATGCCATCCCCGATATCACGGTCTTTTAATTCAAGCAGTCATCTTTGATGTGGCACTTTGTCAAAAGCTTTCTGAAAATCTAAGTAGATAATATATACTGGCGATTCCTCCCTTTTAATGACAAGTTGAACACTATTGCAAGTGGTATACTAATTTGTTCTACTGTATCCATTAGTAGTTTTGGAGGAATTCCATCCACTCCCGGTGATTTACCATCCTTCATATTTACTAAGCTACCATTTCTGGTAGAATGTATACAACTGTACTATTTTTCACATTCAGTGTAATCTTGTATACAACAACAAGGTTTATTGTGTTAGGAATACTGCTACGATGCACAAATACTAAATATCGTAGAATGTGGTGTTTCTAATTCAGTTAAAGGTTAACTCCGTGACATCACAATAGCTTCATAAATTCAGTCCGTGTTTTTTCCTGTGAGTGAGGGAATTGACGTACCGAGTACTGGGCTGCTCTGTTGACGTCTGCAACTGTCTGAATGGCACCGGACAACATCTGACTCGTCCGCACGTCTCGTCGCATCGTCACACCTAGACCCTCCTCTGAGTACGACAGCTTACGACAAAGAACAAAGGCTTGTGTTAATACCAACACTTGTCTGTAAAGGAATTATTACAATTTGACACTGTCGTCACAAAGGTGGTAAAGAAACAGAATGTGTATTCGTCGATAATAAACATCTACAATGTACAATTTTTGGGGGGAATTTGCGTTTTAGCGGTGTCGTTGTTAACTACATAATGCAGTGCTTTAGGCTCATCTTAACGTTTTCTTTAATGCAATGCCATGGCACAATCAAATCTTTTTCTTTAATGCAATGCCATGGCACAATCAAATCTTTTTCTTTAATGCAATGCCATGGCACAATCAAATCTTTTTCTTTAATGCAATGCCATGGCACAATCAAATCTTTTTCTTTAATGCAATGCCATGGCACAATCAAATCTTTTTCTTTAATGCAATGCCATGGCACAATCAAATCTTTTTCTTTAATGCAATGCCATGGCACAATCAAATCTTTTTCTTTAATGCAATGCCATGGCACAATTAAATCTTTTTCTTTTAATGAAATGCCATGGCAAAATCAAATCTTTTTCTTTAATGCAATGCCATGGCACAATCAAATCTTTTTCTTTAATGCAATGCCATGGCACAATCAAATCTTTTTCTTTAATGCAATGCCATGGCACAATCAAATCTTTTTCTTTAATGCAATGCCATGGCACAATCAAATCTTTTTCTTTAATGCAATGCCATGGCACAATCAAATCTTTTTCTTTAATGCAATGCCATGGCACAATCAAATCTTTTTCTTTAATGCAATGCCATGGCACAATCAAATCTTTTCTTTAATGCAATGCCATGGCACAATCAAATCTTTTTCTTTAATGCAATGCCATGGCACAATCAAATCTTTTTCGTTAATGCAATGCCATAGCACAATGAACTCGTTTTTTAAATGCAATGCCATGACAAAATCAAATCGTTTTTTTAATGCAATGATATTTTTTTAATGGAATGCTATGACACAATCAAATCGTTTTTTTAATGCAATGCCGTAGCACAATGAAATCGTTTTCTTTAATGCAATGCCACGACACAGTGAAATCGTTTTCTTTAATGCAATGTTATGACACAATCAAATCGTTTTCTTTAATGCAATGCTATGACACAATCAAATCGTTTTCTTTAATGCAATGCCATGACACAATCAAATCGTTTTCATTAATGCAATGCTATGACACAATCAAATCGTTTTCATTAATGCAATGCAATGACCCAATCAAATCGTTTTTTAATGCAATGCCATAGCACAATGAAATCGTCTTGAAATATATTAAGCTTTGAAGTTTTATTATGAATGTTATGTCACCTGGAAGTCGCGGAAGACGACGCCATCTTGTTTTTGCCGGTTTAGTCCACGGAGTTGCTTGTGGACGAGTGGGTTCCACTGCGTGTCCGGACTCGTCATGTGATATACTCGTTGAGGGCACCCGGCACCACTCGCCGTCGGCAGGTAGAGGAACACTCCTACCGCAATGTGAACCAACACAACATTAATGGCCGCTCGCAACTACATTAATGGCCGCTCGCTGCAGACAGATAAAGGAATTTTTCTGAAGCAATGTGAACCAACACAACATTAATGGCCGCTCGCTGCAGACAGACAAAGGGACACTCCTGGAGCGCTTGCGTTTCTATTTATAATTCATTATTAAATTTTACACATTTGACAGAGGGCATTGGCATAGTTTCGTCTTGTTACGTAACAGTCGTGCATCAGTCAAATCCTCTTCTCTCCACAACGATTTCAGCTATCATAATTATAAACACTGAAGACATTCGAGAGATAGAGATCACGAATATTTACACCGTCTGTGGCTACATGTTAATGGGTTGAAACGTTCACAAACGAATATTTGAGATCATATGTTTGGCAAAACAATATAGCCAAAAACAGCAACCGTAACACTTATCAAAGTTATGAAGATATTTGAAAACGAAAGCTGGAAGCAAAACAATAGATAATGACATATTACTTGGTTTACGAAGTTCCTTTTAAAATACATTTTAAAAATTAATTACTGTTGTTGTGATTTGATATGTGTTTTGCGATGTGAGATATAACATACCGTGCATGTCTGAGACTGAGCTTTGGTAGGTGATGTCCGTCGTGAAGTGGTCCCCGTGCTTGACGACGCCGGCGGTGGGTGAGGCGGCGTCCAGGAGGACGGGCCGACTGACGACCGACCGGAACAGTCCGGCGCTGTTCGTCACTCGCAGCTCCACGAAGTAAGTCTCCGTCTCCTGGGGTTAACCATGACACGGGTGTAAATAGACGAACAATGCATGTGACAATTTAAAATGAGCCTGTAAAATACGTCGAGGTGACTGAAGGGGTTCTCGTCCCGCACACCTTCACCGCGACAGCTGACGCGTGGTGCCACTGTTGTACCATGCTCAGCTTTTTCTCGGTTAACTTTATTACAATTTTAAATTGAAACGTTTAAATTCCAACCATACAATTAATTTCCTTGTTTTATCTTTCATGTTCACCGTCGCTTGTCAAACCTACAAGGTTATTTCCTTGTGAATTTAGACTTGAATATCTTAATTGCACTACCGTTTGTTACACTGATTATAAATATATAGTATAATAATATATTATTATAGATTGTATCTCTGCACTTATCAAACATACTTAAATGTCACTGTGGGTTTAACTTCCAATCATGTGTTGCATTAACAAAAATAAACTATTTTTCAAGACAAGACCGTTAAAGCATGAATGACTCGTACTTGCAGACTGATGTCTGTGAACTCGTAGGCCGTCGAGTTGGGCGACAGCTCCGTCCAGTCGACGACGGTGGTCATGTTGTCGCCGTGTCGAGCTATGCACGAGTCGCCGGCACTGAGTAGGCGCGTCTGGAGGGTCTTCACACCGCTCTCAGGGTCACTGAAGCCCGTCCACCACGTGGTCAACGTGACGGCACTCGACGAGTACAACAACTTCTGGAAGCAGTGGAGCAATGGACGGCAGATGATAAATGGACGGATTAGATAAATGGCCGGCACTAAATAAAAGGGCGGTATTGGATGAATGGATGCATTAGATAAATGGACAGAATAAACTCTAAGCCGTCTTTCAGATATATGCAGTATTTATATATATATATATATATATATATATATATATATATATATATATATATACTTTAAAATATCAACTTCCTTGACTTAGAAATATGTAGACATGCTAATTCATTCTTCGCACTTTAATTATTCGCCATTTAAGTTAGGCGAACAAGACATACATCACTGCCACTACATGACATACATCACTGCCACTACATGACATACATCACTGCCACTATATGACACACATCACTGCCACTACATGACATACATCACTGCCACTACGTGACATACATCACTGCCACTACATGACATACATCACTGCCACTACGTGACATACATCACTGCCACTACATGAAATACATCACTGCCACTACATGACACACATCATTGCCACTACATGACACACATCACTGCCATTACATGACATACATCACTGCCACTACATGACACACATCACTGCCACTACATGACACACATCACTGCCACTACATAACACGCATCACTGCCACTACGTGACATACATCACTGCCACTACGTGACATACATCACTGCCACTACATGACATACATCACTGCCACTACATGACATACATCACTGCCACTACGTGACATACATTACTGCCACTACGTGAAATACATCACTGCCACTACATGACATACATCACTGCCACTACGTGACATACATCACTGCCACTACATGACACACATCACTGCCACTACATGACACACATCACTGCCACTACATGACATACATCACTGCCACTACATGACATACATCACTGCCACTACATGACACACATCACTGCCACTACATGACACACATCACTGCCACTACATGACATACATCACTGCCACTACGTGACATACATCACTGCCACTACATGACATACATCACTGCCACTACACGAACTGCGGCTACTACAACACTGACCAGGTGTGCCTCGGGTCCGACGCCGACATGGCCGTGCAGCGGGGGTGTCGTGTCCACGGTCACTACCCCCGACGTGTACACGCAGCCCCCCGCTTCGTCGGTTGCTATGACAACGACGCGGTATCTTTCACCCTGCATCAGGTTGAGACCACTCTGTTTGACGTAGGTGTCCAGATTGACGCCGGTCAGTGGGTGGACGTCAAACAGGTGGCTAGAGTTGTGGACAGCTGACGCGTACTGCTCCTTGTGGACCTGCAACAGTCGCAGGAAGGCACTGGTCACTGTGACGTGGTTTGTGAGTCATCACGTCACTCGAGACTCCATGTCATTTATCTTAGTTGAATCTACAGTTATAATACTTATACGCACGCACGCATGCACGCACACACGCACGAAGGCGCGTACGCGCACGCACACGCGCACGCGCACGCACACGCACACACACACTCCTGATATATTCATACAAGGGGAGGCTCACTCTCTGAGTGTGTAGTCCTGTCTGATGGTTCAGTTATGTCTAAGGAACTTGTCCTAAACACGGGTGCTCCCCAGGGGTGTGTTTTGTCACAGGTGCTCCCCAGGGGTGTGTTTTGTCACAAGTGCTCCCCAGGGGTGTGTTTTGTCACAGGTGCTCCCCAGGGGTGTGTCTTGTCCCCTCTTCTTTTTTCAGTGTACATAAATGAGATAATGTGTAATAATGCTGTACTCAAGGTCATAAAGTATGCTGATGACATAACACTTACTGCATGCCTTAAAGATGAATTTTCACTTTAACAGTACTACCAGTATGTTGAAATGCTTGTATCCTGGTTTGACAACAGTTTATTGAGCTCAATGCCCAGAAAACACAGGAGATGTGCTTTGAACGTGGTCGAGTCAAGGGTGCATCGCATCCTCTTTCTCAACCACTGACTGTGGAAACAGTATCCACTTTCAAGTATCTGTGTGCTGTTGTTGATGAAAACCTTACCTTCACTGACAATGTAGATCACATAATACAAAAAGGCACAACAACGTCTGTTTTTGCTCCGGAAAATTAAGAATCTTTAATGTCAGCGCAGAGGTTCTGCTGTTGGTGCACAAATCTTTTATTGAAAGTGTCCTTTCTTTTAACCTATTGTCCTGGTATGGCAACTGCAGCTGTGTGATCTTTATCAGCAGGCTTTGAGAAGGGAAGTTGTTCAAGTTCACTTTGATTCCACTCATCCACTCAATTCGGCTTTTGAAACTCTTCAGTCTCGTCGACGACTCAGAATGCCCCTTGCCATAAGCATATTGAATTCTTAAGTCTGAACTTGTTGTATATCATGTCCAAGTAAGTCATGGATCAGCTGATTTAAAGAGCAATTGTGTGCGCGCGCGGGTGCGTGTGTGCCTGCGTGTGCTGAAAGTGAATTGATGGGAAAACAATGGTGTAGAGTACTTACAAACATGTTTCATATGTTTTAATTGTCTCATATATTAATCATTTGTCTCATTGTTTATACCTTAACAGTGTGAGCCCAAAGGAAAATTTCCACATGTGATACATTCAATGGACAATACAGTTTTTCGTTTCAATTCAATACATGTTTTTTCTGTATGTATTCAAATACCGATAATATGTATGTATTAAATACGTGGAAATCTAGCTTTTGTTTACTTATCATTTATGTTAGTAACTGGGAAGCAAGTTGTTATTGTCTAATTTAACAACTCATTTGTTCTATTGCACCATAATATTATTAACACTGTGATGATACGATTACGTACCAGCGATGCACAGTTGATTGAGTCCAATGCCGACTTTGGTGTTCCAATCGCCCAGTCATAAAACTTGACCGGTAGGTCAAATTTAAATCCACTCCATGAAAACGACAGGTCCGTCGCCGATGATACGTATCTGTAAATGGCAACATACAATTGTAAAGTGTAGTAATCTGTATATTCCAACGATACCGTTTAACATTAGTATCTAGAGCCCAGTGTTTTGTCGGGAAAGGTATGAAAGCTGTTAAAGATTTGTTAGTTTGGACGAAGTAGGGTGCACTTGTTGGTCACAAGTAATGTTGTTAAAGACTGGTTAGTCTGGACGAAGTAGGGTGCACTTGTTGGTCACAAGTAACGTTGTTAAAGCCTGGTTAGTCTGGACGAAGTAGGGTGCACTTGTTGGTCACAAGTAACGTTGTTAAAGATTGGTTAGTCTGGGCGAAGTAGCGTTGTTAAAGACTGGTTAGTTTGGACGAAGTAGGGTGCACTTATTGGTCACAAGTAACGTTGTTAAAGACTGGTTAGTCTGGACGAAGTAGGGTGCACTTGTAACGTTGTTGAAGTCTGGTTAGTCTGGAAGAAGTAGGGTGCACTTGTTGGTCACAAGTAACGTTGGTAAAGATTGGTTAGTCTGGGCGAAGTAGCGTTGTTAAAGACTGGTTAGTTTGGACGAAGTAGGGTGCTCTTATTGGTCACAAGTAACGTTGTTAAAGACTGGTTAGTCTGGACGAAGTAGGATGCACTTGTTGGTCACAAGTAACGTTGTTAAAGACTGGTTAGTCTGGACGAAGTAGGGTGCACTTGTTTGTCACAAGTAACGTTGTTAAAGACTGGTTAGTCTGGACGAAGTAGGGTGCACTTGTTGGTCACAAGTAACGTTGTTAAAGACTGGTTAGTCTGGACGAAGTAGGGTGCACTTGTTTGTCACAAGTAACGTTGTTAAAGACTGGTTAGTCTGGACGAAGTAGGGTGCACTTGTTGGTCACAAGTAACGTTGTTAAAGACTGGTTAGTCTGGACGAAGTAGGGTGCACTTGTTGGTCACAAGTAACGTTGTTAAAGACTGGTTAGTCTGGACGAAGTAGGGTGCACTTGTTTGTCACAAGTAACGTTGTTAAAGACTGGTTAGTCTGGACGAAGTAGGGTGCACTTGTTGGTCACAAGTAACGTTGTTAAAGACTGGTTAGTCTGGACGAAGTAGGGTGCACTTGTTTGTCACAAGTAACGTTGTTAAAGACTGGTTAGTCTGGACGAAGTAGGGTGCACTTGTTGGTCACAAGTAACGTTGTTAAAGACTGGTTAGTCTGGACGAAGTAGGGTGCACTTGTTGGTCACAAGTAACGTTGTTAAAGACTGGTTAGTCTGGACGAAGTAGGGTGCACTTGTTGGTCACAAGTAACGTTGTCTATCAACTGTTTTACTAATAGTGGTAAATATTTAGAATACTTCACATGAACATCGTGAGCACGTCACGTGGCTGCAAGAATGTTGCCGCATGCGCACCAGCTAGGGCAAGGCTACAATGGCCGTTGTAATAATATTAATAATACAGTGTTTTGTTTCTGTGCCATACATCTGGCAGTTGCAGCCATTCAGAGGCGCATTACACTAATAAATGAGTTTTATATAAATAATATATAGGACAAAGACGTGTAATGCATTCAAATAATATTAAAATAAATAAGATTAAAATACTTAAGATACAAGTTAAAAGTGAATAATAATAGTTAAAAGTGAATGCTAAAATGTTTGTATCGTTGAAATAAAAGTGGCATGACTCCATAAATGTAGACAAATTTTATTTAAAGAGAAAATGCACGTTTAAAAAGAAAAGTCTTAAGCTGCTTCTTGAAGGCAGTCTGTAGCACGCATGGCAAGAGGCAGATTGTTCCAGAGGCGCGGTGCTGCGTGTGAGAATGCTGTGTCGCCTTGAGCTTGCTGCGCGGGACCTCCAGCAGTAATGACACGAACGTAATCCCTGAACACAGGGGAAGGAGATAAATTTCATTGATTTACTAATATAAATTAGTGTCTTTGTGACGCTATTGCTTATTTTCAAGACAAGGCAACTTCACAGGTCTACGATGTTAACAGAGTGAATATGTTGCTTAAAAACGAAACTGACAAATATCTCAGAAGGGCGGGTTACACATAAATGAATAATTGTTGGACTCTCGATAAACCAATGGCTTCCTTGTCCACTTGCGACATGTTTCCTTATCCACTCTTGCCACCGGTTTCCCTGTCCACTTGCCACCTGTTTCCATGTCCACTTGCCACCTGTTTCCATGTCCACTTGCCACCTGTTTCCTTGTCCACTTGCCACCTGTTTCCATGTCCACTTGCCACCTGTTTCCATGTCCACTTGCCACCTGTTTCCATGTCCACTTGCCACCTGTTTCCTTGTCCACTTGCCACCTGTTTCCATGTCCACTTGCCACCTGTTTCCTTGTCCACTTGCCACCTGTTTCCATGTCCACTTGCCACCTGTTTCCATGTCCACTTGCCACCTGTTTCCATGTCCACTTGCCACCTGTTTCCTTGTCCACTTGCCACCTGTTTCCATGTCCACTTGCCACCTGTTTCCTTGTCCACTTGCCACCTGTTTCCATGTCCACTTGCCACCTGTTTCCATGTCCACTTGCCACCTATTTCCATGTCCACTTGCCACCTGTTTCCATGTCCACTTGCCACCTGTTTCCTTGTCCACTTGCCATCTGTTTCCTTGTCCACTTGCCACCTGTTTCCATGTCCACTTGCCACCTGTTTCCTTGTCCACTTGCCACCTGTTTCCTTGTCCACTTGCCACCTGTTTCCGTGTCCACTTGCCACCTGTTTCCAAGTCCACTTGCCACCAGTTTCCATGTCCACTTGCCACCTGTTTCCATGTCCACTTGCCACCTGTTTCCTTGTCCACTTGCCACCTGTTTCCATGTCCACTTGCCACCTGTTTCCTTGTCCACTTGCCACCTGTTTCCATGTCCACTTGCCACCTGTTTCCATGTCCACTTGCCACCTGTTTCCATGTCCACTTGCCACCTGTTTCCATGTCCACTTGCCACCTGTTTCCTTGTCCACTTGCCACCTGTTTCCATGTCCACTTGCCACCTGTTTCCATGTCCACTTGCCACCTGTTTCCTTGTCCACTTGCCACCTGTTTCCTTGTCCACTTGCCACCTGTTTCCTTGTCCACTTGCCACCTGTTTCCATGTCCACTTGCCACCTGTTTCCATGTCCACTTGCCACCTGTTTCCATGTCCACTTGCCACCTGTTTCCATGTCCACTTGCCACCTGTTTCCTTGTCCACTTGCCACCTGTTCCCATGTCCACTTGCCACCTGTTTCCATGTCCACTTGCCACCTGTTTCCTTGTTCACTTGCCACCTGTTTCCTTGTCCACTTGCCATCTGTTTCCTTGTTCACTTGCCATCTGTTTCCTTGTTCACTTGCCACCTGTTTCCTTGTCCACTTGCCACCTGTTTCTTTGTCCACTTGCCACCTGTTTCCATGTTCACTTGCCACCTGTTTCCATGTCCACTTGCCACCTGTTTCTTTGTCCACTTGCCACCTGTTTCCATGTTCACTTGCCACCTGTTTCCATGTCCACTTGCCACCTGTTTCCTTGTCCACTTGCCACCTGTTTCCTTGTCCACTTGCCACCTGTTTCCTTGTCCACTTGCCACCTGTTTCCATGTCCACTTGCCACCTGTTTCCATGTCCACTTGCCATCTGTTTCCTTGATCACTTGCCATCTGTTTCCTTGTTCACTTGCCACCTGTTTCCATGTCCACTTGCCACCTGTTTCCATGTCCACTTGCCATCTGTTTCCTTGTTCACTTGCCATCTGTTTCCTTGTTCACTTGCCACCTGTTTCCTTGTCCACTTGCCACCTGTTTCTTTGTCCACTTGCCACCTGTTTCCATGTTCACTTGCCACCTGTTTCCATGTCCACTTGCCACCTGTTTCTTTGTCCACTTGCCACCTGTTTCCATGTTCACTTGCCACCTGTTTCCATGTCCACTTGCCACCTGTTTCCTTGTCCACTTGCCACCTGTTTCCTTGTCCACTTGCCACCTGTTTCCTTGTCCACTTGCCACCTGTTTCCATGTCCACTTGCCACCTGTTTCCATGTCCACTTGCCATATGTTTCCTTGATCACTTGCCATCTGTTTCCTTGTTCACTTGCCACCTGTTTCCTTGTCTAATTGCCACCTGTTTCTTTGTCCACTTGCCACCTGTTTCCTTGTTCACTTGCCACCTGTTTCCATGTCCACTTGCCACCTGTTTCTTTGTCCACTTGCCACCTGTTTCCATGTCCACTTGCCACCTGTTTCCTTGTTCACTTGCCACCTGTTTCTTTGTCGACTTGCCACCTGTTTCCTTGTCCACTTGCCTCCTGTTTCCTTGTTCACTCGCCACCTGTTTCTTTGTCCACTTGCCACCTGTTTCCTTGTTCACTTGCCACCTGTTTCCGTGTCCACTTGCCACCTGTTTCTTTGTCCACTTGCCACCTGTTTCCTTGTTCACTTGCCACCTGTTTCTTTGTCCACTTGCCACCTGTTTCCTTTTTCACTTGCCACCTGTTTCTTTGTCCACTTGCCACCTGTTTCCTTGTCCACTTGCCACCTGTTTCCTTGTTCACTCGCCACCTGTTTCTTTATCCACTTGCCACCTGTTTCCTTGTTCACTTGCCACCTGTTTCCGTGTCCACTTGCCACCTGTTTCTTTGTCCACTTGCCACCTGTTTCCATGTCCACTTGCCACCTGTTTCCTTGTTCACTCGCCACCTGTTTCTTTGTCGACTTGCCACCTGTTTCCTTGTCCACTTGCCACCTGTTTCCATGTCCACTTGCCACCTGTTTCTTTGTCCACTTGCCACCTGTTTCCTTGTCCACTTGCCACCTGTTTCTTTGTCCACTTGCCACCTGTTTCCTTGTTCACTTGCCACCTGTTTCCATGTCCACTTGCCACCTGTTTCCTTGTTCACTCGCCACCTGTTTCTTTGTCCACTTGCCACCTGTTTCGATGTCCACTTGCCACCTGTTTCCTTGTTCACTTGCCACCTGTTTCCTTGTCCACTTGCCACCTGTTTCCATGTCCACTTGCCACCTGTTTCCTTGTTCACTCGCCACCTGTTTCTTTGTCCACTTGCCACCTGTTTCCTTGTTCACTTGCCACCTGTTTCCATGTCCACTTGCCACCTGTTTCCATGTCCACTTGCCACCTGTTTCCTTGTTCACTTGCCACCTGTTTCCATGTCCACTTGCCACCTGTTTCCTTGTCCACTTGCCACCTGTTTCCTTGTCCACTTGCCACCTGTTTCCTTGTCCACTTGCCACCTGTTTCCTTGTCCACTTGCCACCTGTTTCCTTGTCCACTTGCCACCTGTTTCCTTGTTCACTTGCCACCTGTTTCCTTGTCCACTTGCCTCCTGTTTCCATGTCCACTTGCCACCTGTTTCTTTGTCCACTTGCCACCTGTTTCCTTGTTCACTTGCCACCTGTTTCCTTGTCCACTTGCCACCTGTTTCCTTGTCCACTTGCCACCTGTTCCTTGTCCACTTGCCACCTGTTTCCTTGTCCACTTGCCACCTGTTTCCATGTCCACTTGCCACCTGTTTCCTTGTCCACTTGCCACCTGTTTCCTTGTTCACTTGCCACCTGTTTCCCTGTCCACTTGCCATCTGTTTCCGTGTCCACTTGCCACCTGTTTCCATGTCCACTTGCCACCTGTTTCCTTGTCCACTTGCCACCTGTTTCCATGTCCACTTGCCATCTGTTTCCTTGTCCACTTGCCACCTGTTTCCTTGTCCACTTGCCACCTGTTCCTTGTCCACTTGCCACCTGTTTCCTTGTCCACTTGCCACCTGTTTCCATGTCCACTTGCCACCTGTTTCCTTGTCCACTTGCCACATGTTTCCTTGTCCACTTGCCACCTGTTTCCCTGTCCACTTACCGTCTGTGTTGTTCTGCTTTGGGTGGAAATATTATTAAACTCGACTTACGTGGCGAGTTCCAAAGTGCCATTGGAAACAGCCGGGCCGCCATATCCGACCTTGATGCCGTTAGAGGTGACTTCGACCATGGCAGATGACTCACTGTACGCCCGCACTGTCACGTAGTAGATGGAGTTACGCGCAATGAGTTCTAAGTCAGAGAACGTCCACGTCACATTGAGACCAACATTGGTGAATGGACGGATGTTGTTTCTGGTGTTGTGGAATCGACGGTCAGTGCCGACTGCCACCTCATAGTGCAGGATGCGCTGATGCTTGCCAATGGTCGTATCGAGGTTGCTCACTCCTGGAACATTGAGACATCGCATACTATGTAATGACCGTGTCTAATATTCACACCATGTAGCCGGCATCTTAGTGGTCTTCATTCGGATTCACCAGAGACACAACACAAGCACGCACGCAAGCATGCACGTGTCTGCATGAGTGCATGTGTGACGTAGCATCATCATATGCAATACAATGTAATACGAAGACTTATTACCAGAGGCGGCTCATAACCAGAGGGTTGGGAAAACTCAAATCTTTATATATACTGTAAAAATTTTCAACAAAATCGTTAAATCACCCGAGCTACTGTTCACCGATTGGTTTTATGTTCCGTTGCAGTGGAGCCAATCGTATATTAAAATACAAAAAAAAATAGAAACGTAACCAATTAGTAATCATTCGATGGTTATTTGAACCAAACGCCATCTTGTCGCAATACGGGGTTCATAAGAATGCTGATAAATATTGAAGCATTCTTAACACAGATGATGGTTTATTATATTTAAACATTTCTAAAAAAATATAACTATCGGGTTAATAGTTCATTAAGTGATGACGTACGACTAACGACAGGGCGTTCACTGTCCACTGGTGGTTGGCCGAAGCCGTCCCAGTTGGCGGACAGACTGGTGACGGACGGCTGATAGTTGAGGTCCTTCCCAATGATGTCTCCATCCCGCACGTTGCCTGGCAACAGCGGCTCGAGTTTGACCGTGACACCGTCAGAGGGGATGGTATGGACATAGCCGAGTTTGTTTGTGGCTCGGACCACGGCGAAGTAGGACTCGCCGTCCTTCAACGGCAGTTCGTCCGCCGCCGCCTCAGTTACCTCTGCAATGACAAGTTAATATGTTGTATTGTCTTGTTTCTCTTGTCGTTATCTGACATTGTGTACAATATCGCGAAAGGCAACAATGTCGATTGACACTAGAAGTAAATGTTGCAAGGAAATGTCGACTAACCAAACGTTATGTAGCTTAAAACTAGTTGTGCCATGCCCGTCCGGGGGGCTCAATTTTGAGAGAATTCTGTTTAACTATAACGTTTTCAGAAATCGTCCCAGAAATCCCCGGGTGACATTGCCGTCAAACTTGTATGGACCAATGCACCAACCTACTGGTAGTTCTGTCAAGTTGACGATGACATTGCCGTCAAACTTGTATGTACCAATGTACCAACCTACTGGTAGTTCTGTCAAGTTGACGATGACATTGCCGTCAAACTTGTATGTACTAATGTACCAACCTACTGGTAGTTCTGTCAAGTTGACGATGACATTGCCGTCAAACTTGCATGTGCCAATGCACCAACCTACTGGTAGTTCTGTCATGTTGACGACGACATTGCCGTCAAATGTTTATGTGCAAATGTACCAACCTGCTGGTAGTTCTGTCATGTTGACGATGACAGTGCCATCAAACTTGAATATGCCCCACTCGTACTTGTCTATGGGGCACGGGTCGCCGGTGAAGTCCCAGTGGGCGGACAGGCCGTCGTTGTTGTCCTGGAAGTCCCTGCAACCACAGCGAGGGCCGGGACCCGTACACGATGTCAGGACATGTCGGCCCCGTACACGATGTAAGGGCAGGTCGGTCCCGTACACGATGTAAGGGCAGGTCGGTCCCGTACACGATGTAAGAACAGGTCGGCCCCGTACACGATATAAGGACAGGTCGGCCCCGTACACGATGTAAGGACAGGTCGGCCCCGTACACGATGTAAGGACAGGTCGGCTCCGTACACGATGTAAGGACAGGTCGGTCCCGTACACGATGTAAGAACAGGTCGGCCCCGTACACGATGTAAGGACAGGTCGGCCCCGTACACGATGTAAGGACAGGTCGGCCCCGTACACGATGTAAGGACAGGTCGGCCCCGTACACGATGTAAGGACAGGTCGGCCCCGTACACGATGTAAGGACAGGTCGGCCCCGTACACGATGTAAGGACAGGTCGGCCCCGTACACGATGTAAGGACAGGTCGGCCCCGTACACGATGTAAGGACAGGTCGGCCCCGTACACGATGTAAGGACAGGTCGGCCCCGTACACGATGTAAGGACAGGTCGGCCCCGTACACGATGTAAGGACAGGTCGGCCCCGTACACGATGTAAGGACAGGTCGGCTCCGTACACGATTAAGGACAGGTCGGCCCCGTACACGATGTAAGGACAGGTCGGCCCCGTACACGATGTAAGGACAGGTCGGCTCCGTACACGATGTAAGGACAGGTCGGCCCCGTACACGATGTAAGGACAGGTCGGCCCCGTACACGATGTAAGGACAGGTCGGCCCCGTACACGATGCAAGGACAGGTCGGCCCCGTACACGATGTAAGGACAGGTCGGCCCCGTACACGATGTAAGGACAGGTCGGCTCCGTACACGATGCAAGGACAGGTCGGCCCCGTACACGATGTAAGGACAGGTCGGTCCCGTACACGATGTAAGGACAGGTCGGCTCCGTACACGATGTAAGGACAGGTCGGCCCCGTACACGATGAAAGGACAGGTCGGCTCCGTACACGATGTAAGGACAGGTCGGCTCCGTACACGATGTAAGACAAACTGTCTGTATGGCTGCACGGTTCACTCTCGGAAGTGTAATCAATTGATGGCAACGTTCTCGAAGACAGTATAATGCAAGCTTCACTTAAGTGTAAGTTCCACTTAGTAGGGAACAACCAGGTATGACATACTTTTACTCGTTTCTCGATTCATATAGGTGTATGTGCGTGCGTTCGTGTGTGCGTGCGTGCGTGCGTGCGTGTGTGCGTGCGTGCGTGCGTGCGTGCGTGTGCCACTTACACGTCCTTACTCCTGTCACTGCCATCAGAGACGACGAGGTCATTGAGCGGTTTCTTTCCTGAGCTCACACGACTCAAGTAGACACCGTTTGAGGTCGCTGTGCTCTGTAATCCAGCCGCGTTGAAGGCCTTCACTGTGGCAAACACGTGACGCTTACGTGACAGGTCGAGACCGCGTACGACGGTCGACAGTTTTCCGGCTTCAACGTCTTCGAACGCCCGAATCTGAGCGCCACCAGGCATAGACCCTAATGCCACTTGATACCTGATCGCAGGATGATGTATGTTATCCACCGTTCAGCAGTAAAATAAGTTAGCCAAAATGTACACTTTTAGAAATGTGTATATGTACTTTATAACTGAAATAAATAAAAGCCATAACGTGAATTCATAATATGATACAAATTTATTTTTATTAAGTACTCTATGTAGCAAATCAGCAACCGTATCGCATTAAAGAAATATGAAATTACTGTTTAATCATCAACATTTACGTCGATATTATAGCATTATTATAATCCAATATTTATTATATGATATTATTTTCACATTTACCTCGTGACTTCTGTTTCAGGGTCTTCAAATGGCTGCCAGGCTACTATGACTTGCGTCAAAGCTCGTTGACAAACAGCGTCAAGCTGCGCCAGAGCAGCATCTTAAAACAAAATAACCACAGATAAGTCGAGTAATTATAACATTACGTAACACTAATTAAACATAATGCATCACCATCAAACAACAAACGAACATCATATGAATATAATCGTCAAATCAAAACATATTGTGATGTTTCAAAGTGTACGTCATTTAGTATCATACTGAGTATCAGGTAAATTATATAACTTACGTCATTCAGAATGTTTAAGGTAAAGTATCCTTGACTTACTTGTGTATTTTTCTGTTCCATTTGTGGAGATATTGATCGGTGCATTCGCCGCAGTAACATATATGTCCGGTAGTTCGACCACTAGGCCACCCTAACACGGACACATTACACATATTGTAGTAACGTAAAGCTGTACATCATGGTACTGTTATAATATCTGCTTTTTATTAATATACATTATGCACAATGTTATACTACATACGAACATCATAAAATAACGACCTAATAGTTGCATTGAATACAGTTCTATTAATATGCATGCCCGAGAAGTGTATCATATCATACAGTGGAGGTGTATCATACCATGCAGTGCACGTGTATCATACCAGTGGAGGTGCACCATACCATGCAGTGAACGTGTATCATAACATTGGGGTGTATCATACCGTGCAGCGAACGTGTATCATACCAGTGAAGGTGTATCACGGTAGTGAGTGTATGCCATTCTAGTGTGTGTGTGTATCATACCAGTGAATGTGTATCGTATTAGTTGAGGTGTATCCTATCCGAGGTGATGTTATGTACTAGAACAGGTGTATTCCACCCGAGACAGTGTATTGTACTAGTAGAGGTCTATCCTACCCGAGGCGGTGTATCTTACTTGTAGAGGTGTATTCTACTTGAGGCAGTGAATAATACTAGTAGAAGTGTACCCTACCCGAGGCGGTGTATCATCGACTACCAGTGGTTGTGAGTAGGCAGTCGTCTCCAGGCCGACTTTGTTGACAGCGACCACTGTCACGAAGTACGTCTCCCTGTGTCTCAGACCGCCGTTCGTCATGCCTGGAGCACGTGAAACATGTTGCCATAGAGACTCCGTGTGGAAGGAATACCATCTTAAAAATAACAACTTTAAGATCCACTTTCTGCCCTGTATTGTCTTGTTTTGATAAATGGCGTCCGAATTTATTTATATATGGAACAATTTGGTCAAGTCCCAACATGTTCCACACAGCGACAGTCCGCTGGGTGATATTGAACTATTGTACTAATCCACCAATCCAGGCATATTAGGTGACCAAACCATTTAATGCTATTTTTATTTGATTAATACGCCTGATTATTTCTGTTTGAAAGAACTACTTTCATGCTGCATTAAGAAACATGTACGGTGTACCGTACTAGTTACATGTACTGTGTACCGTACTAGTTACATGTATAGTGTACCGTACTAGTTACATGTACGATGTACCGTACTAGTTACATGTACGGTGTACCGTACTAGTTACGTGTACGGTATCGTACTAGTTACATGTATAGTGTACCGTACTAGTTACATGTAGGTGGTGTACCATGCTACTTGCATGTACGGTGTACCGTACTAACCACACGTACGGTGTTCTGTACTAGTTACATATACGGTACCGTACTGGTTACATGTACGGTGTATCACACTAGTTGTGAGTCGTGGCGAGGTGTGTGAACCTACCCATCGCCCGGTGTGAGTCGTAGCAAGCTGTGTGAACCTACCGATCACCTGGTGTTAGTCGTGGTGAGCTGTGTGAACTTACCCATCGCCCGGTGTGAGTTGACACATGCTCCCACCGACCGGTAGATGTAGACACTGTCGTCACCCTCAGCCTTGCCGATGCCGAACTTGTAGTAGTCGATCTCACTCTCCTTCTCCACGAAGCCGCTCCAGCTGCACTCGAGGAAGTCGCCTCCTGACGACACAGGATCAATAAAAAAGTAGTTCAAGTACGTGTGTGGATTCCTTCTTGAAGCTTAATGTATCACTCCGACTAACAAATGTGTGCCAATTTATAACTTTTGTACACAAATCAACAGTTTTGATTAATTCGCGGATGTCAAATTCTAAGTTGTTGAAGAATCAAAACAACGTAAGTCCAGTTTCGAGTGTTAGAAGTAGTCTAATTGATCCATATCTAATCAGACACATGGACTGCCACTGTGTTGACTCATATCTAATCAGACACATGGACTGCCACTGTGTTGACTCATATCTAATCAGACACATGGACTGCCATTGTGTTGACTCATATCTAATTAGACACATGGACTGCCACTGTGTCGACTCATATCTAATCAGACACATGGACTGCCATTGTGTTGACTCATATCTAATCAGACACATGGACTGCCACTGTGTTGACTCATATCTAATCAGACACATGGACTGCCATTGTGTCGACTCATATCTAATCAGACACATGGACTGCCATTGTGTTGACTCATATCTAATCAGACACATGGACTGCCATTGTGTTGACTCATATCTAATCAGACACATGGACTGCCACTGTGTTGACTCATATCTAATCAGACACATGGACTGCCATTGTGTTGACTCATATCTAATCAGACACATGGACTGCCACTGTGTTGACTCATATCTAATCAGACACATGGACTGCCATTGTGTTGACTCATATCTAATCAGACACATGGACTGCCACTGTGTCGACTCATATCTAATCAGACACATGGACTGCCAGTGTGTTGACTCATATCTAATCAGACACATGGACTGCCATTGTGTTGACTCATATCTAATCAGACACATGGACTGCCATTGTGTTGACTCATATCTAATCAGACACATGGACTGCCACTGTGTTGACTCATATCTCAGACACATGGACTGCCACTGTGTTGACTCATATCTAATCAGACACATGGACTGCCACTGTGTTGACTCATATCTAATCAGACACATGGACTGCCACTGTGTTGACTCATATCTAATCAGACACTTGGACTGCCACTGTGTCGACTCATACAAAGTGTTATATTGAGGACATAACATTATCATTATCAAGTTCTTCCTCATTTTTCTCTTTGTTTTGTTAATTTTGTTTTGTTTAAATGTTCTTGTTTTTAATAATTATAAGACATTTGATTTGATTTGAGTTCCATACATCCGTTCAATGTAGAACATATCGATAGTTTCTCAAGAGCAGCATCCCAAGGAAGTGGTGAACCATACCTTGGACATACTCCGGACAACTGACCAGGCCTTGGAGGGGTGGCGACGTGTCCACTACCAGAACAGGTGACCCTCTCGTTGTTGTCAATCCGACCTGCGACATATTACATGTAAACAGTACAAGGTTAATACAAACGAGTACATGCGACATATTACATGTAAACAGTACAAGGTTAATACAAACGAGTACATGCGACATATTACATGTAAACAGTACAAGGTTAATACAAACGAGTACATGCGACATATTACATGTAAACAGTACAAGGTTAATACAAACGAGTACATGCGACATATTACATGTAAACAGTACAAGGTTAATACAAACGAGTACATGCGACATATTACATGTAAACAGTACAAGGTTAATACAAACGAGTACATGCGACATATTACATGTAAACAGTACAAGGTTAATACAAACGAGTACATGCGACATATTACATGTAAACAGTACAAGGTTAATACAAACGATTACATGCGACATATTACATGTAAACAGTACAAGGTTAATACAAACGAGTACATGCGACATATTACATGTAAACAGTACAAGGTTAATACAAACGAGTACATGCGACATATTACATGTAAACAGTACAAGGTTAATACAAACGAGTACATGCGACATATTACATGTAAACAGTACAAGGTTAATACAAACGAGTACATGCGACATATTACATGTAAACAGTACAAGGTTAATACAAACGAGTACATGCGACATATTACTTGTAAACAGTACAAGGTTAATACAAACGAGTACATGCGACATATTACATGTAAACAGTACAAGGTTAATACAAACGAGTCCATGCGACATATTACTTGTAAACAGTACAAGGTTAATACAAACGAGTACATGCGACATATTACATGTAAACAGTACAAGGTTAATACAAACGAGTACATACGACATATTACATGTAAACAGTACAAGGTTAATACAAACGAGTACATACGACATATTACATGTAAACAGTACAAGGTTAATACAAACGAGTACATACGACATATTACTTGTAAACAGTACAAGGTTAATACAAACGAGTACATACGACATATTACATGTAAACAGTACAAGGTTAATACAAACGAGTCCATACGACATATTACTTGTAAACAGTACAAGGTTAATACAAACGAGTACATACGACATATTACATGTAAACAGTACAAGGTTAATACAAACGAGTACATACGACATATTACATGTAAACAGTACAAGGTTAATACAAACGAGTACATACGACATATTACATGTAAACAGTACAAGGTTAATACAAACGAGTACATACGACATATTACATGTAAACAGTACAAGGTTAATACAAACGAGTACATACGACATATTACATGTAAACAGTACAAGGTTAATACAAACGAGTACATACGACATATTACTTGTAAACAGTACAAGGTTAATACAAACGAGTACATACGACATATTACTTGTAAACAGTACAAGGTTAATACAAACGAGTACATACGACATATTACATGTAAACAGTACAAGGTTAATACAAACGAGTACATACGACATATTACATGTAAACAGTACAAGGTTAATACAAACGAGTACATACGACATATTACATGTAAACAGTACAAGGTTAATACAAACGAGTACATACGACATATTACTTGTAAACAGTACAAGGTTAATACAAACGAGTACATACGACATATTACTTGTAAACAGTACAAGGTTAATACAAACGAGTACATACGACATATTACTTGTAAACAGTACAAGGTTAATACAAACGAGTACATACGACATAGCATTGAAATTTTACTGTTATACGCCAAAATATTTAAAATTAATTTTTTTTTTAAATTATCGGATATATAATGTAAAATAACTTACGCCATTTCTAGCGTCTAACGTCAGAACGTTTGGCTGTCCTCCGGCGCGCGGTGTCACGTAACCCAGCGGTAGGTCGGTCATGTTGGAGACCGACGACGATGATCGAATGTTGTCAGCCTCTGCAGCGGGAATCGATACACTGTTGAAACTGAATGTCTGACAGACAGAAATACAAATTGTTTGCCTGCTTCACTGCTTGACTGCTTGACTGACTGACTGACTGACTGACTGCTTGACCGCATGACTGACTGACTGACTGACTGACTGACTGACTGACTGACTGACTGACTGATTGCCTGATTGACTCTTTGATTGTCTGCAATGTCCCTAAGTGGATACACTAAAAATGTATACACTCAAAATATAAATGTTACTGCCGCAACTGGTTAACTGGTTGTTTAAATTGCAATATAATTTAACAAGATTGCCATCCCAAACAACAAGTTTCAGATGGCAAGTGGACAAGGAAGCCATTTGCTTATCGAGAGTCAACAATTTTCTCATCTATGTGTAGCTCGTCCTTATCAAATATATGTAAATTCTATTGTTAAACATATTAACACTACTAGTATTAACACAATCATTTGGCAGTCTGTTCCAACCATTTATCACCCTCTGTGAGAAAGAGTACTTTCTCATGTCCAACCTACACTGCTCCTTAACTAATGCTGCTTTGTGTCCTCTGGTTCTACTGCCTTCTTTAATTTTGAAGAACATATTCCTATCAACATCCTCATAACCGTTCACTATTTTAAACACTTCTATTTGGTCTCCTCTTAGTCTCCTGGTCTCTAGTGTTGTCAAACCACATTGTAATAAGCGACTTTCGTAACTAAGGTGTCTCAATTCTGGAATCATTTTAGTTGCTCTTCGTTGTATTCTTTCTAGCTTGTCTATGTTCTTTTTACGATACGGTCTCCATGTTTGAATACAATATTCCAAATGTGATCTAACTATTGCTTTGTACAGGGGTAAAATTAGCTGTTTCTTCTTATACATGATAGTTCTCCTAATTAGCCATAGAATTTGATTTCCTTTCGAAGCAGCAATCCCATATTGCTCTGAAACTTTCATGTCAGCCCTAAATGTTACTCCTAAGTCCTTTTCTTAATAATAATAATAATAAATAGACTTCTTTGGCGCCAATATCCTCGGAAAATCCGAGCTCAGTGGCGCAACAAAACCAAAGGATTAGGCATTATCGTGACCATGTACACTGCAAAAAGTCGTCAACCGATGGATGGAGGTGCCAAGAAGCTAAGGAGGATAGGCCATTTTGAAAAGATAGGTTTTTGTGTGGTTCTACATAGTACAGCATCCGCCATTTTATATTCTTCGTTCATGTTTCCATGTCCTATGTGTATACATTTACACTTCCCAAAATTTAATAACATTTGCTATTTTTCTGACCACTTAACTAAGTTATCTAGATCATCCTGTAAACTGTGTTTATCTGAATAATTAGTAACCTTTCTGAATACCTTTGCGTCATCTGCAAATTTGAGTACTTTGCTAGATATGTAATCTTCTAGATCATTTATACATATTAAAAACAGTATAGGGCCTAATACTGATCCTTGTGGTACCCCAGTCAAAACAGATTTCCAGTTTGAAATCTCACCATCTACTATTACTCTCTGTTTTCTATGTGTAAGCCACTTTTCTATCCAGTTGATTACATCATTACCTATACCATGGGCTTTTAATTTAAATAACAATAATGGATGGATCGGTGGTATAACATGTTAATTTTCAAGTAGTTGACCTTCGACTATATCTCTGATCCTATATTTATATAATTAAATGACATTCCCCCCAATAAGATAAATCGTCATGATTAGCAATTTTAGCATCAGCCATGAGCAGTCCTACCGGGGTAAGTGCCGAGTCGGAGCCACACGCCTGCCACTCCACTGCTTGGGTCGTCGACGCTCCAACCGGCCCGGTACGAGTCCGTCTCCCTCTGGTAGAGCACCCTCGTCGTGTTGGCTGCCCCGGCTCCCACGGACGTGACGGCGATCTGTGGCGGGGTCGAGTCCACCATGAAGCCGTCCGAGGTCGACTCGAGCACGTGGCCGGCCCCGGTCACTGCGCGGACCGAGGTGTAATACTGGACACCGGCCGACAACGTCAGTTGACTCTGGCCTTTACCACTGCCACTTATTCCTGCACACACACCGAAGACTTTAATCTAACAGTACTGTCGACACATCCACACGGAGAAGACGTTAAATATAATAGCGCTACCTACACATGCACACATCGAAGACATTAAATCTAACAGTACAACTGACACATGCACACATCGAAGACGTTAAATATAACCTTACTACCGACACAAGCACATATCAAAGACGATAAATCTAACAGTACTACTGATACATGCACACGCCGAAGACGTTAAATCTAACAGTACTACCGACACATGCACACATCGAAGACTTTAAATCTAACAGTACTACCGACACAAGCACACATCGAAGACTTTAAATCTAACAGTACTACCGACACATGCACACATCGAAGACGTTAAATCTAACAGTACTACCGACACATGCACACATCGAAGACTTTAAATCTAACAGTACTACTGACACATGCACACATCGAAGACTTTAAATCTAACAGTACTACTGACACATGCACACATCGAAGATGTTAAATCTAACAGTACTACTGACACATGCCCACATCGAAGATGTTAAATCTAACAGTACTACTGACACATGCCCACATCGAAGACGTTAAATATAACAGTACTACTGACACATGCCCACATCGAAGACGTTAAATATAACAGTACTACTGACACAAGCACACATCGAAGACGTTAAATATAACAGTACTACTGACACAAGCACACATCGAAGACTTTAAATCTAACAGTTCTACCGACACATGCACACATCGAAGACGTTAAATATAACCTTACTACTGACACAAGCACACGCCGAAGACGTTAAATATAACCTTACTACTGACACAAGCACACGCCGAAGACGTTAAATATAACCTTACTACTGACACATGCACACACCGAAGACGTTAAATATAACCTTACTACTGACACATGCCCACACCAAAGACGTTAAATATAACCTTACTACTGACACATGCACACACCGAAGACGTTAACTATAACCTTACTACTGACACATGCCCACACCAAAGACGTTAAATATATCCTTACTACTGACACATGCCCACACCAAAGACGTTAAATATAACCTTACTATTGACACATGCACACACCGAAGACGTTAAATATAACCTTACTACTGACACATGCACACACCAAAGACGTTAAATATAACCTTACTACTGACACATGCCCACACCAAAGATGTTAAATATAACCTTACTACTGACACATGCCCACACCAAAGACGTTAAATATAACCTTACTATTGACACATGCACATACCGAAGACGTTAAATATAACCTTACTACTGACACATGCACACACCAAAGACGTTAAATATAACCTTACTACTGACACATGCACACACCGAAGACGTTAAATATAACCTTACTACTGACACATGCCCACAAGAAAGACGTTAAATATAACCTTACTACTGACACATGCCCACACCAAAGACGTTAAATATAATCTTACTATTGACACATGCACACACCGAAGATGTTAAATATAACCTTACTATTGACACATGCACACACCGAAGACGTTAAATATAACTTTACTACTGACACATGCACACACCAAAGACGTTAAATATAACACATGCACACACCAAAGACGTTAAATATATCATCTTACCCAGCATGCCAGTGGGCGCTACGTCGGCCGTCACCAAGTTTATGTAGGAATAGGCCATGACGTCATCGAACCTGGGCGCTGACCCGACTGCCCACTCGTACCGAGTCACCCCGTCACGTTGACTCTGGTAGCCACTGAAGGTGACCGTCACCTCGGACACGTGCAGCTGATAGTCGATGTCCACTTGGATGTCCGGCCCGTCACTGACGACTCCCGCGACGTCCGAGGGAACCATCTTGATGGGACTGAGATACAGGAGGAATACTGGTCAGTTTCTGATCATAAATAGTTAGGTCAGTTATTTGTGGGACGCTAATGACACACATTCTTGAGGCGGAAGAGTAGCGATTGGTTTATGATGTTCCTTGTTCCACTAAGTATAAAACTGATATTGCTCAATCAAAACCGGAAACGTGGATGTTTCGTAAGCATGACAACAAATCTGGATTCATTTATGTAATCAAGAACGTATTTTCCGAAGACGTATTTGATCATACTTAGTTATTCTGTTTTGCTGCGAATCTGAGCTCGGGTTTCTAAGCATTTACGCGCCATAGAACGTCTTATATGACTTGCGACTTCTATAGTGATACAGCAACGATTTATTCGTATTGGCAGGGTCCTAATAATCAAATAGCGAAAGATTCGCGGTCGTCTTGTCACGCGTGACGTTCCCACCTCGACGACGCGACGTTGCTCTCTTTGCCGGCCCCGTTCTTTGCCTTCACGATGACGTAGTACACGGGGGAGTTGGTTGTCTTGTCTGTCAGGGTCAGGTTCACGTTCCCGATGTACTCATCCCGGGAAAGACCGATGCTTCGGAACCCCAGCACATCCGTCTTCCCTGCAACACGTGGCAAAGGTGGGACATAAACTCTCGCTTCGTAATTTGTTATCAGACTCTAATAACTTCTGATCAGAATGACATGACTTCTGATCATGACTTCCGATTATGACTTTTGATCTTCTTGCTACTCATATTATACAATTGCTCAAAGCGTCTTAATTATTACAAAACATTGCCTTATGTATTTTATCTTCTGTCGCCAGATTAATTGCATAACCAATATGGCCCAATATATTGTATTCATTGTCGTCAGTCTCACAGCAGGCATTTTACACGTCCACATATGCTTTGTTGCTGCATATGTGGACATGTGGACATTTACAATAAGCTGCGCATTCAGTACACATTCAACTAAAGCCTCTACCGTCTTCATGTGCCTGGTACCAATACCTGGCTCAGTGCCGATGCCGACGTAGTATCCCGTGATGCCACTCTGAGCGTCCATGGCCCCCCACGACGCCTGGATGCCGTTCTCGTCATTGTGAATGACGTAGCCGTCAATTAGTTCCTCCCCCTCCCCGATGAAGACCCCGGCGTGCACGAACAGCATCTAAACGCACGAAACGAACAAATATACCTATTGCTATTGTTCTCTTTGGTTTTCTTGAGTCCCAATGAGCTAATTATTCTTTGTATGATTACAAACTTATTTGACACGTTTAAAGTTACTACACTGCTTTTGGGTTACGCATTTAACACATTGTAATGGATATCCACGTTTGGTGATACTGGGTTTCCAACTCCATACCGCGTGTACTGCTGCTGCTGAAGGGGTATATTTACAGACACCTAGGAACAACCAACAAACCCGACTGTGTCTAGTTTTGTGTGCCCAAAACAGCAGAACAACAATCGTACACTTGTCAAACAGTAAAGAGGCATTGCTCCGTTACAATCGTACACTTGTCAAACAGTAAAGAGGCATTGCTCCGTTACATTTTTTTCTTGGAGATTAATTGAAAACATCGAGGGCAACTTGCCTTGGGCGGAGTTGGGTCAACAAGGACGCCGTCGGTGTAATGTACAGCGGTCAGACCAGCGCCATTGACCGCAGCCACACGCAGCCGGTAGTGGGCGCCAATCTTCAGGCTCAGAATCTCGTCTGTTGTCCACGAGGTGGCGCCACCATGCACGGTCTTCCACCGAGACCTGCGACAGAACAACATACACTGGTGGGTTCTCTCATCAAGACTCCCCCCGTCGCATCAACAGTTGTCTCCATCAACCCGATGTATTCCCCGGACAACATTCACATTGTTAAACATCACCCAGCGCAGCTGATGTAGCTATGAGCAATATAACTTGATTTTAGTTTTATATCAAATAAATTGTGTTAATCACTGTATACGAATTTAAGATTAAATACACAGACGACGCAGCAGTAGTGGATTGCCTGAACTGAATAGACTCGTTCCTCGCTTATGAGAAAACTATCTCTAAGATCTCAATGTGGTGCAAGGAAAATTTCCTAGAACTGAAGTTGTGCAAGAGAAAGGAACTCTGCATTGATTTCTGCACCAGCGGCCAATGTGATGGACCACTATGTATTGGTGGTGAGGCTTTGAAGGTAACGGACACCTTTAAATATCTTGGTGTAACACTTGATAACCAGATGATGTTTGGTCCCCATGTTCAAGGTGTGTACAAAAAGTGCCAGCAAAAATTGTACATGTTAAGAAAACTAAGATTGTTTCATGTTGACCCCAAACTTCTACTATTGTTGTACAGAAGTATTATAAAGTCAGTGTTGACATATTGTTGTACAGAAGTATTATAGAGTCAGTGTTGACATATTGTTGTACAGGAGTATTATAGAGTCAGTGTTGACATATTGTTGTATCTGTTTCTCCCTGCTATGTCTGTCTCACACAAAATATGCTTTTCCGCATCTGCAAAACTGCTTCCAAGATAATAGGCTTCCCCATACAGCCTGTCTCTCAGCTGACTGAACGCGCGATGGTCAGAAAAGCACATACTGTTGCCAATGACCCCGCCCATCCAATGAACAAAGAGTTTGACCTTCTTCCGTCTCAGAGACGATACCGATGTCCAAAATGCAGGTAAAAACAGGTTAAAAAACAGTTTCGTTCCCCAGGCGATAAGTCGTCTCAACAAACTCTGATTTAAATGTTCATCACGTGCAAGCCGATCGCTGAATAGTGTATTTATTTTATATATACCCACGATAACATCACGCCTAGTTCGCGAGCATAAACCCACGATAACAATACGTTTGATGTGAAAACGAAATTGACAGCACAGTAGATATTAGTCGGCTGAATGATTATTAATTTTATATATTAAGACATATATTTGCCAGAGGATACAGCATACCTTTGTACTTACGCCTTTGGGTAGACGAGTGTGAGTCTTCCAGCGTGTAGTTCATAGGCCGATATCTTGTAGTGGTCAATGCCCGACTCCTCGTCGACGAATGACCAGGACGCAGTCAAGGCTGTGGTCGAATCCTTGGACAATGTACCAAACATGTTCACTGTGTGTCCCAGTAAAGTGAGTTACATCATTAAACTATATATTTTGCTTTCTTTTTACTGCTTACTTTTTTACTGTGAAATACGTGCTATGTGATACACGTGCTATGTGATACACGTGCTATGTGTATCACGGCAGCACTTTCAGTGATTGTAGCAATGCTCTGAACTGACACTGACTTGTAGTTCGTTTACATGTAACTGTAGTTCACTACTGCTGTACTATGTGTAACACTGCAGTCCTCGCCATGTACTGTCTGTGAGTCATTGCAGCCCTCAGCGCGTACGTAGTGTCGTAGTTTATACTATGTGTATCACTACACTTCTAACCGTGTACTTACTGTCGTGGTTTATTCTATGTGTATCACTGGAGCACTAACCGTGTACTGTATGTCGTTGTTTATTCTATGTGTATCACTGGAGCACTCACCGTGTACTGTCGGTCGTGGTTGAGATCGTCGCCGTCCACCAGTTGCAGCACGCTTGGGTCCGTCATGTCGACCGTGAACCCGTCAGATGTCGCCACTGTGCTCGCCTCGGCCCGGTTGGTGGCGCTGACGTCGATGCGGACGAAGTCGCCGTGATGCAGGTGGAAGTGATGCAACTGCAGGGCGCTGACGCTGGACCCGATTTTCTTCTCCGAGTGTATTATCGACTCTTTACTTACGCCTACAATATACATAGGCGAATCTGGTGCTATGACTACAATGTATGTAATTCGTTGTTATCTAGAGTAGTTGCTGTAGTGAATGTCTTTATAACTGGTGCTATGACTACAATATATGTAATTCGTTGTTATCTAGAGTAGTTGCTGTAGTGAATGTCTTTATAACTGGTGCTATGACTACAATGTATGTAATTCGTTGTTATCTAGAGTAGTTGCTGTAGTGAATGTCTTTATAACTGGTGCTATGACTACAATGTATGTAATTCGTTGTTATCTAGAGTAGTTGCTGTAGTGAATGTCTTTATAACTGGTGCTATGACTACAATGTATGTAATTCGTTGTTATCTAGAGTAGTTGCTGTAGTGAATGTCTTTATAACTGGTGCTATGACTACAATGTATGTAATTCGTTGTTATCTAGAGTAGTTGCTGTAGTGAATGTCTTTATAACTGGTGCTATGACTACAATGTATGTAATTCGTTGTTATCTAGAGTAGTTGCTGTAGTGAATGTCTTTATAACTGGTGCTATGACTACAATGTATGTAATTCGTTGTTATCTAGAGTAGTTGCTGTAGTGAATGTCTTTATAACTGGTGCTATGACTACAATGTATGTAATTCGTTGTTATCTAGAGTAGTTGCTGTAGTGAATGTCTTTATAACTGGTGCTATGACTACAATGTATGTAATTCGTTGTTATCTAGAGTAGTTGCTGTAGTGAATGTCTTTATAACTGGTGCTATGACTACAATGTATGTAATTCGTTGTTATCTAGAGTAGTTGCTGTAGTGAATGTCTTTATAACTGGTGCTATGACTACAATGTATGTAATTCGTTGTTATCTAGAGTAGTTGCTGTAGTGAATGTCTTTATAACTGGTCCGTCATTGCACATTCTCTTCCCCTTTCTCGTCGCACACGTCGTATTCTTCAGCCGTCATCAGGGGGGGTTGTATTATCATGTTTTATCAGCAGAAAGAAAGAGAGAGAGAGAGAGAGAGAGAGAGAGAGAGAGAGAGAGAGAGAGATAGAGAGATAGATGGATGGATAGATAGATAGAGATAGAGAGAGAGAGAGAGAGAGAGAGAGAGAGAGATAGATAGATGGATGGATGGATGGATGGATGGGATAGAGAGAGAGAGAGAGAAAGATAGATAGATAGATGGATGGATGGATGGATAGAGAGAGAGAGAGAGAGAGAGAGAGAGGAAGAGAGAGAGAGAGAGAGAGAAACACCGGCAGACAAACAGACAGGCAGACAGGTAGGTAGATAGACAGGCAGACATGCAGGCAGACAGAGACAAACAAACAGCAGACAGACACAGACATATGGAGGGGGAGGAGAGAGAGGGAGAGAGAGGGGGAGAGAGGGAGGGAGAGAGAGGGGGGAGAGAGAGAGGGAGTTACAGGGAGGGGAGAGAGTAAGAGAAGGAGAGGGAGCGATAGAGCTTGAGTAAATATTATAACAGGTTAAAGTTTAATTTAATATAAAATCACCGACTGACCCCTTGGCTTTCTGTATATGTCGACGTCGTATCTTTGAAGACCAGATTCGGGGTCAGAGAACTGTCGCCACGTGGTCGCCACGGTCGCTGCTTCTGACGTGTACTTCTCGTCTTTATTCGGGTCTGTGCCGTCCGTCACCACGCCTTGAACGGGGGGTGTCACGTCGATGTACACTGGAAATAGGACAAAATGTAAACAGGAAACGGGGTCAATGTGTCAACATTAATGTACACTGGAAATAAGGTTAATGTTTCAACATCAATGTACACTGGAAATAAGGTTAATGTGTCAACATCAATGTACACTGGAAACAAGGTCAATGTGTCAACATCAATGTACACTGGAAATAAGGTTAATGTGTCAACATAAAGTTTACATTAGAAACAGGGTCAATATGTCATCAATGTACACAGGGAACGGGGTCAATGTGACATTGTAGCACTACGCAGAATAATCAACTTTTACATAGCTATGAAGTGTTTTAATTATATTGTATAGTTAGGTTATTGTGGGTCAATAAAACATCCTACTGTTGTGTACTGTATAAATAGTTGCAGTGTTATTATGTTATTATGTTATTATGTTATTCTGTTATTATGCTAAAACAGAAAACACCGATATCTGACGGACAGGACGGGTTGAATTCTCGATAAGCCTACGGTAGGTGGACCTACGTCCGTTCGAGTGCGCTGTGACGTTCCGTTGGACGAGACCGCCATTGACCGCTGTCACGCTGGCGTAGTAGGTGTGTTTGTGAAGCAGCTGCAGTCCGTCCACACAGCTGCTGGTCATCTCGTAGCCAAGGGTAGTGGACGCAACGACGTCATCAGAGCCAGCCGTCGAACCCAACATAAACTCGTACCGTGCTGAAGACAAAACAAGTGTAACAGTACACAATACATGCATACATTGTATATGAATGTATACAATACATGCATACATTGTGTATGAATGTACACAATACATGCACACGTTGTATATGAGTGTACACAATACATGTATACGTTGTGTATGAATGTACACAATACATGTATACGTTGTATATGCATGTACACAATACATGTATACGTTGTGTATGAATGTACACAATACATGCACACGTTGTATATGAATGTACACAATACATGTATACGTTGTATATGAATGTACACAATACATGTATACATTGTGTATGAATGTAC
>BSQZ01000016.1:10967785-10970285 GCA_033239005.1 Lamellibrachia satsuma | reverse complement strand
TTCTTCTGTTTTTCTTGCTGGTTACTTTCGCGAACTAGACGTTCTCTGACACGTATGTCAGCCACACCAAACACAATTCACAAGTTGTTGAAGTTGTAGAATAGAACATGCAGTACCTGATTTTAAAATGGCCAAAATTGCATATTTATCCACCAGGTGGCATCACCTTAAGTCCATATGTTACGTAGGCGGCACGGAAGTGTATTATTATTATTATTATTATATTTTATTATTATGTAAAAGTCTGTTGTTGCTTCTGTCGGCCCGTGTGAGTGGTATTGAATCTATGCGGAGTCGACCCTTCTCGCATCCACTGTGCACATTTTCTAGAAAACGTCACTGTTAGGACGTCACGTGGACAGTGGCGTCACTGCGACCGAACGAGGACAGTAACGTCTCCACGACAGAACGAGGACAGTGATGTCACGACAAAACGCGGATAGTGACGTCACTACGACAGAACGAGGACAGTGGTATCATTACGACAGAACGAGGACACTGATATCACTACGACAGAACAAGGACAGTGACGTCATTGCGACAGAACGAAGCCAATGACGTACCGTTATTTGTGACTCGCGTCTTCACCCAGGCTGGGATACCGTCGGGGACTTGGAAGTTGTGTTCAACGTGGGAGAAGTTTTGAACGGGCGTCCAGGCGAGCAGATACGTGTCTCTCCGGCTCCGGCCGAGACCCATCTCGCCCGACTTGATGCCTGACACCGGGTCACTGGAGGAACATACACAGTAACTGGAATACAAGTGCAGGGCACATTGTCCTAGTAGTACTCTAACGTGACAAGCTGTATGTGTGTGCGTGCCTGTGTGCGTGCGTGCGTGCGTGCGTGTGTGTGTGTGCGTTCGAACAACAGCAATGTTGTTTAGATGACATTTAATATATATTAATTCCATTAATTCATATAAAATATATAATGTATGAATGCAACCCTGTTTACTCAGTTATTTAAACATTATGAACAATTCAAATTATTGATATTATTAGTTTTCGGATATCAAACACTGAGAATCTAGTGTTAGGAAAAGGTCGTACGTGGCGTTGACGCGGAATGAAATCAGGAAGGTGTCTTCATCGTACGTGACGTGATCGACAGCATAGATGATAGGGGGCGTGGTGTCTACAGCATAAGGCTGGGCGTGGCACACAGTCAGAGCAAGAGGACCGAACTCTATGTTGTTGATGGCCCGGACAGTCACGTAATATTTATTATCTGTAACGAAAGGTACTTCGAAATGTAGAAAGTATATATAGTATGTATAATATGTATAGCATGTGTAGTATGTATTTATGAATTGATCACGCATGAAACATATAGATGCACAGATATTTCAAAATGCAGTTATGTGCAAGGTGCCAACTGCTTTCTTTTAGATACTCTTAAGTTATCCACGAATGCATTTATCAAAAACTCAAACACTGTCATAAGTATAACTGTCCCTGCTTGATGTTTAAATGTGCGCAATACGACGAATGTTTCAATTGTAAATGTGTTCGCTTTTGCAATCAATAGCGAAATGATCTGAAGATAAACGACACATTTTAGTCTTGATCAGTGTGTCAATGTGCGTGCGTGCGTGCGTGCGTGCGTGCGTGCGTGCGTGCGTGCGTGCGTGCGTGCTTCGCTTACCGGGCAGTTTGAGCGGGTGCGCGAGGCCAGAATAGGTCCACTCGGAGGGCGAGGCGATGTGTTCGTGCGGATCATTGTACGTGACGACGTCATCGCCGCACACGGCCGTCCCCACGGCCCACGTGTACACGAGGATCCCCGTCTCGTTGTCTCGGATCCCGTCCCAGTTGGCTGCACGGAAACACGGCGGATCACAGGAGGCTCAGTAACAACGTCTCGTCAACGTGAATATGGTCAATCATCAAAGAAATCGATAGTTTATAACTGGACAGAAAAATATTAGATTACACAGTATGTGTTAATCTAATGCATTGGTGACGAAATGGAGATCACGTCTATGTTTCAATCATCACACTTACGTTTTGTGAGAAATATATCAATGATAACTACGTGACGCTATGAACAAGGCCCACCAACTTACATTACTAGTTTTTGTTACACTACTGATTGATCATTACGATATCCTTTATTAATATATTGATAATTACATTATTGATTCTTTATTATATTATTGGTTCTGAAACACAATTACACGCAGTCGTACAAGGAGCGATCGATATAGACCACGACAAACAGATTCCAGCGTAAAGCCGTGTACGTTACCAGCCATCATGCGGTTGGCCCGCGTGTACAACTTGTCCACCATGGGCTCGTGGCCGTTGAAGACAGTCAGAGATCCTTCGCCGTCCACAATCGTCCTGCAGTAACCGCACGCGGTGTGATAGTAATAGGTTGTATGGTAAAGTTCACCACAAATAATCGACACATAGTACTACTGATATTTAGACTTTATGTAACATCTTGTATCTTGTTGTCTACATATATATATATATATATATATATATATATATATA
>BSQZ01000016.1:10950285-10965285 GCA_033239005.1 Lamellibrachia satsuma | reverse complement strand
AAGAAACAGTCTGGTACAAGCACGGACAAAAGCGAGATATATTTATTTATTTATACTTTTTGGTAAGTCGACGTACTATAATTAGCACAAGCGCCACTGTAATACGTTTATAAGTGAATTGTGAATGCTATTTTTATTTAATGTTTTACTTGCATTGCATTTATTTAGTTTGAGAAGGGCATAGCACCTTATAAGTCATATGACTTCAGCTATGTCCCTTCAGCAGCAGCAGCACACCATACTATGCACCTGTATTATGTTGTTGTTGTTGTTGTTGAATAAACTTTCACTTCACTTCACTGCACATAAACAGCTGCATATAAAGAATGCCTCAAAATCCTACTGCAGCGTACCGGTGAAGTGTTCCAGCAAGCGGAGTCCAAGAGGGTCGTGGCCCGTGTCCACTCCAGTGGCTCGAGAGCTGGACACGTGGCTCCAGTCAACGATCTGGGTGCCGTGGGAACCCTTGCCATAACCAGCGCTTATCTTGTAGACAGAACCCAGGTTAATGATGTAGTTAATAATGCTTTTATAATTTTGATAACTAGATTGTTTAGTAATATTGAACAATAAACACATTATATATCTACGATATAAAGTTGTTGTTATCTGTACACAATGCATCGGATAACTATAACGAAACGCATCTACATTTTATCAACAATAGTGGTTTCTAATTGGTTTTATTAATATATTTCTTTATTGTATCGTATTAATATTGTGCTTTCCATGTTCCATCGTCATCATTATCAATAATATGATTAACTATTTCGTTACAATATTATATTGTCCCGTTCCGCGTAAACTGTCATTATAGTCAATTCATTTACAATTTTAGGTTTTAGTTTAATATTATCTTAATTTGCTATTATTACCTCTGACGAGGTTGTTATTTTATTGTCTTCCTACCATTTGCTCAACGATGACCGAGTCATCGAAGGCGAGAGCAGATCCGTGCAGCAGACCGGCGTGACTGGTACTACTGAAGTCGGGCGTCACACGGCCCCCGGGCAGCGTCATGTCGTAAGTCGACAGTTGACACGATGTCGTCGCGGTCAGTCCCATCGAGTTCTGAGCACTCACTCGGAAGTACAGGGGAACACTGTGCACCAGTTTCTGGAACAGCGCGGAACAAGCGTGCGATAGTAACACACTGTTCGATCACAAACATGTCGCTAAACAATTAGATACTCCGGGAGGTGCCCAATGAGAACTGTCTGATTGATCCACCCAACCGTCTCCTCTCGCACCAACCACGGCCCTCTTCCATTATGCTACTTGCTTAAACATTCAAACAAAAAACCATACCTTTGCCACAACTGTTGACGCGCCGCCTAGTGGTTCGTTGTCGATGACGTCACATCCCCCACTGAACGTGCCTACGCAGAAGGAGAGCTCTACCTCGCTGCGGTCGTCGGCGACTCCGAACTCAATGTTGAAGGCCGGCTCGGTGTAGTCGCGACCCGTCAACTGGGTCACATGACAGGATGCACTCGATGACCCAATGGCGCGTCGTCTGCGTCCTACGTCTTCGCTGTCACCGCTGTCTTTGTCGTCACAGTTTGAGCATGTCTGGAATAAAGGCAATGTCAATGGAACATGTTTACAGTTAACAAGGCTGCTTATTTACACAAGTCAGTTTTCTTTGTCTGGATTCACGAGTAACGTTATGTTCAACGTTCAACTCTGAGGTTAGATTCACACGATATGTACATTGCAACATGAATTTTGTATCGTTAATCTTGATTTAGTTTTAAAGATCTTGTTGACGAACTTGGTAAAATAAACGAATGGCTTGAAATTAACAAACTGTCACTAAACATAAACAATTCTAGATATATGCTTTTCCACATGCCAAATAAACAAGTAAATGCAACTACGCTCCAAATTAGTAACACAAACATTACAAAAGTTAATGAATTAAACTTCCTAGGTCTAACTCTGGACACAAATTTTAAATGGAGGAAACATTCTGAAATCACTTCAAATAAGTGTTCCAGAACAATTGGAGTGTTACATAAGCTTAAACATATATTACCCCAAAATATACAAAAAAATTATATATAACACTCTAGTCCTACCACATATGAACTATGGCATCATGGCATGGGGCTCTCAATGTGAAAGAATATACAAAGTAAAAAGAAGGCTGTTAGAATATTCACAACGAGTAGATATAACTCGCACACGGATCCGCTTTTCAGAAGATTAAATTTATTAAAAATCACAGATTTACTAAGATTACAAGAACTCAAGTTCTATTATAAATTTATGCACAACCTATTACCATCGTACCTGCAAAGATGGCAGTTGACACCACATGCAAACATCCACATCACATCACACCAAGACAACATGAATACATTTAGAACACAACATGAATTTGCTAAGCGATGCCTGAGACACAGTCTACCTAATAATACACCAGCCCTTGTAATAGAAAAAAATTATCACACATAGTCATAGGGTTTGCGAATTACACCAAACACCAATACATACAAAACTATCAAACCTCGTGTAATATAGCAAATTGCTACACATGTAGGCAAAACCAATAATGACAAAACATGCACCAAACACACGCACGCACTCTACGAACGCACATATTCACAACTTCACAAAGATAATACACACTTTAAAGGCATACACGCACGCACGCGTACGTGCATGACATTTCGTTTTCCTTCTATTTGCAAGATTTGCACTTGTTGGACGAACTCTATTAATTTTATTTACCTTTATTTGTTCTCTTTATAAAAGATTATAACTTGTTAGGCCAACTAATTTAATTTACTAAATTATAAATGTTCCAATTGATAGATGGCTTCTCAATAGCGACTAGTTAGTCTTAGAGGAGTCTCCTCATCCTATTACCATTACCTTATACATCTTAATACACAACACGTTCATAGTAAAATTACAAACTTATATTAAGTATTATTGTTATGTTAACATGAATGTATGTGTGTATCTTTTGAAACGTTACATTGGTCAAATAAACACAAATCTTCTTCTTCTTCTTCTTGTTACATACTTGTTACATACTTGTTACATACTTGTTACATACTTGTTACATACTTGTTACATACTTGTTACATACTTGTCTGGAAAGAACCGATCAACAAAGAACATCTTATTTGTAAATTAGTTGATAGGATGTCTTAGAAGGTGGAACAAATATAAAACTATACGGAGGACCGAGCAGTGAGACTAGTGAGGCAGGCATGTTGGCTGCAGCAGACGGTAAATTTAGTCGACACTCACCGCTTTCGAGTACCACCCGAAGTCTGGTGGCGAGAAGTCACGCTCTGCGTCGTTATAGTTGAACAGATTCTTATTGAAGGTCTTGGACTGGTACGCCCATATCAGTATGTTGATGAGTGTTTTCTTCCAGCATTTCTTTCCCACGAACGGGATCCTGACGCACAGATTGGTGATGAGAAGCGCCCGCAGCTCGATGCGCAGAGGAATCAGGTTGAGGTCCATGCGGGCCCTGGAACAACACAACGTGTTAATGGAGGCTGGGAAAGGTCCATGCGGGCCCTGGAACGACACAGCGTGTTTATGGAGGCTGGGAGAGGTCCATGCGGGCCCTGGAACGACACAGCGTGTTAATGGAAGCTGGGAGAGGTCCACGCGGGCCCTGAAACAACACAGCGTGTTAATGGAGGCTGGGAGAGGTCCATGCGGACCCTGGAACAACACAGCGTGTTAATGGAGGCTGGGAGAGGTCCATGCGGACCCTGGAACAACACAGCGTGTTAATGGAGGCTGGGAAAGGTCCATGCGGGCCCTGGAACAGCACAGCGTGTTAGTGGAGGCTGGGAGGGGTCCATGCGGGCCCTGGAACGACACAGCGTGTTCGTGGAGGCTGGGAGGAGTCCATGCGGGACCTGGAACGACACAGCGTGTTAATGGAGGCTGGGAGGGGTCCATGCGGGCCCTGGAACGACACAGCGTGTCAATGGAGGCTGGAAGGGGTCCGTGCGGGCCCTTGAACGACACAGCGTGTTAATGGAGGCTGGGAGGGGTCCGTGCGGGCCCTGAAACGACACAGCATGTTAAGAGAGGCTCGGAGAGATCCATACGGGCCCTGGAATGACACAGCGTGTTAATGGAGGCTGGGAGAGGTCCATGCGGACCCTGGAACGACACAGCGTGTTAATGGAGGCTGGGAGGGGTCCATGCGGGCACTGGAACGACACAGCGTGTTTATGGAGGCTGGGAGTGGTCCTTGCGGGCCCTAGAACGACACAGCGTGTTAAAGGAGGCTGGGAGTGGTTCTTGCGGGCCCTGGAACGCCACAGCGTGTTAAAGGAGGCTGGGAGTGGTTCTTGCGGGCCCTGGAACGACACAGCGTGTTAAAGGAGGCTGGGAGTGGTTCTTGCGGGCCCTGGAACGACACAGCGTGTTAAAGGAGGGTGGGAGATACCACTATCATTACTCTTCCTCTCATCCTACTACTACTACTACTACTACTACTACTACTACTACTACTACTACTACTACTACTACTACTACTACTACTACTACAACAGCTACTACTAACTACTACAACACCTACTACTAACTACTACTGCTGCTGCTACTGCTGCTACTACTGCTACTGCTACTAATACTACCGCTGCTGCTGCTGCTGCTGCTGCTGCTGCTGCTCCTGCTGCTGCTGCTGCTGCTGCTGCTGCTGCTGCTGCTGCTGCTGCTGCTGCTGCTGCTGCTGCTGCTGCTGCTGCTGCTGCTGCTGCTGCTGCTGCTGCTGCTGCTGCTGCTGCTGCTGCTGCTGCTGCTGCTGCTGCTGCTGCTGCTGCTGCTGCTGCTACCAACATTAGCTTATCGTTGATGACCAATGTTACCTCACTTCCAGTGGGAACTTCTTGAACTCGATGACAATTGTGGTGGGGAAGGACGTGGTGAGGAGGTAGCCAGTCAGACGTAGCTCGGCCCGCAGAACAAACAACGTCACCCCGACAGACCCCCACACGGAGCTGCCGAGACGGGGCACGACGGTCGCCTGAAGTAACCGAAATCATGTTACAGATGCATCGGCTGCGACTGTCCTAGTGGTATCAGTCTAAGCACGCCTACTCGTATTCACTGTCCTAATGGTATCAGTCTAAGCACGCCTACTCGTATTCACTGTCCTAATGGTATCAGTCTAAGCACGCCTACTCGTATTCACTGTCCTTGTGGTATCAGTCTAAGAACGCCTACTCGTAATCACTGTCCTTGTGGTATCAATCTAAGCACGCCTACTCTTATTCACTGTCGTAGCGGTATCAGTCTAAGCACGCCTACTCGTATTCACTGTCCTAATGGTATCAGTCTAAGCACGCCTACTCGTATTCACTGTCCTAGTGGTATCAATCTAAGCACGCCTACACGTACTCACTGTCCTAATGGTATCAGTCTAAGCACGCCTACTCGTAGTCACTGTCCTAGTGGTATCAATCTAAACACGCCTATTCGTATTCACTTTCCTTGTGGTATCAGTCTAAGCACGCCTACTCGTAATCACTGTCCTTGTGGTATCAGTCTAAGCACGCCTACTCGTATTCACTGTCCTAGTGGTATCAATCTAAACACGCCTATTCGTATTCACTTTCCTTGTGGTATCAGTCTAAGCACGCCTACTCGTATTCACTGTCTTTGTGGTATCAGTCTAAGCACGCCTACTCGTATTCACTGTCCTTGTGGTATCAGCCTAAGAACGCCTACTCGTATTCATTGTGTGACATACTGCATACGTTTTATTCAATCAGCAGCAATTCTGATTGAAACCACAAACATGCATATAAGTATTCAAGCTACATATAAGACACCAGCGTTAATGAAAGGTTTCTTATGAAAGTCTTTACCGTCGCTTTCATGGTCATTATGCACAGTTTGACGTGGAATGTCGCCCCGTAATGTCCATCAATTCCAAACACTGAAACAACAAAACAATTACTTAGTGATCATACAGCTGTAAGGGGAGTTTTACATTTACCTTTTACATTTTACCATTACTGCGGAAAGACTGTTCTTTTGTTAAAGTTGTAAAGCCACACACAGCAATGCCACACTGTACGTGTTGTGGGTTAACACAGCAGCCTCGATGCACCAGTCGGTGTCCGTAGAGCAGCCTTACAACTTACTGAAGCTGAGCGGGATTGGTCCGACAGGGATTGTGATTGGTGGGTTCAGTTTGTAGATCTCGACGTAATACGGGCCGAACGATTTCTGCAGTCCTGTCGTGCAGATGTCGAAGCGCTCAAATTCACTGCCGAAGATCTTCACGATGATGTTTTGGATCTGTTTCATCAACTGAATGGGAAAGAATAAGATCTCATTGTTTTTCTGCGTATGTACGTAAACCAAGGGTGGCAATTTGGCAGTCCTAAAAGATGTGCGAGTACAGAATATTAGTGAAACGGTGTAGCATATGCTTAGTCATTACTTTATGATATAATTTGATAGAATTACTGATTATGCTATATTTACTTACAAATGCAATATGTAGGATTGTAACACAATGGTTCTTCAACACAGCATTTCAACATTAGTTGTCCGCGATGCTTTGCCTGATGCGCACAGCCGAATGATGTTGATGTAGCCATACACCCATTGTTGGAATACGTCTCTGAGAGTCCCTACCAGTTCCACCATCGCCTTAGCTATTGTTGGAATACATCCCTGAGAGTCCCCACCAGTTCCACCATCGCTTCACCCATTGTTGGAATGCGTCTCTGAGATTCCCCACCAGTTCCGTCATCGCCTTAACCATTGCTGGAATACGTCTCTGAGAGTCCCCACCAGTTCCACCATCGCCTTACCCATTATTGGAATGCGTCTCTGAGCGTCCCCACCAGTTCCACCATCGCCTTACCCATTGTTGGAATGCGTCTCTGAGCGTCCCCACCAGTTCCACCATCGCCTTACCCATTGTTGGAATGCGTCTCTGAGCGTCCCCACCAGTTCCACCATCGCCTTACCCATTGTTGGAATGCGTCTCTGAGCGTCCCCACCAGTTCCACCATCGCCTTACCCATTGTTGGAATGCGTCTCTGAGCGTCCCCACCAGTTCCACCATCGCCTTACCCATTGTTGGAATGCGTCTCTGAGCGTCCCCACCAGTTCCACCATCGCCTTACCCATTGTTGGAATGCGTCTCTGAGCGTCCCCACCAGTTCCACCATCGCCTTACCCAGTGTTGGAATGCGTCTCTGAGCGCCCCCACCAGTTCCACCATCGCCTTACCCATTGTTGGAATGCGTCTCTGAGCGTCCCCACCAGTTCCACCATCGCCTTACCCATTGTTGGAATGCGTCTCTGAGAGTCCCCACCAGTTCCACCATCGCCTTACCCATTGTTGGAATGCGTCTCTGAGAGTCGCCACCAGTTCCACCATCGCCTTACCCATTGTTGGAATGCGTCTCTGAGCGTCCCCACCAGTTCCACCATCGCCTTACCCATTGTTGGAATGCGTCTCTGAGCGTCCCCACCAGTTCCACCATCGCCTTACCCATTGTTGGAATGCGTCTCTGAGCGTCCCCACCAGTTCCACCATCGCCTTACCCATTTTGAAATGCGTCTCTGAGAGTCGCCACCAGTTCCACCATCGCCTTACCTATTGTTGGAATGTGTCACTGAGAGTCCCCACCAGTTCCACCATCGCCTTACCCATTTTTGGAATGCGTCTCTGAGCGTCCCCACCAGTTCCACCATCACCTTCTCGTCAACTCCGCTCACGTCGACGAGTTTGATTACGTCACCGATGCTCATATTCAACATTTTATCGACGGCTGAAATGACACGAATGTGTTGTCGTTAGTCGACATAACAACGACGACTGTTGCTTAGTAACCCACGTCAGCTCCCCGAGAAGTAGACACCGAAACACGACACTTCAAGATGGTCATCTTGGGAATCAACAACCTCGTTATACCGTATGCCAGTCACAGTTACAAATCTAGGTTAACATTAACATACTATTGGATATTTATGCTTTAGATTGCAACGAGTTGTCGCTGTGTTACACGGTGTTAACATATAGCATGTCTGAAGACCTACTTGGCGTGTCGGCCGGTGTTACACGGTGTTAACATGTAATATGTCTGAATACCTACTTGGCGTGTCAGCCGGTGTTACACGGTGTTAACATATAACATGTCTGAAGACCTACTTGGCGTGTCGGCCGGTGTTACACGGTGTTAACATGTAACATGTCTGAAGACCTACTTGGCGTGTCAGCCGATGTTACACGGTGTTAACATATAACATGTCTGAAGACCTACTTGGCGTGTCGGCCGGTGCAGTCATAATGGGCAGCGTGACACAAGGACCAATCTCGATCTGTGCCTCGGACATGATAGTGATCTTGGGCAGACATTCCTCGGACTTGGACGAGCACCAGACGACGTCGAGGGAGACCTATGGACCACACATGGACCACGAGAGGACCTTGCGATACGCAGTGTGTCTGGTCATGTCATGTATTTTTATATTAAATAACATTTATTTTAGTAGTTGGCTTTCTATGTAGATTGCTATTGCATAACTCGGTTGTGCGTTTGTCAAATAATTCGTACGATTATTTATCACAAGAAATCTTATACGTGTAGCGCCTTGTAAAATAAAGTATTTGTACTTATTTTGTGTTTGTTTATCAACTGCATCCAACACATGTGTAGCAACATGTCAATATATGTATGTTAAAGCAAAGTTGGATGTCTGCAAGACAAGGTGATATGTAATACAAGAGTAACCTCAATTTTGTGTAAAATAGTCACACAAATAATCACAATTAATAACAAACACATTGGAAACAATATGTATCAGATACAACACTGCCGATTCGTGTCCGGCTAGACATTGTCTCGGTGACGTTGTCCATGGACAGGCAACTGTTTCTCAGCCTGAAGTGTTCTTACCTTCAGCACATTGGTCGTTCTCTGAATCTTGACGCTGGCCATCAGTTGGATTACATTCAACACGTTTATTTCCTTCGAGATGTCGACGTTATCCTCCGTTGCTTAAGCATACACATATTGTAAATGTCAGTGTGATCCGTAAGAGATTCATGAATACGGGAAACGGATGTCACTTATCATTAACACAGTTTAATTACTAATCACTAACACAGTTGCGTAAGACAATACCATATAGAGGCTAGAGAGGAAGTGAAAAATGCAAAAAAAAACACCTTTTTAGTGTTTCTTGTGTGAAAATTCAAATACGTGCATTACAAATATACCAAACATCCAGTGAGTTCCCCGTTTTGAAATTAGTTACTGCTACTCACTGAAATCCTCTTCAAGCACTTTGAAGCTGACTGTCCACTTGTTAATACCGATAGTCAGTTCAAGGTCACACGAGTCGTATCTGACGTAGGCGGTCAGTGTGTGTCGGTAGATGAACAACTTGAGATCAACGCAGCAACTGACGCTGGTGCAAGTCTTGTCGAAGCGACAGTAGACGTTCTTGCCAACACGACTCCCAATGTCGAGACAGTCTGCACGGGAAGTACATAATAATAATAATGAACTTCTATTGAGCCTATATCCTCAGGAACCTGAGCTCAAAGTCACAACAAAATATAATCATTAAGCATAATCGTGAACACGGACGCGCAAAAGTCATTATCAGAACGAGAGACCACTGAATAGTTATGGTGGAAACGCAACGTTGAATAAATATGTTTTTGTGATACGATACGGCGTCTGTAACGGTATTATATTAGACACCGCCTGTTGCTATGTGATCGTCTAATTTTATTAGTAGTAATGAAATACAATACTACTACTACTACTGCTGCTGCTGCTGCTGCTGCTGCTGCTGCTGTTGCTGCTGCTGCTGCTACTGCTGCTGCTGCTACTGCTGTTGCTGCTGCTGCTGCTACTACTACTAATAACAATAATAATATATTTATATGGGATTGCACAAGTATTTAGTAAACGATGTAGGTCTGTATAATTCCTACATGATAATGCAACGCTATACTGTTATCTACGTTATACTGTTATCTGCGCTACACTGCTATTTGCGTTATACTCAAATCTACGTTACACTGTTATCTACGTTTCATTGTTATCTACGCCATTGTTATCTACGTCATTGTTATCTACGTACGCGGGTCGGACTTGAGGTAGCGGCCAATCAGGGTCTGGCGGGCGCCGCTGGCCGACTGGCCTCGCAGGACGAGCGCCTGCTTCAGTTCGACGTCATCCATCGTCTCGGGGTTGACACAAGTCTGGTGATTCGTCAACGCCTGAGACGTTGCACACAATTTATGAGTCTAGTCATTTAGTGTAACAGTCATTTATGGTGGCAATCTACAGTACACCCGACAAAGATGTCAACACATATATGAAACATTAATGATATCATAGCATGCTATTCATAACATTTATTTTGTAATAATTGTAACAATGATTCTAATATGTCAGGTGGGTCTCTTGTAACCACAGTGCTTTTTTTAGTTGTGTCCGCCATCACGAGGTTTCTATAGCAACAGTTGATGTGGTTGTAATTCATGCAGCATGTATTATTAGGGTTTTCCGGTGAGTCCACCACGTGTTACAAATCTACCCCCTGTGTGACACATATTTCCCTGGCATAGACATCAAATAGAAGAAACAAAGGATTTTTAGTGTCTTTCGAAAGACACAGGCAAAGTGGGGCAGAACAACATAGCCCACGTTTCAAAGGGACAGCTCATTGACGTCAATCCAGTATCTATGACTGAAATTGCATTTATATTCGACGACGTTCGTGTTATGATATTATGTTCCTCCAGTCAACAGTAAAGAACAATGGCTGACCTCGACTTCCTTGAGTGTCTTGATGATCCACGTCTTCACCTTCGACATGCCGATGTTGTCGAGGTAGCCGAGTACTGTGTTCAATGTGATTGTGTTCATGTTGAAACTGAACACATCTTTCAACTTCGATATGTCAGGCAGACCTAGGCTTTTGGCAAAGGCTGTGAAAAACAAAAGGAAAGAACAGTTTTAATCAATCATCGTTGGTATTTAATAAACAGGATTACAACACAACGTTTTACGTCAATGTAAAAAGAACTGGACTATGTAAAGACACAAGTATTACCATCGACTTCATTGTAATCTTAGGTATGATTTTGACGACTTAATGTAATGCATGTTTTAGCAATGAGACGAGCATTCGAATTTACACCGAGTGTTATTACAATAATTTACACCGATTGCTATTACAATAATTTACACCGAATGCTATTACAAAAATAATTTCACCTTAATGATGGAAATTGCATCCAATTAACGCACTACTTACATTTGGAGGCGAAACGCTATAAGTAGTTCAGTAGCATTATGACACATTATGACACATTATGACACATTACAGCCACTTTCAAGCGTAGCCGAGTTAGTGCATATAGCAACTGACCCTTGAATTTATCCACTAAATCTCGTTTCTTTCTGTCTTTGCCGTCGTCCTCCTCTATGGGTGACACGTCTACGTTGTCAGTCGAGTCGGTGACCTCTGGGGTCGTGTCCTTCTGCTTGATCAATCCCAGTATCGACCCTTGGCTGATGTCTTTGCCCTACAGACGGGTGAGATCAGTTCGTCAACGGCACACGGGATAATAGCAATAAAAGTTACGTCTGTTTGTGACATTATTCCATTGTAACATTGTGACATTGTTCCATTGTAACATGGAAAGTATATATTTTTGGTGAACTCGAACAGTTATTACTAGGAGCACAGTGAACTGATAATACTCAAATGTACAACTGTAAACCTTATAAATATTTAAGAGCGTTGTGCTATCCTGGACACATGTAAACAAGACATACAATGTTCCCTGTTTTGTTTTCTACGGCTGAGCACCCACCAACCAGCGTAAGATGTAGTGGTCGCACTCTTGCACCCAACGAGGCGGCGGCATCTTCCTCTTGCGGAGGTATCCGGTAGGGTCAATCGTCTTGTTCGTGGTTGTCTTGATCATGGCCACGTGTATGTGCGACTCGGAGCACCAGGACGGACGAATGCCTTGACCAATCACCTCGCCGGCTCCCACCTGCCGGCAAACGACGTATACAAGGTAACCTCGACGCATAGGTAATGAAATAAATGGCCAGTATTGGCATTATTATCTTCGCCTGTCTCAATACGTAAGAACAAACGGTAGACTGTTCGCTTAGACACGAGGTCGTTTGCTGAGAGTGCACTTATAAAAAGTTAATAATGTGAACACATACGCGCATGAGAAAGATGCATTAATAAGTTGGTCTTACCTCTCTTTCTACAACATTTAAATCGATATTGTCTACGATTATTTCCACGTTCTTCATGTTGCTGACAGCAATGGTGATTTGTCGCGGCCCCGTCCTCCGCAGCAGCCCTTCGTACGGAGCGACGACCTGGCAAACAGCCACGGTAAAGAACGACGTTAGTTACCACAATTGTTTTTACCTGAAGTAAAATAAAAGGTACTGCTGAGTAAATATGTTCATCAGTTCAGTCTCGATGGTTCAAATGAGTAACATTTTTTACTTATTTCACAGTAAGTTTACCTTTTTTGACGTTTCGACTGCTATCAGCAATCTTCTTCAGGCGACTACCGCCAGATGGCGATACGGTAGCCATTCTACACAGCAGTATCACTCTGGTGTGTACCCCGCACGGCCGCGCCCAGGTGTGTGCCCCGCACGGCCGCGCACTGGGTAGCTCTTCAGAAGAGCATAGTAAATATGTGAGAGTCGGTATCGGTCCTCATGTAGGGTCGATACCTGTCTTTGGTTTTTCTTATCTATATCACTTCTTTGACGCCTCATGTTCTCCAGTCTGACTCTCTGTCTACAAACATGGCCCACTCCCAGTTTACATATCTACGATGATCTCCTGAAGAGCCACCGAGGGCGCGGCCGTTGGGGGCACACACACGGGCGCGGCCGTGGGGGGCATACACCAGGGCGCGGCCGCGGGGGGCACACACCAGGGCGCGGCCGTGGGGGGCATAAACCAGGGCGCGACCGCGGGGGGCAGTCGAAACGTCACGGGAAGCGTGAACTGACTGTGAAATAAGTAAGAATATTAAAAGGTTCTGTTGTTTAGAAGATAACTTCAACATCGGCATCGTTCACATTACAACACCCGAACATATTGTGTGTGGGATTTGTTTTATAAAACACACATTTGCCGATGTCATATTCTTTGTAATATTTCAATAAGATGATGACAGTTGTAAGCCCTATATGACAAAGCATTTTATACGACCAACAACACGTATTTATTGCAGGGGTCGCAATATAATTGCACTGCTACGTGCGACACTGTTACGTGCGACACTTTTACGTGCAACACTGTTACGTGCGACACTGTTACGTGCAACACTGTTACGTGCGACACTGTTACGTGCGACACTGTTACGTGCAACACTGTTACGTGCAACACTGTTACGTGCGACACTGTTACGTGCGACACTGTTACGTGCAACACTGTTACGTGCGACACTGTTACGTGCGACACTGTTACTTGCGACACTGTTACGTGCGACACTGTCGTCACTGACGTTAATGTGGGTCTTTGCAGCACGAAACACGTCAACGTGACGACAGAGACCAGTGTTACCTCGTTGCCGACCGTCACGTTGAGCATGATGCCCTTGTGGCTGTAATGCTCCTTCCCGTCCGTTTCCCAGAACCCGTCGCCACAGGTCGGCGACTCGAGCAGCTTCCGTGGGAAGTCCTCGTGCATCTTTGGGCCAAATATCTCTTCCAGCAGTGTGCGAGCCTTCTGGTACCTGCGAGAGACGACATCAGTGAGATGTGTACTCGTTCATAATCCACGCATGCTCCTGTGATTGTACCTGCATCATCGGTAACAGCCAAACCATTATAACAGGGTATATGAAAATATAACGTTGATAGAATAGAGAGGGGGAGAGGGACGGAGAGACGGAGGGAGGGGAGAGGGGGGAGGGAGAGTTTGCCGGGTACGACAAGGTAGACCAGAGATAGAGTAGAGACCGTCCGATTCTGACCCGTTCACGATCAAGCGCCAGGCTTCCTTGATGTTCTTCACGGTCTGCGTGATGAAGTCGTAGGCCTGCAGGAACGGGTCGAGCAGCTGCTTGAGGTAGCCGAGCGGCCCGGCGAGTTCCTCCTCCACGACCTTCATCACCTCGGCCAGCGCCACTCGCTTCATCGTTGCCTGCCGACAACGCGACAATTACTTATGATGATGATGATAATAATAATAATAATAATAACAACAATTATTATTATTAGTTATTACAATTTTGCATTACGGCAGAGTTTACACCGCTTTACCGAGAACAGGATTAAAATAGAACATTGCCGTAAAACAATACTTGTCATACAAATAAAAGTATATCAAATAATTAAATTGGACATAAAAATACAATCATAAACAGTATGAAAGGTTAATAAAATGTCAGCCTCACATATAGAATATCGTAGAATAAAACAAGTGAGGCTGAATATCAAACATATAAGTACACAAAGATAAATGTAATCATCACTAAGTTGGGCTAAGATGTTGCAGCAGTGAACTACTTCCCCTTGCTTCGATGTAAAGGTATGTTAACATTTGAATAACAACAACTACAACAACAACAACAACAATCAACATCTAACAATTAACAAATGATGTGTAAGAGAAGGCACGCACGAGATCGGTGCCAGTGAAGCGCTTAGCGATGTCGTCGGCCGGGGGTGCAGCCTTGAGCCAGGTCACGGTGTCGGTGATGGACTTCTTGACACCTTTCATGCGGTCCCATATGTCCTTTAACTCCGCCTTGATGTCAAACCAATACGGCCGGTTTTCTGTGGACAGGTCGAGTCAAATAAACATAGCAGATTACGGGAATAGGATGTCCTTTCTTATATATTACTATGTAATGTCTGACGAGACTGACGACTCGTCTAAGTTACCTTACAACTATTACTACAGTTTGCGATAATTTATGATTGATAAATTAGTCACTCCATAGATTAATCTATTTGTGCATTAATTTGG
>BSQZ01000016.1:10707785-10942785 GCA_033239005.1 Lamellibrachia satsuma | reverse complement strand
TGAACACCTAGTCGCCTCTCCAGTCTGCTGACCACACGACTCGCCCAATGGGAGTGCGAGTGTTTCACCTTGTCCACGACAGCGGCCAGCACGAGGGTCGTCCGGTCACTGACCAACTCCGTCGTCTCTTCATCTGGAACACGCGGGTCCAATCAGGCCATCCAATCTTTTCTACTTCTACTTTATTCCAGAGGACACGACGTAGCATTAGTGAAAGAACAGTGTTGATTGTTATATCAGGAAGTACTCATTCTCACATAGGGTAAATGAATGGAACACCTTATCTGATGGGGACACAAGTGATTCTCGATTCGAGGCGATAGTTGACGAGATGCACTTCCGTTCCCATGTTGCGCACACCACAACACGTTAAATGTACTTATATCATGATAACATGAACCATTGGTATTAGTTTTATAACATTTTAATGATAGTTGTTTTAATCTAACTATAATCGAGCTAGCGTGTGTTTGTATATGGTTATCCAACAATCGCAGAAACCACGCGCACGCGGCGATTACATCGGTACGTAAACCGTTTGAGAGTACGTAGCGCCACCTGGGCGGTGTATATTAATTATAGTAGAAACACGTACCCACGTATTGGCCCGAAGTCGCATATCGAGGGCCAATACACAATAAAAAGATATTCTACTATTCTACAATCAACACAGAATTATCCATGGGTCTAAATTCACGCGACCTTCAATATTTCGAACATGCAACGAGTGTTGCATCACGTGCGTGACGCGGTTGTTTCTGGTAATACGTTTGACGTTCCCTTAAAATTTCGAGCGTATTGATGGCATATTGGCCTGAGGCATTTAGTAAACATTGTTATCATGACTGTCACGTACGAACTACCAAGTTATCCCGTCTTGGGGATGGGTATTTTTGCTAGTAATAGTAAATATGTAATTGTTTGTTCTCCCTGTTTTAATTCCAAATGTCTATATGCATGATGTGGAAAAGCAGCCAGCGTGCCGCGGGGGTGAGCATTAATGGGTAATTAAGAGTAAATTTGCAAAAAAACAGCTTGGGGGGCAAATGAGACGAGCGTGTCATATTGTGTTAGCAGCAGTGTGAATATTTTCAAAGAAACGTGTCTAGTAAGGGAGGTTATACGTATCCTCGATAAATCAATGTATTTTCTTCATTTACAGAAACATTAATTTACTCGTACTCTGCTCGCAGCATACATAAGATGTTCGCTGTGTTTTATTTTGTAGAATACGTGGATTATTTATATATTAGTGATATACGTGCATTATTTATATTTTAGTGATATACGTGCATTTTTATATGTTAGTGATATACGTGCGAACACTCAATGTGTAGACTATGTAAATAAGATATTTAGCAAATGTTGTACTTAACAAAAAACTGAGGAGACAATTAACAACATATAGCGCAGCGCCCAAAGATGGTAGATGTATCATGTAAAGTAGCGAATTAATTGGTGAGAAACAAAGTCGTACGGTACACACCAGCGAGGCTGAACGGGTGGTAGAAGACATCTTCTAGAGTGGAGAAGACAATCTGAAACGGGATTTGGTGACGTTATACAACGTATAACTTAAGCATAAAATCACATTTGGCTTTGCCAAAAGTTGTAATTGGTGTCACCTGTTATGGCGTGTGGTCAAGGCCCGTTTGAAGCTAAAAACATAAACGATGGATACACATTATTTAAGTGTGTTTAGCGGGGACTACGCATGCACTATACCTCAGGTGCTGGGGTTGACAAATCAACCAATTGGAACAAGGCTCTCATCAGTAACTCGGCCTCAGGACGTTTGACAAGGAAGACATGTCTCATCATAACTGTGTAGCAGTCAGATGTGTGCGCTGTCCCTAGGGCATCGATCATCGTCTGGCGGGCAACTTCTGGTTGTTTCTCCTGAAGATAGCGCTGGGTTAACGTGTCGATGTCTTCTGGGTTTAGACGCTTCAGCATCGTGACAAGTTGGCGGAAACAGGGCAAACCCTTGTGTGTGTCTGCAACATACGAGGAAGTGACGCTGCCAATAAAGTTAATCAAATTAATAGTAAATATAAACAGGTATATATACACACACATATATATATATATATATATATATATATATATATATATATATATATATATATATATATATATATATATATATATACATATATTATATGTATATATACACCGGAAATATTTCAGTTGTACAAGACTATTCATAAAGCGCCGCCGGCACAGTGTTCAACAGCCAGGCCAACTGAACCACCGGCTGCTAGTAGTTAGTGTTACTCACCAGCTGGTAGTAGTTAGTGTTACTCACCAGCTGGTAGTAGTTAGTGTTACTCACCAGCTGGTAGTAGTTAGTGTTACTCACCAGCTGGTAGTAGTTAGTCTTACTCACCAGCTGGTAGTAGTTAGTCTTACTCACCAGCTGGTAGTAGTTGGTGTTACTCACCAGCTGAGCGCTCTTTGATGATGCAGCTCATATTTCCTTTGATTTCTGTTTCAATATCCGTCAGTCTGAGATTTGCGGGTCGAATCTGAAGCAAATTATCTAAGTTACGTAACATAGCATATCTCTACCATAAATATACACTTTAGCTGTGCTAACTGCGGAAGTCTTATACGTGTCTTCCAGTTAAAATTTCACTGACTTTTGTGTATTAAAGCTTCGTTCTTACATTATTTTAATTGTTAAGTTAATAATACTAGTCACTATACAACATCTACGAAATAATAGTAATGTATATCTACTTTTACTGTATATCTACTTTTAATGTACATCTACTTTTAATGTATTTCTACTTTTAATGTATATCTACTTCTAATGTATATTTACTTTTAATGTATATCTACTTTTAATGTATGTCTACTTATGTTTGTAATGGTTATTTGAGGCACTTCGTAAGAGTAATGATGATTGCGTGATTGTCAGTATTCTAAAGGGCTTGCACATTAGAGACGGGCACTGACCGGGTCTACTTTCAGACTGTCGTTGGTCATGTCACTTGGTGTACTGTCTTCTGTACTGTTCAAGCGACTGTCCTGCGTCGCCTCAGTCCTGACAAATATCAACATGGACGTGGATGATCCTCCCATGCTTGGCAGATCTGGACGAAATAAACAAGTAGGACTACATATGGATCAATTAGGAGTACATATGGATCAATTAGGACTACTTATGGATCAAGTAGGACTACATATGGATCATGTAGGACTACATATGGATCAAGTAGGACTACATTGGATCAAGGCTAACAAATATTCACAATATTAAACGCCTGTAGTATGACAAATTATTACTAACAAACTATCAGTATTAGAAATAGTTATTTATATAATACAGTTAACTGTAGGTGGGCAGTAGAGTTCCTTGAGAAATAAGTTTATTTATATAATACAGTTAACTGTAGGTGGGCAGTAGAGCTCCTTGAAAAATAAGTTAAGCTTCGAGAAAATACGTGCATGACCTACAAGCTACGAGAACATACGTGCATGACCTACAAGCTACGAGAACATACGTGCATGACCTACAAGCTACGAGAACATACGTGCACGACCTACAAGCTACGGGAACATACGTGCATGACCTACAAGCTACGAGAACATACGTGCACGACCTACAAGCTACGAGAACATACGTGCACGACCTACAAGCTACGAGAACATACGTGCATGACCTACAAGCTACCAGAACATATGTGCATGACCTACAAGCTACGAGAACATGCGTGCATGACCTACAAGCTACGATAACATGCGTGCAGGACCTACGAGCTACGAGAACATGCGTGCAGGACCTACAAGCTACGAGAACATACGTGCAGGACCTACAAGCTACGAGAACATACGTGCAGGACCTACAAGCTACGAGAACATACGTGCAGGACCTACAAGCTACGAGAACATACGTGCAGGACCTACAAGCTACGAGAACATACGTGCAGGACCTACAAGCTATGAGAACATACGTGCATGACCTACAAGCTACGAGAACATACGTGCATGACCTACAAGCTACGAGAACATACGTGCATGACCTACAGACGTACAAGGAGTTAGCATATCTAACAACGATGTAACAAACTGAAGCACATTAGTACGTAAGTATAAATATACAGCTATCTACGTGATTACGGTTTACTTTGCATAGCATTGTAGGCCATGCACCGTAGGCATTGCACAGTAGGCCCTGCACTGTAGGCCATGCACCGTAGGCCATGCACAGTAAGCCCTGCACTGTAGGCCATGCACCGTAGGCCATGCACAATAAGCCCGGCACTGTAGTCCATGCACCGTAGGCCATGCACCTTACGCCCTGCACCGTAGGTCATGCACCGTAGGCCCTGCACCGTAGGCCATGCACTGTAGGCCATGCACCGTATGCCATGCACTGTAGGCCCTGCACCGTAGGCCCTGTACTGTCGGTCATGCACCGTAGGCCATGCACTGTCGTCGTGAATACGAGAAATAACGCCATAAACTGAGCACTTACTCAGTTGTGCGTCTCCCTGCGCCAACGCTGGCCAAGTGTCAGCCGTCATTGGTCGATAACTTCAGGAAAGAAAGTATATCAATTAAGTGAAGTTCAACCTAAGAAAAATATTACATTATGAAGCAAGCAAAACGTTGATAAAGATTTTACAGCAATTGTAGTGATTACAGTATCACCACTAGGGATATCGAAACATCAAGAGTGATTTGGTGGTGTTATGCCTAGTTGATATTTAACGGAAAAAAAAGCAATCATGTGACACGAACGTAGCAGCACTATTAATGTTGCAAACAAATGGTATATTCGATTAATGTTTGTGGTGAATGTTTTGTTTTGGAAGATTTTGGAAACGACGATAGCTGTAGTATCAATGTTCATACTGCGTGTTGTACCACTACTAGCAATGGGCGGTGGCTGACATTTGTACAAAACCCTCTCTGAAGCCCGCAGTAAACGAACGACAGAGGCGACGTGTGACTGGACGTAACATATACCTCTTTGTGAGTTCAGTCGGCGAGTGAAATGATTCTTTAATGATAATCTTTGAGGGCATCGTCATCTTCGTGTCGAGGCGAATTATCTGCAACGTAAGTACAGAGCACTGCGATCAACAACAGACGGTACCAACAACACCACGTGTGCCAGTAAGTACATAGCACGGCGATCAACAACAGACGGTACCAACAACACCACGTGTGCCAGTAAGTACATAGCACGGCGATCAACAACAGACGGTACCAACAACACCACGTGTGTCAGTAAGTACGTAGCACGGCGATCAACATCACACGGTACCAACACCACCACGTGTGCCAGTAAGTACGTAGCACGGTGATCAACAACAGACGGTACCAACAACACCACGTGTGCCAGTAAATACATAGAACGGCGATCAACAAAAGGCGGTACCAACAACACCACGTGTGCCAGTAAGTACGTAGCACGGCGATCAACAACAGACGGTACCAACAACACCACGTGCGTCAGTAAGTACGTAGCACGGCGAACAACAACACCACGTGTGTCAGTAAGTACGTAGCACGGCGATCAACATCACACGGTACCAACAACACCACGTGTGCCAGTAAGTACGTAGCACGTCGATCGACAACAGACGGTACCAACAACACCACGTGTGTCAGTAAATACGTAGCACGGCGATCAACAACAGACGGTACCAACAACACCACGTGTGTCAGTAAGTACGTAGCACGGCGATCAACAACAGACGGTACCAACAACACCACGTGTGCCAGTAAGTACGTAGCATGACGATCAGCATCAGACGGTACCAACAACACCACGTGTGTCAGTAAGTTCGTAGCACGGCGATCAACAACAGACGGTACCAACAACACCACGTGTGCCAGTAAGTACGTAGCACGGCGATCAACATCAGACGGTACTAACAACACCACGTGTGCCAGTAAGTACGTAGCACGGCGATCAACAACAGACGGTACCAACAACACCACGTGTGCCAGTAAGTACGTAGCACGTCGATCAACAACAGCCGGTACCAACAACACCACGTGTGTTAGTAAGTACGTAGCACGGCGATCATCAACATACGGTACCAACAACACCACGTGTGTCAGTAAATACATAGCACGGCGATCAACAACATACTGTACCAACAACACCACGTGTGTCAGTAAATACATAGCACAGCGATCAACAACAGACTGTACCAACAACACCGCGTGTGTCAGTAAGTACATAGCACGGCGATCAACAACAGATGGTACTAACAACACAGCGTGTGTCAGTAAGTGCATAGCACAGCGATCAACAGCAGACGGTACTAACAACACCACGTGTGTCAGTAAATACATAGCACAGCGATCAACAACATACTGTACCAACAACACCACGTGTGTCAGTAAGTACATAACGCAGCAATCAACAACATACGGTACTAACAACACCACGTGTGTCAGTAAATACATAGCACGGCGATCAACAACAGACGGTACAAACAATACCACGTGTGTCAGTAAATACATAGCACGGCGATCAACAACAGACGGTACTAACAACACCACGTGTGTCAGTAAATACATAGCACGGCGATCAACAACAGACGGTACCAACAACGAATTCAAGACGGTGTTGCGATACATTCGTTGACCTCGGTGTTCGTCTGACCTACCTTCGTGTGGTCTTGGTCGGCGTTCTCCAGAGCCTTCGTTTGTTTGATTTTCGTGAAGACGATCTCTTCGTCTAACGGCTTAGCGTGGTACACTGCCGAGTGAGAGCCTGACAGAGTGACAGGAAGACATCAACTTAACGTTGCCAAATGACAGGTTTCATTATAACTATGTTTGTTGTCCTGTGCTATCGTTAGCGTTAGTGGTAGTAGTAGTGATAGTGGTAGTAGTAGTGATAGTGGTAGTAGTAGTGATAGTGGTAGTAGTAGTGATAGAGGTAGTAGTAGTGATAGTGATAGTAGTAGTGATAGTGGTAGTAGTAGTGATAGTGGTAGTAGTAGTGATAGTGGTAGTAGTAGTGATAGTAGTAGTAGTAGTAGTGATAGAGGTAGTAGTAGTGATAGTGGTAGTAGTAGTGATAGTAGTAGTAGTAGTGATAGTGGTAGTAGTAGTGATAGTGATAGTAGTAGTGATAGTGGTAGTAGTAATGATAGTGGTAGTAGTAGTGATAGTGGTAGTAGTAGTGATAGTGGTTGTAGTAGTGATAGTGGTAGTAGTAGTGATAGTGGTAGTAGTAGTGATAGTGGTAGTAGTAGTGATATTGGTAGTAGTAGTGATAGTGGTAGTAGTAGTGATAGTGGTAGTAGTAGTGATAGTGGTAGTAGTAGTGATAGTGGTAGTAGTAGTGATAGTGGTAGTAGTAGTGATAGTGGTAGTAGTAGTGATAGTGGTAGTAGTAGTGATAGTGGTAGTAGTAGTGATATTGGTAGTAGTAGTGATAGTGGTAGTAGTAGTGATAGTGGTAGTAGTAGTGATAGTGGTAGTAGTAGTGATATTGGTAGTAGTAGTGATAGTGGTAGTAGTAGTGATAGAGGTAGTAGTAGGGATAGTGATCCTAGTAGTGATATTGGTAGTAGTAGTGATAATGGTAGTAGTAGTGATAGTGGTAGTAGTAGTGATATTAGTAGTAGTAGTGATAGAGGTAGTAGTAATGATAGTGATAGTAGTAGTGATAGTGGTAGTAGTAGTGATAGAGGTAGTAGTAGTGATGTTGGTAGTAGTAGTGATAGAGGTAGTAGTAGTGATAGTGATAGTAGTAGTGATAGTGGTAGTAGTAGTGATAGTAGTAGTAGTAGTGATAGTGGTAGTAGTAATGATAGTGGTAGTTGTAGTGATAGTGATAGTAGTAGTGATATTGGTAGTAGTAGTGATAGTGGTAGTAGTAGTGATATTGGTAGTAGTAGTGATATTGGTAGTAGTAGTGATAGTGATAGTAGTAGTGATAGAGGTAGTAGTAGCGATAGTGGTAGTAGTAGTGATAGTGGTAGTGACTGAACACCAGATGTCACCACCGACATACACTCGCGTCCCCGTCATCAACGAACTGTTACGTTTTTACATAAATCGAATGGACGTTTTACCTTCATCCATTTTTAACTGCATTATCTTAGACAACTTTGACGATGACGACATCTGAACATTCAGTTTATAAGCGATTCATTTGAATCAGCCAACATATTCATCAGTCGTGATTTTAATGCAGATATTAAGAAGCCCAATCTTTTTACTCCATTTCTCAATGCTTTTATAAACGAATGTCACCTTATGCCAAGTGACACGTTGCTTCTCCCCTCCCGTCCCTCGTCAATAATTGGTCTTTTATGCTTGTTAGAAAAATCTCATAATCTAAATTTTGTTAATTATTTTCACACTTTTATTTTTTATTTCACACTAACGAAGTCCAATTTATAAATATATATATATATATATATATATATATATATATATATATATATATATATATATATATTGCTTGTATTGTATGTATATATGTATGTATGTAAGCATATATATATATATATATATATATATATATATATATATATATATATTGCTTTCAATAAAACATTGTTATATTATATTTCCATTTAATTTGTATTTGAAGATACGTTGTTCAAGTGAAAACCCATCCCCATCAATGTGGACTATTTATACCTACAACCACTGAATGACGTTAGTATTCCACACGTCATAAACCTGTCGACGTGAATCATTTATTGCAAGCAGGCGTTACCCAGAAACCGGCGAGTGTTTCCCTCAACCGGACCTCGATCGCAGTGACAAAGCGACTTATTTTATTGCCTACCGACATACAACTAAACATAGCCCTTAATGTCGCTGTGGAGACAGGTGAAGGGTGACGGGCCTGACCCTGGCCCGTCCATCATATGGGTGCGCCATCCACACAATGGAAGACGTATTAAAGAAACAACAGGCGAACGTTTAGGAATGTCGCTGGCAGCAACAGTTCCAAAAAGTGTACAAAACACTGTACAACATGACGGCGTACGTTCGTTGTATGTTTGTGTGCATCCCACTGAACTAAATGTGTTAGCGCATGTCGACGACATGTTACCTCCCCCCCGACCTTGCAACGTATACATGAGGGAGTGTGGCAGGGATCTCATTCTCCCACCTGTTTTGCAGGGCCAACCTCCCACCTGTTTTATGGGGCCATCTTTTTAACATTTGTAATGTCCACCTCCCACCAATCCCATCTCAAACCAATCCCACCTCCCACCAATCCCACCTCAAACCAATCCCACCTCCCACCAATCCCACTTCAAACCAATCCCACCTTCAACCAATCCCACCTCCCACCAATCCCACCTCCCACCATGTGTTGAGTCAATAAGTGTTTGACTGCTAGGGCCGGTCTATGGTTCGTACCTAGTGCATCCTGGGAACGAAACTAACACGAGTCATTGCTCGAGCGTGTCGGTGTTGTCTCTGTGATACACCAGGACAAAGACATTCGGTGGAGTCCAATTAGATTTAAAATTTTAATATCATTCGTTTCCTCTGTGTAAAGAAAGAGTTTCAAATTCAATTTCACCGTCCACAGCATAGGTTCTTTTCACAGACACACATCTGGGCGCAACGATTGTCTGGGTATTCAGAGCAGAATTTAGCAACGACGTTCAAGTGTGGCTATCGTGATTTCAAACGTTGTCATGACAACGACCATGTAAAAGGTTTCACTCTAGTCCCCAAATAGGTACACCACCGACCCACCTTCGTGTCCCGTCTCGTTGACCCGGTAGGCCCAGCGCGCCCCGGCCGCTCTCTGGGACTCGGACACCACCAGCCTTGACGACAGCGTCCCCAGCAGAATCTTCTTGAGCGTCAACGCGACGGCTTCCTCGTCCTCCGGGTAAAACACGCGTTGGATCTCGCCGCTCCCAGACATGTCGAACAGCATGCTGTCATAGGACGAGTCAAACAGTTAGCAGGGTTAGAACTAATTAAAACACTGTTTCGGACGTTTTATTTATAGTTTTACGAATTATTATTACCACATTTCGTCGTATTATTCCGCAGGTCTTCGTGTTTGAAAGAACTAACAATATTGCTGTCATCAGAATGTAATTATTTAAACATTTTATTTTGAAATCGAGACGAAAATTGCACATTTCGTTATCATATCAATGTGTGTATACCAACAATGTGTGTATACCGACAATGTGTGTATACCGACAATGTGTGTATACCGACAATGCGTTTCATTTACGCGTGTGTTTAGCAATTTAATAAGATTCAACGCATACACAAACCTTTTGTTTAAGTTGACCTCTGGCATGTCTGGTTTTATTTCTGTACAATGCAAAGTGAGAACATCGGTGAGACTTTATACAATACAGACAGGACATATACAACAATACAGACAGGACATATACAACAACACAGACAGGACATATACAACAACACAGACAGGACATATACAACAACACAGACAGGACATATACAACAACACAGACAGGACATATACAACAACACAGACAGGACATATACAACAATACAGACAGGACATATACAACAACACAGACAGGACATATACAACAACACAGACAGGACATATACAACAACACAGACAGGACATATACAACAATACAGACAGGACATATACAACAACACAGACAGGACATATACAACAACACAGACAGGACATATACAACAACACAGACAGGACATATACAACAACACAGACAGGACATATACAACAATATTGTTTAATTAAAACTTATTTTACTTGGTTCCTCCTCAGTTCGAACTTTTGCTCGTCTCATTTAAAATTAATTTCGCAAAAATTCAAACCTACCTAGTATCGACTACGACATGCTAGCTCGTTTGTGCAACTGTTGTACGTAGTTTCTTTTGTGTATTCATCAGACAAACTTCTACATTATTTAATTCTTGATCCAGAATTAATTGAAGTGATAATGTACACGCTGAAAACTCACGAATTTCGGCGTGATCAATTTCATAATTTATTACGTGATCGGCGAGAGGATGGAAGTCACGCTCATGATCTGTGTTGACCCCATAAAGTGTTTACCGTTTTGGATATCCACTATGTGGAGCCTTAGCAGATACTAAGTAATACTATTACATAATAATAATAATTTAATTTTATCAAGCACAATTTCCATAAAAATGTTCAAACCGCTGTAAAAATGTAATTACATATAAAATGTTAAATATAGTCTAAAGGTGTAACGCTAAATATAGCATAAAGTTAAATATAACAGATCTAATGACTAAAGTCAATCCTTTCGATGATTTGAAAAAAAATACGCACTTTTTAAAACCGACTGCGGTAATTACTTAAACTATTCACGCACTCCATATTACGTTATCAAAGAACCGGATTCACCTACCTACCCGTGTCCGTTCATTCACCCCCTACCTACCCGTGTCCGTTCATTCACCCCCTACCTACCCGTGTCCGTTCATTCACCCCCTACCTACCCGTGTCCGTTCATTCACCCCTACCTACCCGTGTCCGTTCATTCACCCCCTATCTACCCGTGTCCGTTCATTCACCCCCTACCTACCCGTGTCCGTTCATTCACCCCTACCTACCCGTGTCCGTTCATTCACCCCCTACCTACCCGTGTCCGCTCATTCACCCTCTACCTACCCGTGTCCGTTCATTTACCCACTACCTACCCGTGTCCGTTCATTCACCCCCTGCATACCCGTGTCCGTTCATTCGCCCCCTATATACCCGTGCTCTGCTCCCGTGCCCCGTTGATTCACCCCTACATACCCGTGCCCCGTTCTTTCACCCCCTAAATACCCGTGCCCCGTTCTTTCACCCCCTACATACCGGTACCCCGTTCTTTCACCCCCTAAATACCCGTACCCCGTTATTTGACCCCTTACATACCCGTGCCCCGTTCTTTTACCCCTACATACCCGTGCCCTGTTGGTTCACCAGGATGTCGTACGAGTTAACTTTGAGTCGACATCGTTGAAACTGACTTCCGGACTGCAGCGACGTAATCACCACCTACAAAATGGCATCGAACAGATGTGCACTTAAGTAGTTGGTAGATTGTGAATCACTAATGATTGTTAAATGTAGAACAGTGCAATTCTCGGTCAGCGTTGTTTTGTGTCTTTTCAAACAGTCAGTTTGTCAAGTAACTGTGTCTTCGCTGCTTAGCGTAGATTCAGTAATTAAGATATTTATGCAATAGTCGGTGTTCTATAAAAAGGCTGCTGCTAATGAACTATATGTTGGCGCGGAATGTCTGTTGCCAAAGTCGCGTTGACTGCATCAACATAAGAATAATGAGCCAGTGTCGACGAATCAGAATAAAACGTGACGTCGTTATAGCTGGATGTTGGCACGCAACCACATAATCAACGTTAACAATCTACGAATTGTTTAAAGTGTACAGTAGTGTGTAGTTCCGTCTAATTTTGAAAAGTGAAAAAATCTAAGTAGATAACATGTAGAATTACACCAGAATGACCCTTGACCCTACTGGTTTACATATTCGACTAGTCGTAGGAATGTGGATCAATACAAATATGACGTTTGCGATGCGTTCCGCGTGACTACTCACCAGAAGGTTACCGCGGAGAGTGGAGATAAATTAACGGACTATGGATGGATGCAAACCCGCGTGAGTGGATTAACCAGTAGGGTTGGAACGGTCGCTACTGCTGATAAATAAACATGTACGATATAATGCAGTTGTTTCTATTGGCACGGTGTGCAATTGTTGACTTGTGTTCTACTGTGTATGGTCCTCTTATGTTCACCATAGACTTGTGTTCTACTGTGTATGGTCCTCTTATGTTCACCATAGACTTGTGTTCTACTGTGTATGGTCCTCTTATGTTCACCATAGACTTGTGTTCTACTGTGTATGGTCCTCTTATGTTCACCATAGACTTGTGTTCTACTGTGTATGGTCCTCTTATGTTCACCATAGACTTGTGTTCTACTGTGTATGGTCCTCTTATGTTCACCATAGACTTGTGTTCTACTGTGTATAGTCATCTTATGTTCACCACATACTGGCAAGCAACCAGGGTGAGTGACAAAGAAAGTAACAGAAGCGTGATATGGTAAAGGAGGCCTTCTGGATCAGATGTGACTCAACCATGTGTGGGACAGCCTGCCTGTCATACCAGACGTGACTCAACCATGTGTGGGACAGCCTGCTTGATATCAGAAGTGACTCAACCATGTGTGAAACAGCCTGCTTGTCATATTAGAAGTGACTCAACCATGTGTTGGACAGCCTGCTTGTCATATCAGACGTGACTCAACCATGTGTGGGACAGCCTGCTTGTCATATCAGAAATGACTCAACCATGTGTGGGACAGCCTGTTTGTCATATCAGAAGTGACTCAACCATGTGTGGGACAGCCTGCTTGTCATATCAGAAGTGACTCAACCATGTGTGGAACATCCTGCCTGTCATATCAGACGTGACTCAACCATGTGTGGGACAGCCTGCTTGTCATATCAGATGTGACTCAACCATGTGTGGGACATCCTGCCTGTCATATCAGACGTGACTCAACCATGTGTGGGACAGTCTGCCTGTCATACCAGAAGTGATTCAACCATGTGTGGGACAGCCAGCTTGTCATACCAGAAGTGACTCAACCATGTGTGGGACAGCCTGCCTCTCATACCAGAAGTGACTCAACCATGTGTGGGACAGCCTGCTTGTCATATCAGACGTGACTCAACCATGTGTGGGACAGCCTGCTTGTCATATCAGAAGTGACTCAACCATGTGTGGGACAGCCTGCTTGTCATATCAGACGTGACTCAACCATGTGTGGGACAGCCTGCTTGTCATATCAGAAGTGACTCAACCATGTGTGGAACAGCCTGCTTGTCATATCAGATGTGACTCAACCATGTGTGGGACATCCTGCCTGTCATATCAGACGTGACTCAACCATGTGTGGGACAGCCTGCCTGTCATACCAGAAGTGACTCAACCATGTGTGGGACAGCCTGCCTGTCATACCAGAAGTGACTCAACCATGTGTGGGACAGCCTGCCTCTCATACCAGAAGTGACTCAACCATGTGTGGGACAGCCTGCTTGTCATATCAGAAGTGACTCAACCATGTGTGGAACAGCCTGCTTGTCATATCAGAAGTGACTCAACCATGTGTGGAACAGCCTGCTTGTCATATCAGAAGTGACTCAACCATGTGTGGAACAGCCTGCTTGTCATATCAGAAGTGACTCAACCATGTGTGGGACAGCCTGCTTGTCATATCAGACGTGACTCAACCATGTGTGGGACAGCCTGCTTGTCATATCAGAAGTGACTCAACCATGTGTGGAACAGCCTGCTTGTCATATCAGATGTGACTCAACCATGTGTGGGACATCCTGCCTGTCATATCAGACGTGACTCAACCATGTGTGGGACAGCCTGCCTGTCATACCAGAAGTGACTCAACCATGTGTGGGACAGCCTGCCTCTCATACCAGAAGTGACTCAACCATGTGTGGGACAGCCTGCCTGTCATATCAGACGTGACTCAACCATGTGTGGGACAGCCTGCCTGTCATACCAGAAGTGACTCAACCATGTGTGGGACAGCCTGCCTCTCATACCAGAAGTGATTCAACCATGTGTGGGACAGCCAGCTTGTCATACCAGAAGTGACTCAACCATGTGTGGGACAGCCTGCCTCTCATACCAGAAGTGACTCAACCATGTGTGGGACAGCCTGCTTGTCATATCAGAAGTGACTCAACCATGTGTGGAACAGCCTGCTTGTCATATCAGAAGTGACTCAACCATGTGTGGGACAGCCTGCTTGTCATATCAGACGTGACTCAACCATGTGTGGGACAGCCTGCTTGTCATATCAGAAGTGACTCAACCATGTGTGGAACAGCCTGCTTGTAATATCAGATGTGACTCAACCATGTGTGGGACATCCTGCCTGTCATATCAGACGTGACTCAACCATGTGTGGGACAGCCTGCCTGTCATACCAGAAGTGATTCAACCATGTGTGGGACAGCCTGCTTGTCATATCAGAAGTGACTCAACCATGTGTGGGACAGCCTGCTTGTCATATCAGAAGTGACTCAACCATGTGTGGAACAGCGTGCTTGTCATATCAGACGTGACTCAACCATGTGTGGGACAGCCTGCCTGTCATACCAGAAGTGATTCAACCATGTGTGGGACAGCCTGCCTGTCATACCAGAAGTGATTCAACCATGTGTGGGACAGCCTGCTTGTCATATCAGAAGTGACTCAACCATGTGTGGAACATCCTGCCTGTCATATCAGACGTGACTCAACCATGTGTGGGACAGCCTGCCTGTCATACCAGAAGTGATTCAACCATGTGTGGGACAGCCTGCTTGTCATATCAGAAGTGACTCAACCATGTGTGGAACATCCTGCCTGTCATATCAGACGTGACTCAACCATGTGTGGGACAGCCTGCCTGTCATACCAGAAGTGATTCAACCATGTGTGGGACAGCCTGCCTGTCATACCAGAAGTGACTCAACCATGTGTGGGACAGCCTGCCTCTCATACCAGAAGTGACTCAACTATGTGTGGGACAGCCTGCTTGTCATATCGTTTAGTGAACATACGAAGAACTAATTCCCAGAATTCAATTCACGAAGAAGACAACCGTTAGTGTTTTTAGGTAGTTGCAATAACAATCAGCATGGAGAGTTTCTACGTCAAAGGATCTGCTCTTCTGTTGCATTCAGGTCGATGCTGTTGGGTGAGTTTCTCTAGGCGAGTTCCTCTGAAGACACACCACAAACTGATATCACCATTCTTGCCTAAACATATATTCCAAAGCATTGTGTCTGTCAGAAGTTATATAAATTTTTATATACCCCGGTATTCGTTGACGTTAGCCGATCGTTCACAGCATCGGTGTCATCAAGCTGACATTTCACAGCATCGGTGTCATCGAGCTGACATTTCACAGAGTGCATCGGTTGGACGCGACGGGAGAACAGTGGTTGTTTTCTTCATCGAGGGTAATATGTACAGGTGTGAATACCCACTAAGGTATAGTGTGAGTTAAGGTATTAAAAGAAATGATGCATCGGACAACTTAATAGATGATGTGATAAATACGTTTTCACAGTTGTTGAGAGAAATGATGTAGAGTACGCGTGTGAATCACGAATACATGCATTGACACCTTACACAATGTCACATACCGTGTTGTTGAGAGGGCGTTATTTCCAGGCCGTTATTTTCACTCCGCTATTCCCAGGCCGTTATTTCAAGACCATTTTTTACATGGGGTTAATTACAGGGCGCTACAAGATGCAGTCACATGGGGTATTCATTTAGCATACTTTCATATGTGGTCAATTTACACATATGTCGTAAAATCAAAGTATTAAAGTAGAGTCGATGTCTACTTCGATGCTGTCGATGTCTACCTCGATGCAGTCGATGTCTACCTCGATACAGTCGATGTCTACCTCGATGCAGTCGATGTCTACCTCGATACAGTCGATGTCTACCTCGATACACGCCACTACGTAAATCAAATTCTTAACTAACGGAAGTCAATGTGTGCAGCCGTTTGAAAATTATATTCTAATTCGGTTGTAGCAGAAAATAAAACTTAAACCTGCCTTCTAGCGGTGCATACAAGGAGACTTAAACCTGCCTTCTAGTGGTGCATACAGGGAGACTTAAACCTGCCTTCAAGTGGTGCATACAAGGAGACTTAAACCTGCCTTCCAGTGGTGCATACAAGGAGACTTAAACCTGCCTTCCAGTGGTGCATACAGGGAGACTTAAACCTGCCTTCCAGTGGTGCATACAGGGAAACTTAAACCTGCCTTCCAGTGGCGTATACAGGGAGACTTAAACCTGCCTTCAAGTGGTGCATACAGGAAGACTAAAACCTGCCTTCAAGATTTGCATACAGGGAGACTTAAACCTGCCTTCCAGTGGCGTATACAGGGAGACTTAAACCTGCCTTCTAGTGGTGCATACAGGGAGACTTAAACCTGCCTTCTAGTGGTGCATACAGGGAGACTAAAACCTGCCTTCAAGTGGTGCATACAGGGAGACTTAAAACTGCCTTCCAGTAGCGTATACAGAGAGACTTAAACCTGCCTTCTAGTGGTGCATACAAAGAGACTTAAACCTGCCTTCCAGTGGTGCATACAGGGAGACTTAAACTTGCCTTCCAGTGGCGTATACAGGGAGACTTAAGCCTGCCTTCTAGTGGCGTATACAGGCAGACTTAAACCTGCCTTCTAGTGGTGCATATAAGGAGACTTAAACCTGCCTTCTAGTGGTGCATAGACGAAGACTTTTATTTAGACAACCATTTCGATGATGTGTAATTGTTATGTTATACTAACGTGAACAATTTTTTTTTTTACAAAACCAATAATTAGTTATTGTATATTAGGCAATATGCCAAACTACGCCACTTAATTTCGTGAAAACGAACGCAACACGGCATTGTTATACAAATGTAAATATTTGCTGTTATAGGCAACAACTTTTGTTTCGGCAACATTCTGGACCCGCCGTAGGGATTCCCACGAGACAAACCGAAACAGCGGTATGAGAAAGTAAACGGCAATATGCGGGAATCGCGTAGAATATCGCGTGGGTTGACGTGGATTGACGAAGTCACCAGCAGACGAGCACGAGTCTAACTACAGCAACAATATCTTCAAACAAATAATATGGTTGATTGGATTCTACTTCAAAGTCATGGGCTGAGTTGATTACCAACTATATTTGATTGATGCCGTAATAAGTTTGTTTGATACAATGCCAAAGTTTCATTTTTAAGTATTGCATCAGCCAGAGAGAGAGAGAAATGGTCGCGATACAAATCAATAGAAAAATCAATAGAACGCATAGAAACTACGTTTACTGTATGTACTTTAATAACTGGAAGAAACATTCGGTGTTCCCAATTGTAGCACTTTCTGTGAGGAACACACCGGGAAATAACAGTTATAATAAAGGCTGTGGCTGTGCGTAAACTATATTATTCTGAATTAGGTGGTTAAAATAATATACTACCCACGAGGCTGTCGGCTACCTACATTGGCAATAGTTTCCTTTCTATATTTAATAAAATTACATATAAATAGACAAATTAAGCGATGAATGGATCGCGCTGACAAGTCTAGTAGTCATTCACACATTTGTTATGCCACTGAATCGGTTACTTTTTAATGAGCAATGATATGTTTTGATCGCCCTTAATACCGCGTGTTTACAAAAGAGGTCAGGACTAAAATAGCGGTGCAAAACGCGAAGCTTCGTATATTGCTAAGATACTAAACGAACAGCGAGTACTGCACCTACCTGCGCCGACACCTTGATGTGAGCAACGTCTTTGATGTATGTCAGTCCATCATACTTGTAGATGTAGTCAGTGTCAGCGTCCAGCCACACCGTGTGTCCAGTCTGTGTGGTCAATACGTCGTGTATCGCCAACAGTAAGAACACATAGAGAATGTACCGCCATACCGTGGTATCCCGCATGTTTAGAGTCGAATGACACGCTACGAGTGAGCGCTGTAGAGTAGGGAGCGGTGTCACGGACAGTGTCGCATGAGTGGCTCCAGTCGGGAACAACTCGCGTGGACGCAGGTGTCCAGGCGATCACCGACTGTGTTCGCTAGTGGCTCGGTCGAGATAAGACGTTTCATTACCTAAACATTTTGCATCTTGTGTATCGCATTTACACGACCCAACACGTCGTCTTCATAGATGGTCAAGCTTTACACGACCTAACACGTCGTCTTCATAGACGATCAAGCTTTATTTTGCCCACTTAACGAGACACAAATATTGTAGACATATTTATTATTTTGGAATTCAGGTGTATTCAATATTATTATATTGTGCATTTATTTAAGTAAAGCAACACATAAAAAGGAGCTTTAAGGGCACTGAACAACATGTAATAACATGTAATAACTTCATTCGAGTAACGATATCAAATATAATTGAATTGAACTTGTAGTTGTTTGGTTCTTAAGAACACGAATTCGTAGTCTGCCACCTCAGTGACTACCTCAGTGACTACCTCAGTGACTACCTCAGTGACTACCTCAGTGACTACCTCAGTGACTACCCTGAAGAAAATTACTTTACGGAGAGGACCAAGCAGCTAGAAACGTAGATCTACATCATAACAATAGCTACATAGCTGCCAGCAGCCAGCGATGTAGACCCTCATAGCTACAAAGCTACCAACACAGAGGGACGTAGATCCTGTATCATAGCAATAACTACATAGCTACCAGCAGCCAGTGACAATATCTCATAATCACATTTACATTGCTACCAGCACCAAGGGGCGTAGACTCTATCTCGTAGCAACATCTGCATAGCTACCATCTCCAAGGGACGTAGACTCTATCTCATAGCAACATCTACATAGCTACCATCTCCAAGGGACGTAGACTCTATCTCATAGCAACATCTACATAGCTACCATCTCCAAGGGACGTAGACTCTATCTCATAGCAACATCTACATAGCTACCATCTCCAATGGACGTAGACTCTATCTCATAGCAACATCTACATAGCTACCATCTCCAATGGACGTAGACCCTGTATCATAGCAATAACTACATAGCTACCAGCAGCCAGCGATCTCATAGTCATATATGCATAGCTACCAGCAGCCCGACGTAGACCCTAATTCATTGTAACAGCTACATAGCTACCAGCACCAAGGGACGTAGAAACTATATCATAGTCACAGCTACATAGCAACTAGAGACTTAGACCCTTCGCTACCAGCAGCCAGCCTCGTAAACTCCAACTCTTTATCGTCTTTGTATATAGCTACTAGCAGTCTAGCACATAGCCACATATACCATGTCTCACAGTTGTACCAACACAGCTACTAGGATCAAGTCACGTAGACCCTGTCTCACAGATCGAGCTACATAGCAAACCATTAAACCTGCTGGTACGATTGTACGTTGGTTTGGCAAACCTAAATAGAACGTCCAGATTACTGGTATAGAGCTGGCTAACTGCGTTTTAGCCGTTGCGTTTGCTTTTACTTCAAACGTGACCGTAACGCATAAAGTCAGTCAACTGTTTACGTTGTTTTGCACAATAAGTGAATAATGTACGGTTCACAGGGTGTGAAAAAACGTTTAACATCAAATACAGCGACATCACATTAAAAGAGTGCACGTCTTCGTCAGATCTTGAAGCGATGTTGTTTGACCTTTACCAAAGTGTTCAGTCTGAGGCGTCAAGGGCTGTCTTTATTACCAAAAGGAGGATATCATAACGGGTCGAACTTCCAGACGTTATTAATGACATTTCGTAGTTCTACGCCATACTGAGGGTGTACAATGGGGAACCTTGGTACCCCCGGACCCGCCCTCATAGATCACTGGCCGTAGACAGCCCGTCACATTAACGTCACACTCCAACAAAGCCAAGTGCATGTTAAAAAGGCAGACTTGCGTGCAGTCGTAACCGCGTCAGTTTCGCTACAGGACACACTATGTGGGAGTGGTCGCTTTATTGAATACCGGCCCGGTCTAGGTTTGTGACGGATCCAACTATGGCTGCGTCGTCTTGGCATCGACAGAGAAAGTGGGAGACATAGAAACATACCCTGACAGACAAACCGACATACAAACATACCCTGACATACAAACAGACATACAAACATACCCTGACAGACAAACCGACATACAAACATACCCTGACATACAAACAGACATACAAACATACCCTGACATATAAACAGACATACAAACATACCCTGACAGACAAACCGATATACAAACATACACTGACAGAAAAACAGACATACAAACATACCCTGACATACAAACAGACATAAAAACATACCCTGACAGACAAACCGACATACAGACATACACTGACAGAAAAACAGACATACAAACATACCCTGACAGACAAACATACATACAAGACAGGCAAACAGACATACAAACATGCCCTGATGAACAGACAGACATACATACAGACACACATATAAATATTTACTCTTTTATATCTTCGTAGCCTGTCGGTCAGGTGTCATTCTGTCCAGGTAACGATACCGTCCCACATTATTTTAACTGTACATGCGGTCGCGTAAATTTGAGAGCGTCCACCATCGGTCGTGTTTATTGCGCACAGACATTGCTCGATTGCATTACTGTTTACTGCCAACACCCACTCACACACTCAACATCATTGAAGAATGATGTGCGTCTGTTTACATTGTGCTTGGAGAATGATGTGCCTCTGTTTACATTGTGCTTGAAGAATGATGTGCGTCTGTTTACATTGTGCTTCGAGAATGATGTGCGTCTGTTTACATTGTGCTTGAAGAATGATGTGCGTCTGTTTACATTGTGCCTGAAGAATGATGATAAATGTATAACTGTATGTTTTGGGACTTAGTGTTTTGAACGTAACCATAGTGTTCTGAACTTGGGTTAAATTTGAACTTTGAACTGTCTGTACCAAGGTGACCACTCTTTAAGATAAGCATCAGGCCACCAGGCTGACATCTGAAAAACAACGTCAAACAGGTGGACACTGCAGGAGAGCAGTCTTTGTTAGCTTCACTGAGGGTAAGACGTTCACGTGTGAATAGCCACCCAGGTCCGGTGATAGTATGAATAGCCACCCATGTCCGGTGTTAGTGTGAATAGCCACCCAGGTCCGGTGTTAGTTATTAAAAGAAGCGATGTAGCTACTCAGTGCAATTTAAATTAATGTGACAAACATATTTCTTCACACCCGTTGGGAAAAATATGTAGAGTATACGTGTGAACATTGAACACATTCATTGGTAGCTGTAGCAAAACATGTTCCATGCCCTGTCATTTACAGGGCGTTACAAGACGCACTCACCAAGGGTATTCCATTAAAGATGTTGTGCTGGTGTTTGGTGTAACTTGATACGCCTCACTGTGCAAATCAAAGTCTTAATACATCTAGTACATATATATGCCAATAAGCAAATTATGTTTACATACATTATTTATAAATGTGGTATATATTAAAAAGTAGCCACCATACATTATTAATCAGTATCGAAAACTATCAGAGTTCGAGTCCAGCAGCAGCAGGTATGATTTTTGTCCATGGGAAACTTTGAACTACGAATCGAGATCTTCCAACAGGACAGGAAGGCTACGTCCCCCACGGTACGTTCCCCACGGTACGTCCCCGACGGTACGTCCCCGACGGTACGTCCCCCACGGTACGTCCCCCACGGTATGTCCCCCACGGTACCGCGTGCGGCAGTGTCGGGGAGCGACAGGGGAGTGAGCCCAGTAGTGTGTTCTTCCTCCGTTTCTCTTCACCATGGAGTGGAGCGTCTTTCTAGACAATTTTGTGCGTGTCTGATATAATCATGAGTAGGTTCTCGTTCTTGAGATGTTCTGCAGCTATTGGGAGTAAATCGTAGATGGGGTTATTTTCCTCGTCCACGAAGTCCTCCTCGTGTTTTCCATCTCCAGTGGCATGCCCAGTAGGGTAGGGTGGGGCAAGTCGCCCCTTAAGAGAAACTGGCCATAGACGTATCACTGTGTGGTGCCTATGCCGTCGTACGAGTGTTGTGTGGCTATGATATATAATAATAAAACATTAGTGATGATTAACAACACTAACATGTAATCGTTAATTAAACGTTGAGTAAACGCCTTACCCCATCGTTAAGGGCAAGGCGACATCCACATGACGCCCCTGGGGCGTCTTGCCCCACAACATTATTTCTCTATTATCAAAAATACGACTACTATTTATAAACTATTATTTATCTATTAAATGGGACATCTGCCTGGGAATAAACTAATTCATCAGCATCTACACAATAACTGAAGTGAGTAAACCAGGGTTGGTCTGTGAATAAAATGTTAATGCATTAGCGTGTTTTTACTCAACGGTATCTAGTGCAACAGGAAAGTCAATCAGAACCAGTTGTGGTACTTTCTGTTGGTCCATGGTAAGGAGGTTTTCCGACTGGACCTTCACAAGAGCAGTTTGAGTAGAACGCCCTGCTCTGTGGGCGCATTCACACGGTGGCAATGGACATCCGCATTGTGAGAGGTGACAAAGCTAGTTTACAACACTCCGTTCAGCTCATTTGGACACATACTGAAGATGTGACACATTGAGATAAGTGTTATGAATTAGACCCACTCCTGGTTTTCTACAGCAGCAGCAGCAGCTATTGAACTCTTGTGGGAACTCCCTAGTGGAAACACGCCTCTTACTCTTCAGTAAGACGCCCCGTATATCGGGGTGTGGCGCTGGTGGTAAAATAGTGATGATAAATTTAGTAAGGCGGTTGGGAAAGATGTTGCAGTAATTACACTTTTTATAAATCTCTCAATAGGGGACATCTCGCCGCGCCATGTGGAGTTTTTTTTATATAGAAAACTTGCAGCAAAATGCATGGACAAAGATATGAACTTATATAACTTGGGTGCCACTAAATTGTTGAAGGTCTCTGCACCACAAAGTGTGTGTCCCGTGTGCCCCGTATGCCCCGTGTGCCCCGTGTGCCCCCGTATGCCCCGTGTGCCCCGTGTGCCTCGTATGCCTCGTATGCCCCGTGTGCCTCGTGTGCCCCGTGTGCCCGGTGTTCCCGGTGTGCCCATATGCCCCGTGTGCCCCGGTGCCCCGGTGTGCTATGTGCCCCGTGTGCCCATATGCCCTTTGTGCCCAGTGTTCCCTGTATGCCCCATGCCCGGTGTGCCCATATGCCCCGAGTGCCCAGTGTTTCCTGTATGCCCCCATGCCCGGTGTGCCCAGTATGCCCCGTGTGCCCATGTGCCCCGTGTGCCCGTATGCCCGTGTCCCTCGTGCCCAGTGTACCCAGTGTGCCATGAGTGCACCGTGCGCCCATAATGCTCCGTGTGCCCAATATACCCAGTGTACCCCGTGTGCCCCGTGTGCCTCGCTGTTCAGGCGACACATTCGGACATGTTGTTGAAACTTGCAAAAAAAAACATTACATGTCCGTGTTGTTGGCTGTTGTTCTACGTCACCGGGGGTTTCTTGTTGTTGACTGTTGCTCTACGTCACTGGAGGTTTCTTGTTGTTGGCTGTTGTTCTACGTCACCGGAGGTTTCTTGTTGTTGACTGTTGCTCTACGTCACTAGAGGTTTCTTGTTGTTGACTGTTGCTCTACGTCACTGGAGGTTTCTTGTTGTTGGCTGTTGCTCTACGTCACTGGAGGTTTCTTGTTGTTGACTGTTGCTCTACGTCACTGGAGGTTTCTTGTTGTTGGCTGTTGCTCTACGTCACTGGAGGTTTCTTGTTGTTGACTGTTGCTCTACGTCACTGGAGGTTTCTTGTTGTTGACTGTTGCTCTACGTCACTGGAGGTTTCTTGTTGTTGACTGTTGCTCTACGTCACTGGAGGTTTCTTGTTGTTGACTGTTGCTCTACGTCACTGGAGGTTTCTTGTTGTTGACTGTTGCTCTACGTCACTGGAGGTTTCTTGTTGTTGGCTGTTGCTCTAAGTCACTGGAGGTTTCTTGTTGTTGACTGTTGCTCTACGTCACTGGAGGTTTCTTGTTGTTGACTGTTGCTCTACGTCACTGGAGGTTTCTTGTTGTTGACTGTTGTTCTACGTCACTGGAGGTTTCTTGTTGTTGGCTGTTGTTCTACGTCACTGGAGGTTTCTTGTTGTTGACTGTTGTTCTACGTCACTGGAGGTTTCTTGTTGTTGGCTGTTGCTCTACGTCACTAGAGGTTTCTTGTTGTTGACTGTTGCTCTACGTCACTGGAGGTTTCTTGTTGTTGACTGTTGCTCTACGTCACTGGAGGTTTCTTATTGTTGACTGTTTCTCTACGTCACTAGAGGTTTCTTGTTGTTGACTGTTGCTCTACGTCACTGGAGGTTTCTTGTTGTTGACTATTTCTCTACGTCACTGGAGGTTTCTTGTTGTTGGCTGTTGCTCTACGTCTACTCCCACTCAAGACACTTCCCTGTCTGAGGCCTACTCCCACTCAAGACACTTCCCTGTCTAAGGCCTACTCCCACTCCAAGCTGTTCTGATGTCTCTCCCTCAACTCCCACCGCCGCTGTTGGTTCAATATATATTGTCTCCACTTCTGCCTCTCCAACTTCCATCCACCTCATAACTACTAATGTTCGTTCTCTTGGCACTCTATCAAATTTTTTTTCTAGGTCCACAAAAGCAAATGCTACATCTATGTAAATTCTCTCCTGTTTTCGACAATGTGTCTAATCACAAATAGTCCATCAACTATTCCTCTCCCTTTCCGAAATCCTATCTGATTCTCTCGTATCTCGCTATCTGTATTCCTCGTTCTAGCATCGAGTATCCGCTCTAACAAGGTCATGGTTTGGCTCACTTATGTGACGCCTCTGTCGCTCCCTGGGTTATTTTTAAAGCAGACAAATGTGCCACATGTGACATTGTAAACAGAACAAAAGAGTTTTAGAAGCAATGACATGTCACAGGTCGCTTTCACCCGTGCGTTAAAAACGAGTACAGAGTACGTTGTTTTAACTAGTACTTTCCATTATTTATAATTTTGCCGATAAATACGTGGAACACAACAATAATAATATCATCATAACGTCGAAACAACTGTGGCAAATAAGACTAATGTTTTCTGATTACGCTTAACAATGCCAATCATAAAATACCCTCCAAATGTTAACTTCAAACATGTAACCAGAAGTACATTGTACAACATTTAAAATTGTTTTGTACATCAAGTATTTTATTTGTTTCCTTTATACGTAAGTACATAAAGCGCCGAAGCAGACGCGGTGTGTAGGGACAGGACAACAAAGCAATATGTGCGTGTACAAAATACAAACACACGTACATACATCCTTGCACACATACTCACACACGCACACAATTGTGTGTACGTGTCTGCGTGCATACGTGCATACGTGCATACACGCATACATGCGTACACGCATAAATGCGCACATGTGTACGTACATGCATACATGCCTACATGCGTACATGCATACACGCACACATGCCAACATTTAGGCATACAGGCATACGCACAGATACACACGTACACACATACGTACACACACACACTCACTCACACACTATATATATATATACATATATATATATATATATATATATATATATATATATATATATTATTTATTGATATACTGACAATAACATTGACGTAGAATGGTTGTATTTTTTATAAATATATATATATATATATATATATATATATATATATATATATATATTTATAAAAATACAACCATTCTACGTCAATGTTATTGTCAGTATATCAATAAATAATATATATATATATATATATATATATATATATATATATATATATATATATATATATATGTATATATATATATAGTGTGTGAGTCAGTGTGTGTGTGTACGTATGTGTGTACGTGTGTATCTGTGCGTATATATATATATATATATATATATATATATATATATATATATATATATATATATATATATATATATATATATATATATATATATATATATATATATATATATATATATATATATATATACATATACATATTCATAAAAATGACAACTATACTAAGTCAATTTTATTGTCGGTACGCCCATCCGCCATATCTAGCAATCACTAAATACAAGCAATTTCTAACGAGGACGCCACGTCGATATAATAGTTATAGTTAAAGCAGCCGGTTGCAACATATCATTTAGCAGTTCAGTTTGTCAGACAGCACGGCCGAATAATGGTGAGGGCGTTGACAATATATCACAAGAACATTTGTGTTCATATGTCTTGATCACTACATGACGAACAGAAACGTATATTTGAACAATGAGCTATTATATCTGTTGCCGAAAGCTTTTACAAAATATCATTACGTCTCGGAGTGACGCCTCAGTCTTATATGTTGTGAACTACAAAGTTGACATTCCGGAATCACACATATATCGCGACGTCGTCAGTTTCTGGTGTGGAAATAGCGAAACTCATAGTGGCCTTTATGAGCCTAATCCAGTTATATGTTCAGTAAATGTCAATGTCCGAGTCTCCCTAGTTCTGTTCACCTGTAGCCTGCGAGAACTCACTGTTGACCCTGGCACACATCCTTTGCGTAGCCCATGTGACGACGGAACGAGGAGAGCTCGTTGTAGAAGTAAAAGCGTCCTGTCATCGACAAGCCGGGCTTGTCCGGCAGCAAGGCTGGGTAGGACAACAGATTTGTCCCGCGATCTACGGCAAAGCTATTTTTCATGTCATCTATGACGTCACAGAAGCCGGCGGTGACGAGACAGTCGACGCGGTCGTCAAACATCACTGGATGCAGCTCGACGCAGTTGACAGAGGCCGCGTTGTACAGCGGCAGCAGCTTCTTCATCAGACACTGGTTGGTCTTCTTCAGCCACTGTTCGCCCTGCAAGTAAACGTACTGTATTTTCGAACTGTGGTCGTATCTAGGGAAATGTTGGTCATTTAACAAGTTCTCTCGCTCATACCGTGTTAGCCATCAATCGTATTTGTAATTTGTGTTTATCAAAAAGGCGAGGTACAAGGTAAATACTGTCATGGTCGAATCTCGAAATTAGGCCACTGCATAGTGAAGAAAGGACTCCATATTGATCAGAATGTGTCCACGAATAAAGATGTAAACCAAACAAGTGTGCATTGCAGGAACTTCGCATCATAAAATCGAACTAAGGAAACAACAAATTAAAACAACTGGTTACTAAACTGTCGACGAAGAAAGTAGAAGACCGAAGAGTGAATCGACTGACGTATGAACTCGTCAGGACAACAGATGCAGCGAGGGAGAAATTGTCAACACAAACATTTCAATCATATATAAACAACCTTAGGACGACGTCCGTGTATATGACATTCAGACTACCTTGTAGTCGAGCAACAACGTCTGTAGCTTCAGATCTTCACAAAGCGGAAACTCGAAGTCGATCATGTGATTCGTATCGAACACGCTGCACGGGAACTTGTCGTGGAAGCACTGGTAGAATCGACAGTCGCCCGCGTTGGCGAAGGCAACACACTTGGATGAGTCGTCTGGAACAAAGGCAAACATAGTTGACTCCTCACTATTTTATGTGACAAAGGCTGAATAAATATTGATGTCGCATATGTTTTTTTAAACAAAGATGGATGCCAACACGACCGTCGTACGAACCAACATGCAATATTTGCAGCATCTTAGTCGTTATTTTTGCAGGAATATTTTGTGATTCTCAACACATGTGTTCGAGGCCATAAGACCAACTATGATAACAGCCAATAATGACGCTATTCAAATTGAATTTGTCAAACCAGGGCCAGCATAGTTTCATTCGGCACTCGTCTCAGGCAGTCAGATGTGAAGACAATGACTTCATACAGCAGCTTGAACTAACCGTCTCGTGTAAGAAAGACCAGCATATTCAGGTAATCAAGATGGTGAATTATGTAATTCCAGATCATGTGTTGTCATCTACAGACTAAATCAAACGTGCCGATGGCCCAACGTGGCTTCTGTTCACCCATATATATATATATATATATATATATATATATATATATATATATATATATATATATATATATATATATATATATATATATATATATATATATATATGTTTAATAATGCCACATAAATGATTTACATAATATATACAACGAAGTTTGGCGGTGTTCTGTAAGCGCATTCTAGAGCCTTACCTGCCTCCTTACTGGCCGTCTTTGTGCCCTCGTCTTGTTGTTTTGATGACAGACTTTGTTGCAGTTTCACACCGGTACTTTTAATGAACTTGAGAATGTCGTCCATGACACTCTTTGATACGTGCGTCTTGCAGTACTTGAGCGTGTCTAAGAGCTGCAACCAGATTCAAACAACACCACTAATCACACACATATTTGCAACAAGATTAATATTTAAAAATAATTATATTAATAAGTACGTCAGTGGTTGTCTTATGTTTGCCTTATTTAAGTTTGCCAGTCTTAGGCTAGTCTGCGATGGACAGAAATGAATAACCATGCATGCATGCATGCAATCATACCAGCACGCACACACACACACACACACACACACACACACACACACACACACACACACACACACACACACACGCACGCACGCACGCACGCACACGCACACACACACACGCACACACACACACACACGCACGCATGCACGTACGCACGCAACACGCTCCAAACACACACAAACACACACATACACACTACAAACTAGAAACCAATTATGTTTGATAAAGGGTGTGTGTTAGTAAGTACGTGTATACATGCGTGAGTGAGTGCGTACGTGCGTGCGTGCGTGAGTGCGTGCAAGGGTCCTGTGTGACGTGTGCACACACATCAGTACCTGCAACCAAGCAGTGAGGCCCCAGAAGTCCCACAGTTCGTTTGGTTCGTAGATGTTAAACAGGGCGTCTCTGTTTTTTGCAACGGACGCCATTTTGCAGAAGTGTTTGCTGTCTTTATAGCAGGAGACGTGCGATTCGAAGGCGACGCTCTTGATGGTGTCGCAAGTGTGCATGCCCTTGTGGAACGGTGCTACTGCCTCCATGAAGCACACTCGCACCTCGTTCACCCACAGCTTGCCCTGCACCACATGTTGGTCGTGTCTTTTAGTTTCACCTGTGCTTTTATTGTCTACCGTCATCAATGCTAGTATTTTCTTAATACTGCAATATATATATATATATATATATATATATATATATATATATATATATATATATATATATATATATATATATATATATATATAGACAAACTGCTAAATTTCAACTTTCCAACCGTTCAGTATTTCAGTACATACAATTAATTCACTGATTGAAGAAATTATGAATAAGTAATTTTACAAAATGGCAAACAGATTTCACAGGTTTTACATATTGGCTGCAAAATACAATTACGAGTCAATATAATAATAAACTTAACAATGCCCCGTCCTGCTGCGATTGAATATATTGCTACGTCAGACTCACGTCTGCGTCAAACTGGTCGTAGAGCGAGTAGAACCTGCGGCAGTATCTGTAGCCGTAGCCCAGGGCGTAGCCGCTCGTGCCGCAGTGGACGGCCCAGTTGATGCACTTGTAGAAGTTACAGCTTCCTATGTCGACCTGCGTCGTACAACCTGAGTCCATACACAGGACATTGAATGAACCATTGTAGAGGCACTTATGCAGAATCACCCATAGGCGGGATGGACATTGCAAAGATCATTGCAGAGTCACCCATAGACGGGGTGGACTTTGCAAAGATCATTGCAGAATCATCCATAGACGGGGTGGACATTGAAAAGATCATTGCAGAATCATCCATAGACGGGGTGGACATTAAAAAGATCATTGCAGAGTCATCCATAGACGGGGTGGACATTGAAAAGATCATTGCAGAGTCACCCATAGACGGGGTGGACATTGAAAAGATCATTACAGACCCAAACATAGACATAATCTTATTATCTTTATCTTATATACATTTACCAAAGACTGGTGATGTGATTGATGAATAGGTTCTCTGAATTAGTGTTACATTACAATCAAAGATGTCAGAGAAAACATAGTCAATTGAGAGGCTATTTGCATTGTTTGCCTGAACGTAAATACTGAAGTAAACTCAGCGAGTTACCATTCGCCGCCCAGAGTGAAGCCATGACGTTGCTCGCCTCGCTACTGTGGTCTGACATCTGGTGCATCTTGCTGCCATCCCACAGGCCGACGGAGCCAACACTGCCGACGGACGGGTCAAGTACCAGGATGCCACTCTTCCCGCTCAACGTCGACAACGATGTGGCGGTCTCTGGAGTTCCGTACTTCTGCGTGAGGTAGGTCTTCAACGCCGCCAGGTCGTAGATGTACACCATGTCATTCTTGATAACCGACCCATGTGACTGCGTCTTTGGGATGCGATGACCGAACAGCTTGTTCAGCATGTAGGATATTCTCAACGAGTCGACCACCGCTTGCCCCGAGCCTAAGTAACGGCTTCCGGCGAGCTTACGGCGCAGGTCGGCTCCACTGATAACGCCGCCTTGGGCCTTGTCGCCCGGGTAGGCAGCCACCAACGTTCTGTAGTCAGGGAGCTTCTCGGACTCGTACGACGTCATCGGTTCGTCTACAGGAAGGCAGCACATAAAGTATTCAGTGCTATCACGTATGCTGTGTTACAACCAAACATACGCTTCAATCTCTTATTGAAATTGGTTTGAATATTTCAACAAATGACCTCGTATTGTATGTCTCTGTTTATAACATGCATAATCACATTTAAAGTGAAACCAAAGGCATTTTGGGGGCCTTTGTACCCATAAGAGTACTTGAAAACTAACCATTTGCAACTATAATCAAGAATATCACGCACGTGGTTAGCTATATATACCTCGTTGAATACCGAAAATGTGTTTTTGCATGGGCAGCACCATATTTGTTCAGAATCCTACGTCAAGAGTGCTGACTAGGTTTCCTACAACACCAAGTTTAAACGCCTAATCGTAGACGCAGACGATTTTAGTCACATATTGCCAATAAGTTTGGACATGCTGTTTGTGTCTAAAATCAGTCAAGTGTTTGTGTTGCGTCGAAGCCTTCGGCTGAGGTACTTGCTGGAAGATTATCGGTACCGCTTCAGGCTTTAACGTTCTCCGTCGCCGACGTTTTGAAGGATCTTGACCCATTAGTTGATGAAAATATATCAACTTCAAAACAGAACTTTTCATAATGGGCCGAACAAAGCATATCATGTGGGCTACCAACCAGCCCGCCCGCAAATGTAAATTCATTGATTTACTACTGTCTGCTTTCCAGAAGAAATCGAAAAAAGACAACTCTTTATATACCTCGCTGAATCATGTTTACATCCGAATGCTGCACAGTGCAGCGTTGTAGGAGTTTTTGCTGCGTGTAAATCCAATATAAAATAAAATAAAAATGTAACTGCACATCGTAACCACGTTAAATAATTCGCGATATGCACAGCCTACGTCACAGCCGCGTCGGGGGTTAAGGGGCTGCTCGCCTTTGATTGGTCAAAATTGCATACATTGATGAATTTGTCAGCCGCCATAAGAAATAACATTAAACCAGAATTTTGCACTTTTTGCACTTTTAGAACAGATTCCCAGTAAAACACTTGCGTAATATTCTTGAATATACTTGAAAATGGCTAGTTTTTAGGCACTCTTATAGGTGCAAAGTACCAAAACAATGCCTTTGGTTTCATTTTAAAGGATAATAATAATATTAGTTAAAGGTAGTGAATATACTTCATAAATTACTTTTCATTAGCTTGTTTGTGGTATGTGCGTGCGTGTTTGCGTGCGTGTTTGCGTGCGTGTTTGCGTGCGTGTTTGCGTGCGTGTTTGCGTGCGTGTTTGCGTGCGCGTGCGCGTGCGCGTGCGCGTGCGCGTGCGCGTGCGCGTGTTTGTGTGCGTGCGCGCGCGTGCGTGCGTGCGTGCGTGCGTGCGTGCGTGCGTGCGTGCGTGGTCAATACTTACCTTTAAACAGTGGCACCGTTTTGTAAAATTCATTCACTGCACTTATAGCAGCCGCCTTGCAATAGGATGTATCGACAACGAATTGATACCACTTAGCTTTCTTTTCTTCGATCTTTTTGCAGGCATTCGTTGTTTCTGTTTCCAGCTTCGAGTTGTCAAGATACGTTTTAAATTGTTCAAAACGGACCTGACTGGACACTGGGATGAAGTCCGTTCCGTAGTAGCGCTCCAGGGCTGTGCTCAACTTCAGTCCTGGGTCAGTCTTCAGCCAGTCGGACACACGATGTCCCAGCACGAAGCCATCGATGTCGCCCAGCAGTTCGGCGCGAGTCGTGTGCTGACCTGACTTGATGCTCTTCTTGAGTAGGTACTTGGGCGGGCAGCGGGAGCGATCCCACGTCCCTGTCGCTCCCATAGTGTCCGATGTCTTTTGTGTCGCTCGATTGACGACCACCTGAGCGAGGCTGCCTGCCACTGTCGCGCCGTACAGAGTGTTGGCGGTGTTGGGGTTAGAGCCGACGTAGATCCCGGCGAGGACGTGTCCGATGGCCACCACGTCTCCGCCTGCTTCGATGACTCCCAACTCCCGGCGTGATTCACCGGGGGAGAAGCCGTGAGTAACCATCTCACGCAGCACGTACCAGGAGAAATGGTCCGTGTATTTAGGTCCGTAACTAGGCGGATTTAACATTATTCCAAAGTGCGATGACTTGAAATATTCGCTCACACTAACTATGGACCGTGTCATAGCCACGACGCCGAAACCTTTCTCTCTCTCTAATTCTTTCAGACGTTTAACAAAGTATTGTATCGTATACTTTGTCTTTGTGCAGGTGACGTATTTCTTGTAGAACGTCTGTACTGCCTCGTGAACCCGTGGCAGTAAAGAAGGCAGTGACGATCCGTTATATTCATCTTCATGACTCGGATAGTAAGCCTCGGCAAAAGCCTTTGACTGAGCCTCCAGTTCAACGTCCGAGACAAGTTCGCCAAACGTCTCCGCACGATTAGCGGCGCTGAACCACCTGTTGCCGACCTGAATCCCGCCGTTCTGATAGTATTCGCGGAATATACGACTGAGTTTCCAGTGTCGATCCTTTATCATTGGTATGAGTGTGCCTAGAATGACGCCGTCCATGTCGCCGTTTACCTCAGCCTCCGTCAGTTCCGACACGGGAGGATTGAGGGCGTACACTCTGGGACAGGACAGGTCGTCCCACTGACCGGACGGACCAAACAATTTATGCGTGCTGCTAGTGTGCGAGTAAAACTGCAACGACGTTTGTCCCATGTCTCCAGAGATTGTCACAAAGAACAAGTTGTCAAGATGGGATGATGTATCGCGCATCCATTTGGCGATGGACAGTTTCGTGTCTCTGTTGAAACCGCCACAGCTGATTCCAGTAATGACGTGGCCGGCTGCCACGGTGCCGGACCGTTCAGTCAGCACCACACCTGCCTCCGTACCCGCTTTTTCGTCGTTTCCGTGAATGATCATTTTAGCAAGATCATCTCGTTCTACTTTTGTCAGGGAACTCACATAAATAGAGTCTTTATACTGACCACAGACATAATTCCATTTTATTTTGGTCATAAAACGATCGTTTGCATTGATGAATTTGCGCAGATAGCGTAATATATCTCTGGACAAATCGACATTGAGGTACACCGGCGGAGTATAGGCTGAAGTAGGGACCATGATCTTGATCTTTTTTTTAATCTCGATCTGCTCTATTATGTCGATAAGACGGTTCATTGTATAGGTCGACCCGCTGCAGGTGCTTCGGCGCTGACGACTTCTAGAGAACAAAGAACACAACACACATTGTCAGCTGATCAGTTTAGGGAAGATCCTAGAATCTACGAGGTTCATCAAACCAAAACGCATACATTACAATACACATAATACATACAGACCCTCCTCAGGGTTTTGAAAAGGGTTAGGGTTAGGGTTCGAGCGGACACAAATAATCAGGGATTTCTGGGATGATTTCTGAAAAATGGCACAGCTAAACACAATTCTCTCAGAAAAGGAGGTTCGAATCCCCCGAACCCCCCACCTGGGACGCGCATGACGTACAACCAGTGCAGTAATATAAAAAAATAATAGATACACCGATGAATTCAATATTAATACATTTGTTAATACTTTCATAATAACCATTTGTGCATCATTGTAATTTTTCTATTATGTTTGCTTACTATTTTAAACAAAAACTACATTACCTGGTACAGTCAGCGCCACTGTCACAAACACCGTCAGCATCTATAATGATAGGTGCGAACAATGATAAGAGTGAATGTCCTGTGAACGTAACACAATTAGTAAGTATGGTAAATATATCAATCCCAGACAACATGTTATTGTCTTAGACTGCCCGTTACAGCGTTAGATTTACCGCGATGGTTCATCACAATATAATATCTATCTATATATCAGCCGTATTGTCCCATGGTTGGGCAAAGGCCTCAGCATGTTGTTTCCAAGTTTGCCTATTTTGTGCTGTTCTCTGCCAGGAGGTTTCATTCCAATACTCATCCAAATCGTCTCTCCATCTTTTTGCTGGTCTTCCTCGTAATCTCTTCCTTCCGTATGGTTTCCAGGTGGTAATGCGCTTTGTCCATCTGTCATCTTTGAGTCGGCTGACGTGTCCTGCCCAAGACCACTTCATTCTTCTGGTTGTTTGTCTGTGACTCCTGTCCTTGCTCTCACCCAGGTGTTTGTCTTTCTGTCATGGTATGTTATATTAAGCATACTCCTCTCCATTTTTGTCTGCGCGGCTGCTAGTTTTTTCTGAGCTTGTTTTGTGAGTGACCATGTCTCAGCACCGTATGTCATAGCTGGCAGTACACAGGAGTTGTAAACCTTTCTTTTTAGACAGATAGCAAACTTACTTTTGAAGATGTCGCGATGTTTTGCATATGCTGTCCAGCCGGCTGTGATTCGTCGTAGGATTTCCTTGTCTTGGTTCTTGTCCCTAAGGCTGAAGCGTTGGCCTAGGTATACGTAACTCTCCACATTCTCTATCTGAGTGTTATTAACGTATATTGAGGTGTTGTCTTCCACCATTATTTTTGTTTTTGAGATGTTCATCCTCAAGTCGCTTAGGTTACTTTCTTCGCATAGGTCTTGTAGCATTATTTCTAGTTCTTGTGGTGTTTCGGTTCACAGGAAGATATCGTCTGCGAAACGGAGATGGTTAAGATATTCTCCGTCTATTTTCAGGCCTTTGTTCTCCCAGTTCAGTCTTCTGAAGATACTTTCGAGTGTTGATGTGAATAGTTTGGGTGAGATGGTATCCCCCTGTCGCACTCCTCTTTTTACGTTTATTTTCTCGCTCTCTTTGTGAAGATATACTGTCACAGAGCTGTCTTCTATTCGTTCTAAGATCTTATCCTGGTCTTGGATTTCTCTGCCCTGATTGTCTAAGAGTGTTATCATATCTATTTTAGCCTAGGATGTGTGTTCTTCTCACCTTGTTCAAGCTCTTTGATTTCTCTATTGTTTTTCGTATGGTGTCTAGGTTGTATTTTCTGATGTCTTCTTTCACTTTCTTTTTGAGGGTCTTGCATATCTCTGTGTACTCTTTGCAGTCCCTAGCGGTGTTCTTTACCATTTCTCTACGTTTTTTCATTAGTGCTCTTGTTTGAGTTGATAATCTAGACTTGTCCCATTTGGTGTTTTGTTTGGCTATGCTTGTCGCCGTCTGTTGGATCATTTCTGTAATGTTTTCATTTAGAGTGTTAATATCATCCAGTTCTTGCAGAGCAATGAACCTGTTTTTTAGTTTGAGTTGGAATTCGTTCTTTTTAATTCCAATTTCTCTAGTGTCGACTTTTGGTGGTTTCTTTTTCGTAGCAGCTTCTTCCTTTCTGCTATATATATATATATATATATATATATATATATATATATATATATATATATATATATATATATATATATATATATATATATATATATATATATATATTATATATATATATATATATATATATATATATATATATATATATATATATATATATCCGTAATCCGTGTGCGTATTATTAATATTATTAACGTTATTAATTATATAATATTATTAATGTGCTTAATAGTGTTAATATTACTAACATTATTAATATTATTAGTAGTATTGATATTATTGATATTATTAATATAATTAATATTATTAGAAATTATTATACACTTTTTTAATTTGAATAATTGTATTAACTTTAGCGATTTTATTAATCTTAATAATGTTAATAATGTTATTTTTGCTATTTATTTTAAAACTATATTTTTGTTGTTTTCTTAATGTTTTTTTAGAATAATGCACCTACTATGGGTCATTACTTAACCGGTAAAATTAAACCATGACATTCAAAATGATAACTGAAAATTGTAATTGAAAATGATACGAACCTTTCTGGTGGGCTATTGTGAGTGCTACAAATGCTGAAAATATAACCACTCTACAAACGACTGAAGTGACCGAAGTGTAGCGAGCCATGTTTGGTCGTGGGTACGCGCTGTAAAAAATAGAAATAGTTTGTCGATAAAACACACTAGTGCTGGCTGTACAGTGCCAATATGTCGTAGTTGGTTGTAATAAGACACAATGACATTTCGAATCCAGTATGCACAATGTCTGCAGTAAAGTCAATACCAACACTTGCTAATTATGGCACGCAATGTGTTGCATGTCACCTATGACCAAAATGCACCGAGTGTATCAGCCGACTGGATGTAGATGGTACATCCAGTGTCAGTGCCACTGGACAAACAAAACATGTAATAAACATGATATATTTGTATGACAGCTGTAATGTTACATATATGTGTATGACAGCTGTAATGTTACATATATGTGTATGACAGCTGTAATGTTACATATATGTGTATGACAGCTGTAATGTTACATATATGTGTATGACAGCTGTAATGTTACAGCGACGGTGCGATGTCAACCGTGAAGAAATAAACAGCTCGTCCCGGTCGACGGCGAAATGTCCCTGCCGAATGCGATTGGTTGTTTACCACGGAATCACGAACACAAGGCCACGCACCGGGACAGCATCCCGGCAACCCGGCAACCCGGCAACCCGGCAACCCGGCAACCCGGCAACCCTACCACCCTAAAGATCATACCAGCCCACGCCCCACACAATGATGACAAGGACTCACGAGGATCCTGTGGCTACTGTTGTATTTGTTTGGCCGATGTAGGGGAAGAGTCGTGCAACAGGGTCTGTCTCACTGGGAGCACATTGCTATACAGATACTCCGTGTTGAGAACAACTAAGTAAAGTTATGCGATTAGTGTGTGCATTAATATGCACACGCGCGCGCGCGCACACACACACACACACACAAACAAACATACACACGCACGCACGCATGCGCACGCACGCATGCGCACGCACGCACGCACACACACACACACACACACACACACACTCGAATAGACATACAATACAATCATGCATATCATATTAATTATATCCTATCAGAAGACCATACACCCTACTTGAGATTGGTATCACACGCACGCACACACGCACGCACGCACGCACGCACGCACGCACACACATGCGACAATATAGGCTTTATAAAATATTGTTGTCGGCATTTTTCTACCAAGTAAACACCTCCCAGGACTCACGCAACTCCGGTGACGTAACGTGCCAATTACGGACTATGTCTCTCATGACCTTAAAAAAGGGTACGTATATAGATGAACACAACACTGAGAGATTATCATGACAGCATGCAGTCTCATGTCGACTTGTCACAGTCGGCAAGAGCGAGGTGTCTCCCTTTTTAAAGGTTGAATGACGGCTTAATTACTGAAAAATCTTTCTCAACCATCTTACTCAATTCATTATTTCATCGCCAGCGCCAGAGACTCGCCTCTTATTGGTCTTATAGAACAGCAAGAGGCGTGTAGGCGAAACGAACCCATGCATTATAGGTGTGTCAGAATGACGGCTTGTTATATACGCGCACATGTATTCAATCATCCAGGCTATGCGAAAAGTAAATTATTGTGGCACTTAAGAAGACAAAACAAGTTGGGGGGAGACCGACATTCTCACTGAACACCGCACAGCGATCTGTGATAAACAACACAAACGTAACCAACAGTTACCCGCACCGCCACACACGGATAAACAAAAATAAAACACGTCCGTCCCGTCATATAACCGCTCGCACGCACGCACGCACGCACACACGCACGCACGCACACACGCACGCACGCACACACGCACACACACAAACACACACACACACACACACACCGTCCGTCTGTCCGTCCGTTCGGCTGCTTTTGTTTGTTTGTTAGCTCGTTCGTTCTCATATGTTGTTCGTTCTGTCCTTTGTTTACGTATACATCAACTGTAGACGTTTCGTAGATTATCTAAAACAACAGCTAAAACGCAACAAAGAAACTCACATGTTGTGGTTCAATGTGAATGTTTCTCTGAGCCTTCGTTTCGTTGAGTCCGAGCTGCTGGCTCGGACGAGTGAAGGCTGCGCTGTTGTTCTACCTTGGGTCAGTGCTCAGTGAGTCGACGCTGGCGAACACGACAATCTTCACGAGACAGGTGCAGCCAGGCAGGGTGGGAACTGGTCTGACGCTGGTCTGCGGAGCAAATCCACGCGCAGTGTCAGTGGTTGGCTGAGAAAGCGGCAGTGTCATCGCTGTTATTGTCACGCACTGCTAGAGGGCCCCAGGGCGATGACGTCGCGTCGGTTGCCGCTTGTCCAGGTCGGAGTAGCCAGGGTGGTGGGGAAGGCGTAGCCAGGGTGGTGGGGAAGGAGTAGCTAGGGTGGTGGGGAAGGAGTAGTTAGGGTGGTGGGGAAGGCGTAGTTAGAGTGGTGGGGAAGGAGTAGCCAGGGTGGTGGGGAAGGAGTAGCCAGGGTGGTGGGGAAGGGGTAGCCAGGGTGGTGGGGAAGGAGTAGCCAGGTGGTGGGGAAGGAGTAGCCAGGGTGGTGGGGAAGGAGTAGCGATGGTGGTGGGGAAGGAGTAGCCAGGGTGGTGGGGAAGGAGTAGCCAAGCAGGCTGCAGGGCAGTCCACTGTGTGTAGAGCGAGTGGTCAGCGTGGGATGTCTGCACTGACCCGTGTGGCAACGCGGACACACAGAGTCGGGGTGAAGCTGCGCGGACGAGTACTGGGCACGTGTGGTAACCTACATATCATGAGTAAACTCCTAACTGTGGTAAATTGTCGGATAGCTACAACACTTTTAATACATAACCGTCATATTATGAGCATCGTGCTGTGTTTATGGCACATTTCCCTTGCACGAGAACACGGCAGATACAGAGAACGAATGGAAAACAGAAACTGAGCGAGTGAACTAGACGTTGTATCGTTGAAATTGAAAAGACATTCTTACATAGACATTCGTCAAGCATGCATGAGTGGCCGGTGTGCACAGTGGCGCTATCGTGTGAAACGGGCAACATTATTCACATATTATTAACGTATTGTAGTTAGGTAAATATGTGAAGTTTCCCAAATGCGATCGACTGTAAGCGGGTCGAACTGTTACATAACACGGGGCACGTTCTTACATAAAAGAAGGCGTGGATCGCAAAGCAAGTGTCACTCGTACATGTTACTGTTATTACATTAACTGGGTTATACACGCGTATACATCTTATACACAGTGTGCATAACAATGTAGGTGTTCACAGTTTCGAATATTAAGCTTCTCCTTTTAGTTACCAAAGGGACTCATTCCCCGGATTCTTACATAACAATCATTTGTGAATGGACTATAAATTATTAAATGGAATATAAAATAGTGAATGGCAATACATATGTAATGCGACTTCTACTTGATTGAATGATACACAAAGGTACTCACCTTTCACCGCGCACGAACATATACATTTCAACGTATAGTGCAGTATCTATTAATTGCTTAAATAGAGCTGTGCCCTTGAAAAATTACAAGATTGTTATCCAAGGCAAAACAGATGGCAAGTGGACAAGGAAGCCATTGGTTTATGGAGATTCCAACCATTTTTCATCTATGTGTAACTCACCCTTCTAAAATGTGTGTTAATTTTTTTTGCCACAGCTAGCATTTACAGTACTGGTTAGAAACCAGTACGCTAGGCTTCATAAGTTAAATAAACCGTTCACACGTTATGGTTAAATAACTTGTGTTGCTATCCTAAAGAGTGGTCAGTGTTGGTGTAAACAGTTCAAAACACTCTTCCACAAAACACACTGCCAATGTTTTAATTGAACCTAAGTTCAAAACCCTACGATTGCGTTCAAAACACTACGTTAGTAAGTTCAAAACAGTCAGGTGCCAAACGTGAGTCACACATTCATCATTATACTTAAAGCACCATACGTAAGCTAAAGACTTAAAATAGACATTGAGATCACTGAAGCTCTTTCAAAATATATGTAGAAAATGGACATCGGCAGGAGAAATTGGCGGCCAACTTGACAAGTGGCCACCGTCTTGGATTTTCAAGTGGCTAATCGATTAAATTGGAAGAATGACCCAGTGAAAATGTAGCTGAAGATATATGTTCCAGAATTGTGCATTTTCATGTTACAAGTATGACATTTGGCAGGATTGTTAGTTTTAGTGTGTAGAGCAATTCTAGACGTAGGGACATTTTGAGTTCGACCTCAAAGCAAAATTTGATTGCGTAATCCAACAAACCCATGCCACGTTTCATGCTTGGAACACCATTTGAACGATTCTCTTTAAAAATGGCTCTTTGACAGGTTTAAACATATGAATGTTCATAATTACTTTTCAGTCGCATTTTACATAATAATAATATTAAAAACTCTTCATCATAATAATTTAAACGCTTCATTCGTAAATATGTTCAAGCACAATGTGAATATGCACTATTCAATTCAATTAAAGATAATAAGAGAGTATGGTATTTTGAATTTACCATTTCAAATAAAACCATTTCAAACAATACTATCAAACTCATTTTTATGTGAACATACATACGCGTCATCCCAAACAAATAATAACGTTTCACAATATAGTCGCATACTAACTGATGTATGTTTCGGTTGAGTGCTGGGAGTAGTTAGTAGAAGGTTCTGAGTACGTAATGTGGTGGTTACGCATGACTAACTACTGCTGGGAGTAAATAGTAGTGCAATCGAGAGGTATAGATGCGCTATAAACATGACTGGACAATTAACATGACTGACAGTGGACACTATCACAGTCGACTGACGACACAATTAATATACTGGCTGATGCAGTCGGTCTCAAATTTATACGACCGCATTAATTGTTAAAATAATAATGGATGGTATCGTTACCTGGACAGAAAGACACCTGACCGACAGGCTACGAAGACATAAAAGAGTAAATATTTATATGTTTGTCAGTATGTCTGTCTGTCTGTCAGGGCATGTCTGTCTCTCTGTCTATCTGTCTGTCCGGGGGTACTAAGATACCCCACTGTACACCCCGCAGTATGGCGTAGAACTACGAAATGTCATTAATAACGTCTGGAGGCTCGATCCGTTATGATATCCTCCTTTTGGTAGTAAAGACAGTCCATGACGCCTCAGACTGAACACGTCGGTAACGGTCAAACAACATCGCTTCAGAATCTGAAGACGTGCTGTAATTGATGTTAAATGTTTGTTCACACCTCGTGAACCGTCAATTATTCAACTACTTCGCAAAATTTCGCTTGAAGTAAAAGTAAACGCAACCGTTAAAAGTAGTTAAAGATATATATACAATTGACCGTTTTATCTAGGTTTGCCAAACCAACGTACAATCATTCGTTGGTGCTGGTAGCTGTTTAGCTATAACTATGAAATACGGTCTACGTCGCTAGCTCTGTAGCTTAATTTTCTTTCTCCGTAAAGTGACTTTCTTCAGTGTAATCACTTAGGTAGCCGACTACGAATTCAATTTTATTAGGAGCCAAACAAATACAATTTAATTACAAGATATTCGATATCGTCACTCGAATGAAGTTACTGCATGTTGCTCAGTATCCTTAAAGCTGTTTTTGTGTGTTATTTTACTGAAATAAATAAATAAATACACAATATAATATTGAATACATCTGAATTCCCTAGTTATAAATGTGTGTACAATGTGCAATGCTATGGGAACGTTATTTAATGCTCACAAACAATATTGACATGTTTCTATCTCGTTAAATGGGCACGCAAAATAAACCTTGACTATATATGAAGACGACACGTTAGGTCGTGTAATTGCGATAGACGAGACGCCAAATGTAAGTAATACAACGCCTTATCTCGACCGAACCACTGACGGAAACAGTCGATGATTGCCTCATTATTGACTGTGTATGTGTTATTAAATCTGTTAACGTGTTACAAAGTCCCAGTTGTAACTGCTCTACCCTATAATCCAATTAATATTGACTATACTGTGCTACCAAGTCGCAGTAGTAACTGCTCTATCCTATTATCCAATTAATATTGACTATACTGTGCTACCAAGTCCCAGTAGTAACTGCTCTATCCTATAATCCAATTAATATTGACTATACTGTGCTACCAAGTCCCAGTACTAACTGCTCTATCCTATAATCCAATGAGTATTGACTATACTGTGCTACCAAGTCGCAGTAGTAACTGATCTATCCTATAATCCAATTAATATTGACTATACTCTGCTACCAAGTCCCAGTAGTAACTGCTCTATCCTATAATCCAATTAATATTGACTATACTTTGCTACCAAGTCGCAGTAGTAACTGCTCTATCCTATAATCCAATTAATATTGACTATACTGTGCTACCAAGTCGCAGTAGTAACTGATCTATCCTATAATCCAATCAGTATTGACTATACTGTGCTACCAAGTCCCAGTATTGACTGCTCTATCCTATAATCCAATGAGTATTGACTATACTGTGCTACCAAGTCGCAGTAGTAACTGATCTATCCTATAATCCAATTAATATTGACTATACTGTGCTACCAAGTCCCAGTAGTAACTGCTCTATCCTATAATCCAATCAGTATTGACTATACTGTGCTACCAAGTCCCAGTATTGACTGCTCTATCCTATAATCCAATGAGTATTGACTATACTGTGCTACCAACTCCCAGTACTAACTGATCTATCCTATAATCCAATTAATATTGACTATACTGTGCTACCAAGTCCCAGTAGTAACTGCTCTATCCTATAATCCAATGAGTATTGACTATACTGTGCTACCAACTCCCAGTAGTAACTGCTCTATCCTATAATCCAATGAGCATTGACTATACTGTGCTACCAAGTCCGTGTGCTACCTAATGTCATACAATCTAATAATCCAGTAACCCACCAGGTAATATGACCCGGGACACTTGGACGTGAGTGTTATTAAACGAATACACGTAGGCTTCACCGAGGTTCCTCAAATATCAATTGTTTGTACTAAGAACTGACACGTGTCATGTTGTCGGTGAGGTCACCACCGTTTGATAGTTTGTACTAAGAACTGACACGTGTCAAGTTATCGGTGAGGTCACCACCGTTTGATAGTTTGTACTAAGAACTGACACGTGTCATGTTGTCGGTGAGGTCACCACCGTTTGATAGTTTGTACTAAGAACTGACACGTGTCAAGTTGTCGGTGAGGTCACCACCGTTTGATAGTTTGTACTAAGAACTGACACGTGTCATGTTGTCGGCGAGGTCACCACCGTTTGATAGTTTGTACTAAGAACTGACACGTGTCAAGTTGTCGGTGAGGTCACCACCGTTTGATAGTTTGTACTAAGAACTGACACGTGTCATGTTGTCGGTGAGGTCACCACAGTTTGATAGTTTGCAGAAAACAAACACACAATTGCCAAGAGGATGAACCGTGACCGATTCTATATTATGTTCGAATACGTCCTGTTTAAAATAAATTGCTTCAGCAATTTATTAATTTTAGTCCATCACGAATAAAAGAGTGCGCACCTTAACTGAAAGAACTGACCGTGATCTTTAGATCGTGTAACTTGTGACATATCCTCGAGCCGACAACTAGCCATTTCCCGCAGAATTTCAACTGGATCTGATCGAAAATAATTTAATAGTTTGTTCGATGATCTAATTAATGAATTGCATTGTTGCTTATTTTTAACGCAGATTTGCATGTGTGGGTTTTGAAGCCTAAAACAAAGATATTTGTATTCGTGTTAAGACTAAATTACAAACTTGCACAAAAGAGCCAGCATGTCATAGTTGATACTAGAGCTAGCATGTCTTAGTTGATACTAGAGTTGGCATGTCAAAGTTGATACTAGAGTTGGCATGTCAAAGTTGATACTAGAGCTAGCATGTCTTCGTTGATACTAGAGCTAGCATGTCGTAGTTGATACTAGAGTTGGCATGTCAAAGTTGATACTAGAGCCAGCATGTCAAAGTTGATACTAGAGCCAGCATGTCGTAGTTGATACTAGAGCCAGCATGTCGTAGTTGATACTAGAGTCAGCTTATTGTAGTTTATGCTAGAGCCAGCATGTCGTAGTTGATACTAGAGTCAGCTTATCGTAGTTGCTGCTAGAGTCAGCTTATCGTAGTTGACACTAGAGCCAGCATGTCGTAGTTGATGCTAGAGTCAGCTTATCGTAGTTGACACTAGAGCCAGCATGTCGTAGTTGATGCTAGAGTCAGCTTATCGTAGTTGATGCTAGAGTCAGCTTATCGTAGTTGACACTAGAGCCAGCATGTCGTAGTTGATGCTAGAGTCAGCTTATCGTAGTTGATGCTAGAGTCAGCTTATCGTAGTTGACACTAGAGCCAGCATGTCGTAGTTGATGCTAGAGTCAGCTTATCGTAGTTGATGCTAGAGTCAGCTTATCGTAGTTGATGCTAGAGTCAGCTTATTGTAATTGACACTAGAGCCAGCATGTCGTAGTTGATGCTAGAGTCAGCTTATCGTAGCTGATGCTAGAGCCAGCATGTCGTAGTTGATACTAGAGCCAGCTTATCGTAGTTGATGCTAGAGCCAGCATGTCGTAGTTGATGCTAGAGCCAGCTTATCGTAGTTGATGCTAGAGCCAGCATGTCGTAGTTGATGCTAGAGCCAGCTTATCGTAGTTGATGCTAGAGCCAGCATGTCGTAGTTAATGCTAGAGTCAACTTATTGTAGTTGATGCTAGAGCCAGCTTATCGTAGTTGACACTAGAGCCAGCATGTCGTAGTTGATGCTAGAGCCAGTATGTCATAGTTGATGCTAGAGTCAGCTTATTGTAGTTGATGCTAGAGCCAGCATGTTGTAGTTGATGCTAGAGCCAGCATGTCGTAGTTAATGCTAGAGTCAACTTATTGTAGTTGATGCTAGAGCCAGCTTATCGTAGTTGACACTAGAGCCAGCATGTCGTAGTTGATGCTAGAGTCAGCTTATCGTAGTTGATGCTAGAGCCAGTATGTCATAGTTGATGCTAGAGTCAGCTTATTGTAGTTGATGCTAGAGCCAGCATGTTGTAGTTGATACTAGAGCCAGCATATCGTAGTTGATACTAGAGCCAACATGTTGTAGGTGATGCTAGAGTCAGCTTATCATAGTTAATGCTAGAGGCAGCTTATTGTAGTTGATGCTAGAGTCAGCTTTTCGTAGTTGACACTAAAGCAAGCATGTTGTAGTCGATACTAGAGCCAGCATGTCGTAGTTGATACTAGAGCTGGCATGTCGTAGTTGATACTAGAGCTGGCATGTCGTAGTTGATACTAGAGCTGGCATGTCGTAGTTGATACTAGAGCTGGCATGTCGTAGTTGATACTAGAGCTGGCATGTCATAGTTGATACTATAGCTGGATTGCCGTAGTTGATACTAAAGCCAACACGTCATAATTGATACTAGAGCCAGCATGTCGTAGTGGATACTAGAGCCAACATGTCGTAGTTGATACTAGAGCCAACATGTCGTAGTGGATACTAGAGCCAACATGTCGTAGTTGATACTAGAGCCAACATGTCGTAGTTGATACTAGAGCCAACATGTCGTAGTGGATACTAGAGCCAACATGTCGTAATTGATACTAGAGCCAACATGTCGTAGTGGATACTAGAGCCAGCATGTCGTAGTGGATACTAGAGCCAACATGTCGTAGTTGATACCAGAGCCAACATGTCGTAGTTGATACTAGAGCCAGCATGCCATAGTTGATACTAGAGCCAGCATGCCATAGTTGATGCTAGAGCTAGCTTGTCGTAGTTGATACTAGAGAGGTTACATGTTTTGCGGAATGATTATAAAACGAATGAATGAATTTAAGTAACTTTAAGAAGTTTTAAGTAAATTCAACTAACTTTAAGTAACTTTTATGAACCAACAACATTGTCACATAAAAACACCCCAGTGGTGTATTAATTAACTTGCATGAACCAACAAACACTGCCACACACAAACATCTCAGTGATGTCTTAAGTAATTCATGTGAACCAACAACATTGTCACATAAAAACACCCCAGTGGTGTATTAATTAACTTGCGTGAACCAACAAACACTGCCACACACAAACATCTCAGTGATGTCTTAAGTAATTCATGTGAACCAACAACATTGTGACACACAAACATATCAGTTGTGTCTTAAGTAACTTGTGTGAACCAACAACACTGTCACACACAAACACATCAGTGGTGTATTAATTAACTTACGTGGTGTCTTAAGAACACATTCCTTCGGACGGAGATCTGCAAACTTGGAAAATCCAACTCGTCCTTCTGTGTGCTTTGTTGTGAATGATTTGTAAGCCTCTCTGAGATTACAAAGAATACGGCGCTTCGGTATTTGAATTCGCTTCTCCTTCATTTTCACTGTCAGATCTGTACCACTCTTTGACTTGTTCATCTGCTCTTTGAGTCAGAGTTCTCCCTGATAACTTTGGGTTTGGTGTTGCTAGGATTCCCTTTTCTTTGGCCAATGCCTTTGCTCGCCTTACCATGTAATCAGTGACACCAAATTCTTCCATGAGATTTTGACTTGTCCAACTATTTGACCAGATGGTGAGGATCTGTGTCTTCAGAGTCTTCTTCAATCAGGCATGGAATGTATATTTTAGTTTCTGCACGATTTCAGATTGACCAGTCTGATCTGATGAAGTGTCACTTACTTCTACATTCACCAGTCTGATCTGATGAAGTGTCACTTACTTCTACATTCACCAGTCTGATCTGATGAAGTGTCACTTACTTCTACATTCACCAGTCTGATCTGATGAAGTGTCACTTACTTCTACATTCACCAGTCTGATCTGATGAAGTGTCACTTACTTCTACATTCACCAGTCTGATCTGATGAAGTGTCACTTACTTCTACATTCACCAGTCTGATCTGATGAAGTGTCACTTACTTCTACATTCACCAGTCTGATCTGATGAAGTGTCACTTACTTCTACATTCATGGCTTGTAGTCTCTGCTTGATGGCAGTTCCAACCCGCTTCACTTTTACCTTGGCATATTGTTTGACCATCGCAGTCTCTGTTTCTTGAATAGAGAGATTCCTACTGGTGATATCTATGTGTTTAGTGTGGAGATGTTAGCTTCCAATTCCTCTACTACACCAACTGTACTTGGACCAGCCATTTCCTGAGTTTCAGATGAACTGCTTGTTGTTGGTCCAGCCCTCACGTTTTCTACACGGAACACAGAGTTTGTTTCCAATTCGAAGCCCCAGGCTTGGATCCTTTTTTGACAATTGTCTGGATATCAGTCGAATTCCCTTAGCCCTCCTTCTATGATTCTTAAATGGATTGCAACACTCAGGATTAGGCACAGATATTTTCTTTGGAGCCATCACCACTATCACTTAAAGACTAACACCTAAGCCCAGGGTTTTATATACAATCAACCCTGTGTGATTGTAAATCCTATTGTAACGATGGCACTGTGTGTCAGTGTCAGTGTAGCAATGGCCACAGCTGAGCATCAGTCCCCTATCAGATCCACTGGGCTGACATGATGCCAGTTACCAGATCCTTGGGCTCTGCACTGTGTATTGCCCCTGATACTTCCACTGTCACAAAGCCAAACAGAAAGCCTCCAAGTGGGCTGTAATGTGAAACCCTCCCAGGCTGGCTGCAAAATGATGCCAGCTCTTCTGGTGGGAATGGTAACCTGTTAGTGGGCAAATGCTCCAAAATCAGATAGAAACACAGCATTTGAGAAAAAACAAAACAAAAAAACAAGTACGTTATGTTAACTTATCTAGACCCAAATAAAAATAAATTTGACCAATTATAGGTACTGCACAGAATATTTAAGATATCTGATTACATTCCGATTACCACCAGTCTAACTTCAATTTGTTGTATATCAAAAACTTACCAAGGTCCCACTCTAATTATTTGAACGGAACTTGTTGATAAAATGGTAGAATTTTATCAAAATCACAGTTTACTCATTTTGGGTATATTGGGTCAAAGGTCAAGGTCCATGACCTTTATAAAAAAATATTTTTTACTTTGATGTGATGCATATCTCTGGATAGGGCAATGTCTCAGCTTTATTTTAAGACCAAAGTCAGAACTTTAGGACCATTACAGCCAAACTAATATCAACATGTATTAACAGGTAACTTGACATTTTTGCCATTTTTATCATTAATATGCAATAACTTATTTCACTCACAAGTCTGAAATTTCACACCATGCACAAAATGTGTGCCAAATTTCATTAAAATCGGAGGGCGTCAAGACTGTAACTCCAAAAAAGGTAGCTAAGAAAATAAAGGCAATGAAGGACAATTAATCACCTGGAGCAGATCAAATTCCTCCAAAACTACTAATGGAAACAGTAGAACAAAGTAACCACTTGCAAGAGTGTTCAACTTGTCATTAAAAGAGGGAGTTGTTCCTTCTGAATGGAAAGAAGCAAACATCATACCTTATTTAAAAAGGGTTCAAGAAATAAGTCAGGACCTTTATTATTCTTAATATAATATCAATGACTTTGATGATAATATAACAAGCAACATACTAAAATTTGCAGATGACACAAGTGTTTAGGAAGGTTAACAATGATGGTGATAAACAACATTTACAAAATGATCTAGACAAATTAGTTAAATAGTTTGAAAAATGGCTGGTGTTATTAAATTTTGGGAAGTGTAAATGCCTACATACAGGACACAGGAACTTCGATGTAAACTATAATACGGGAAATACTGTTCTAGGTACTAATGTAAAAGAAAAGGATTTAGGAGTAAGAATAAGTGCTGATATGAAAGTTACAGAGCAGTGTGGTATTGTAGCTGCAATACCACACTGCAAGGAAATAAAATTCTTGGGTTGATTAGGAGAAATATAACATACCAGGAAAAAGCTAATTATACCTCCGCATGAAGCAATAGAATACTGTATACAAGCTTGGAGACCATATCATAAAAAGGGTATAGTAATCTTGAATGAATACAGAAGAGAGCAACTAAAATGATTCCAGAAGTGAGAGACTAGTTATAAAGAACACCTAAAAGAATGTGGTTTTTAAGATATTGAATGGGTATGAAAATATTGATAGAAATATGTTTTTCTCACTCAAGAAGGATAGCAGAACTAGAGGACATGAGGTAACATTAGTAAAGGATCAGTGTAGATTGGATATCAGGAAGTACTCGTTCTCACAGAGGACAATCAATGAATGGAACAAATTATTTACAGATTGTGTAATTGTTATCAGCATGAATATGTTTAAAAACAAGGTTGACACATCTCAGGAGGGCGGGTTACCCATAGATGAACATTGTTGGACTCTCGATAAGCCAATGGCTTCCTTGTCCACTTGCTATCTGTGCCTTTGCCTTGGATGGCAATATTGTTAAATAAACATATATTAAATTAGGAGCATTAAATAGCATATAAATAAAATAAGTTTGTGGTTAGCCCTACTGTTAGCGTAATTTTATATAACAGTATTGTAAACACTTCTCCCTTGTTCCATAACATTTAAGCATATAACCCCCTCTGGTGTTGAATTAAGGAGGAACCTTTTAACTTGTCTCTTAAATCACAACATTCCCAGAATGCCATATTTTAAATACGTTTTGTGAACCTTCCTCATCAATTTCTTTTTACCACCAACTTCTTTTCCGACTCCAAGATTCCGTCCCTTTAATTTGCATGAAGCCCATTCCCAGTATGTTTTCTATCACAACAAAGCTCTCACACACACATCTATAATCCTAACATCCTTCCACAACGTTTGATACCTACGCCCACCCCCATTATTAATAGCAGTAATACCTACCTTACAGATCAAGAGTAAATGAAGTGATTTCGATTTGGTGGACAATACTCACCTGTTATTGTACATCTTCTGATTGGTCTGCTTTCCTTACATTATTGTAAATTACCTCAATCTACCTACCTACAACAAAGGCTTTTTATATATATTAGTTGGTTTATAGTTTTTTCTAACACAAAATTGGTTCGGTCGGTCGAAAAAAATCTAGCAATACCATATTGGCCACATGTATTCGGGCACATAAAATAATTAAATTCTCAGCTGTCCAAAAACATGCCATATTAGTGTTGGGAATCAGTTGGACTTTCAACTGATTACCGGTTTGGCCGGTCGATGATCGATTATACAATTGGTCTGTGGGCGGCCATTGCCTGAATAATAGGGTGATTCAGGTTGGTTCATCGCCCGAATTTGAGAAAATGCCCAGAACAAAGATGGAAGAAAAGTTTTTATTTCCCCCAAAAAGGTCGGCGGATCTGTAAACCAACTAATAAAAAATAAATGGCCTTATTAAAACATAACTCAAACACTTTTCTACCCTTAATAGCCCACTGGTTTTATTAATAGTGACACAGTACACATGACAAAGCAAGAGTCTTAATTAGTTGAATTAGTATTAAAGTGAATGTCAGGTGCAAGCCTGAGTTAAAACCAAGCGTTTGCAAGAGGAACATCATTTAAATTAATTAAAACAAATGTCACTTCCATAATATCTATAAAAACTACAATATTAACATACAAGTCATTATTTTTGGAATTACAAAGATAGTTTGCTAAATTAAAATTGAAATTTTTTTTATACTGTTGAGATGGAGTAGTTGTTTTGCAAATATAATGTGTACAATTCTGCTAATTCAAACCATACAAACATAATATGTATCATTCTGCTAGTCTCAAGCCACACAAATCTAACATGTATCATTATGCTAATCTTAAACCACACAAATATAACGTGTACAATTCTGCTAATCTCAAACCACACAAATATAACGTGTACCATTCCGCTAGTCTCAAGCCACACAAGCATAACGTGTATCATTATGCTAATCTCAAGCCACACAAATATAATGTGTATCATTATACTAATCTCAAGCCACACAAATATAATGTATATCGTTCTGCTGATCTCAAGCCACACAAATATAATGTGTACCATTAAGATAATCTCAAACCACACAAATATAACGTGTACCATTCTGCTAATCTCAAACCACACAAATATAACGTGCACCATTAAGATAATCTCAAACCACACAAATATAACGTGTACCATTCTGCTAATCTCAAACCACACAAATATAACGTGTACCATTCTGCTAATCTCAAACTACACAAATATAACGTGTACCATTCTGCTAATCTCAAACCACACAAATATAACGTGTACCATTCTGCTAATCTCAAACCACACAAATATAATGTGTATCATCATGCAAATTTCAAACCACACAAATATAACATGTATCATTCTGCTAATCTCAAGCCACACAAATATAACATGTATCATTCTGCTAATCTCAAGCCACATAAATATAACGTGTACCATTACGCTAATCTCAAGCCACACAAATATAACGTGTATCGTTCTGCTAATCTCAAGCCACACAAATATGATGTTTACCATTCTGCTGATCTCAAACCACAAACATAACTTGTACCATTATGCTAATCTCAAGCCACACAAACATAACGTGTATCATTCAGCTAGTCTCAATCCACACAAACATAATGTGTATCATTCTGCTAATCTCAAGCCACACAAATATAACGTGTATTGTTCTGCTAGTCTCAAGCCACACAAATATAACGTGTATCATTCTGCTAATCTCTAATCACACAAACATGGATTATTTTACTAATCACAAACCACACTAATATAAAGTGTATCATTCTGTTAATCTCAAGCCACACAAATATAACGTGTATCATTCTGCTAATCTCAAAAACCACACAAATATAACGTGTATCATTCATCGAATTGTAGTCGGCCTTCGTGTCTAAGACAAGGTAACTCTACGAGTTGAAGGAGTTAATGTGTCATTATTACATGAGATTGTAGTCAGCCTTCGTGTCTTAGACAAGGTAGCTCTGAGTTGAAGGAGTTAGTGTGTTATCATTACATCAGATTGTAGTCAACCTTCGTGTCTTAGACCAGGTAGCTCTATGAGTTGAAGGAGTTAGTGTGTTATCATTACATCAGATTGTAGTCAACCTTCGTGTCTTAGACAAGGTAGCTCTGAGTTGAAGGAGTTAGTGTGTTATCATTACACCAGATTGTAGTCAACCTTCGTGTCTTAGACCAGGTAGCTCTATGAGTTGAAGGAGTTAGTGTGTTATCATTACATCAGATTGTAGTCAGCCTTCGTGTCAGTTGCCAAGTTATGGCAGTCATCATCAGTGTAGTTTGGTGATGGTTCTACTGACCGAGAGCGTCGGAAGAGAGCTTTCTTTGGTCCAGGCTGAAATGGTTGAATTCAGTTAATGAGGATATTTAGTACTGATGCAAACAAAATGCTATTACACAGAAATGGTCAACAATAACCAAGATTTATTTCAGATTTATCACTGCTCTCAGAAAGGACACATATGATTTCACATGCCATTTATTATCATATATTATCAGATTTTTACAAAATGCTGCTGCTTTGAAGTAATTACAGACTGAGAGAGCAGAAATGTAACATAACATGACAACATAACTTGACATATGACTGTCTCAAACTCTCATAGGAAAATAAGTGTAGGTCACTTAATATAAGTCATTAGTGTATGTTCACTTTCAAAAATGCAGACATCCCACCTTGCGTGTTGTCAGCTGCGAACTGGCTGTTGGTGAGCCCATGTAATTATTCTGTAGGATGTCCACATCAGGCATTCTGTTGTCAAATGGACCATGATGGATAGTTGACTCACTCGACAAGGACCCACTGGATGTCCCTACTTTGGACTTGGTCGACCTGCATTGAGGCAAGACAGAACACTATTTACAATTACTTTATTAAGTACACTGATGACTCGAGATTATTTTTATTTAGGCGACGGTTTTTATTTTTTTCGGTTTACGGATCTGCCGACCACATTTTGAATAAAAAAAAAACGGTTTATTGTTTGTTTATTTTTAATGTCCCGCAGACATTCTCACGTGACATTTTTTTTTTTTTACAAATAATCTATTATAATAATAATTTATAAAAATCAAATATGTCTGAAAAATGAAATGTTCACAAAAATCTAATGGCAGAGAAGCACTGCGACACCGAAAATATATTCACTTCGCCGGGGAATGCCTTTCACGGGAGCGTTGTACCACATTACTACGCAGACAACTCATTGTTCTCTGACTGTTAATACAAAATACAAATGATCAGTCTCATGCAAAATTGGTGTGAATAATGTTCTGTAAGAGAAATGATTTTCATAGTCATGAAAGTTTCAAAATGAAATATAGACGGACTATTTCCAGGCGTAGCCCCCGGGCTGTGGTCAAGTTGTAACATGTTGCCAACATGTTGCTACGATGTTCGAACCAGCTATATTAGTTTGAGTGAAAGCGGAACATATCGTCTGGTTACTGTGATTCCAGTACACATCAGTATTATATATCTAACTAAATCATGTCCTTAAACCAGCAAATATCAGTGCTAACGCAGCTTACTGTACCTTTGACACTAATGGAAATGGCAATGTATATGTGACCTGGTGACCCCACCGGATTGCGGCGGCAAATTAAGGGGACATGTCAATATTACAAATGGCCATGTTTTGTCAACAATACGTAAAACGCCAGTGAAAAACTGTAAATTTTGACACAAGAAAAAACATTTGTTGAGATTGCGTTTTCATTAATAACCAGGAAACGATGCTTAATTTCTTATTTTACAAAAACTACAATACTTACGATGTTGCAATTTGGCGTATGAATGCCTCTTACATGTAGGCAATATAATACGATATTGAATTATGATTGGTGAAGGGTTTGTATCAAAAATACACTGCCACTTTAAGCTGTCATTCAACTTGCTTAATTCATTCACGGGGGTGTAGCAGACGTAATTAATTTATGTTAACCAAAATATATCTTAAAGTTATCAGTGACACTGTCATACTTATATGTGTGGCATTCTTTTCTTTGGGGATTTTCTCAAAACGAAATAATTTCGTATTTTGAGGCAATTTGTTTTTTTACAAATTTGTAAAAAAAATCTTGTAACATAACCAAATCAATGAAAAACTGCAAATGTTATTAATCTGGAATATTAAGTACTATGTAATCTACAATCTGTGAAGAAATTGTTAATTTATCTTAAACAGTTCTACTGAAACTAATCAATTGAAGACAAGCATATAATATCCGCCCCAGCTACCTTAAACACTAGTGTAATAATCCATACAAAAACTTTAAAAAATTGGCCTTGATTAACCCTTTCCCCCTTCATCTCTCTTGTTTCTTTTTCACCCGTCCTGTGTTTGACGAGTAAAACATTTTTTTATTCCCCCCCTCCTCCGATGTTAGACGACTGTAAAAATCTGTAAACCTAAAAAAAAACTGTGGCCTTACTACATCATTAAGGGGAGATGGAGCAGCAAGAACTGATTAAAAAAAACTTACTCAAAAGGTGTTTTCTCTATATTCCAATAGCTTTTTTGTATGTTTACTATCAATAAAGTTAACTTTTATTACATACCTCTAAATTAGCTTTATTCATGGATAAAGTTTGCATTTACCATATAATCATTGTCAATGCCGTTATTCAATTTTTGAATGCCTTTTACTAGAAATGACATTTTGGCAACAAGAAAGTACAACACTCTGGAAGTAAAAATTATATGGCTTGGATTGTTATGTTTATAACTTTGAAAATTCAGAAGAAAAATATTCATAATGTAAGTTTTATTCAGTAAGACCCACTCTATATAGTCTACTTGTGTAATGCAAAAATTCAATAACTAAACATTGCAAGACTTTACAATGAAACTTGTGTTTTACGTAACATTATATAAAAGTGTAATTGACTGGTATGGTAAAATTACCAACACAGCTACAAAGAGTTGGTCATCGTGATTTCAACATCCTCGTAAGGTTAACCTGTTGGATAAACTGAATCTCACTCAAATCATTGAAAGTATTTCAAAAGTGATTTAAAGAACTTACTGTTTCTTGCAGAAAAACCAGACAGCCACTGCGAGAAAGACCACAAAGAGGCCGCCACCAACAGAGATCATCACAATGTGCCACGTCGCCAGCAGTGGGGCAGTCACATGACACGGCCACTTTGGGTGACAGAAACACTCATAGCCACCGACACGGTTGACACATGAGTAGTTGGCTGAACAAGGCGATGACAGACACTCGTCAATGTCTGTCTCGCAATAGTCACCGCTGTAGCCGCGAGGACAACCACATCTGTAGCCGTCAAACCCTGCAGTGGACGACAAAGTCAATCACATTTATTCTCTAGATTGTAGAGGTCTTACTAAGACTTTAGCACACGGCTGTAAGGTCTTTCCTATTTTTAAACTGACATGATGTGCCACCGATGTGCATGTGTCTCTGCCTTTGTCGACATCTGCTGCTAACATGTAGTTTTACAATTTATAACTACCCAGCGGCAGATGGTTTTGTTGGTTTACATAATTCCAGTGCCACAAGCATTGTTCTACATTTTTCGCAGTGTTGAATCAGTTGCTTAAGACAAACATAATTATATTAGTTTGCTTCACATTAACATGAATGTTCCAGATTAATGCTTCTAACTGTTAGTTCCTTAGATTTGTTCAGACGTCTTTTTCAGTCCATGTCAGTAGAACCAATTTCTAAAGATCATTTTAAAGACTGCAAATGAGGACAATGCTGACATAGAATTGTAATATTCATCAGGGCCAATATTATAAAATTATATTCACAAATTCATGTTTTCCTATACAAAGACAATTGCACAGTGTAATCTGATTTATGATTTTGTAGGTATTATCAAGAAAATGGGCACTGTTATTTCCACACCTGTGGTTCTGTTGGTTGAAGTACAGTTGGGGTCAGTTTCTGGCCCCTCGCAGACTCCCTGGTTCATGCAAGGGTTCTTCAGAATGTATACTTTGATGGTCAGCAGATCGTAACCTGTGCCATCTTCAGCTAGAACCTGTCACATTAAACAAAGTTCTTAAAATTTACTTAAATGTAACTTAAGTACTTGGACAAATCGGAAATGTTTCTTTCAAGGTTAAGCTGACATTATCTTCAAATGGAAAATTACTGTTATATGCAGAAATTACAGAAAGGAGATTTTCACCAATTCGTCAAATAACGTTTCCCATCTAAAATAAAAATTACTGTGATTAGATATGATGACACTTGGTGAAGCGCCAAGCTTTTGAATGAAGCATGGTTGAGATTTTTCTGCACTGCTGAATGCAAGTTAGATATGGTTTTATAAAAGCCTGTAAAAGTCATAATAATAAAGCTATGGAACTGAAACTTGGCATATAAGCAAATAACATAATCAATTTTTCAGTGATATAATTTACTGGAATACAACAAATGGTAATGGTTGCAGTATATGCAGAAGTTGCGACATTTTCTATGAAAAATCCTTGCCCAAGCCTATATCATCATCAGATTTGTTGTGCATATTTTGTAGTCTGTCTCACTCATTAATAATAGATAATACATTACATGTAATGATGATTAACTGTTGGTCATTGTTACATTTTATAGAACAGGATGACATAAACCATAACCAGTTAGTTGGACCACACAAAGTCCAGTATCAATGTCTGGCCAATGTTACATTAATGCCATCATCCTTTGACAAAATATCTCCAAAGTTTGTGAATGTATGTGCGTATGGCACATTCCAAAATACAGTTTTTCAAGAATTCATGGAACACCTCAAGATGTGCTTACCTTAAAGACATCTTCACCAAAGTAACCTTCGAATGGCCTGTATTTGAACATTGTGACAACCCAGGCTAGCTGGCGCATCACAAAGTTCATTCCACATGGGTTTGGTAGTGACATCTCTGGCAAAGTGGTCGAACCAGAAATTACTTTGGTGACGTTATCCCACAGAGGGCGCCTTGTGTCCCAGGGCTGTGAGCAGTTTTGTTCAACGAGGTTGACGATCTTTACTTGGCGGTACAGTGTCAGATTACCATATTGAGGTGGATCAAACTTCAGTGATACATCATCCGTGTAGTCAGGGTCATAAGCAGCAAGGATGTAAACCATATCCGGGGAAGCAGAATTATTCCCGTTTTCCTCCATGGTTACAATGCTGACAGATGACGGGGGAATGACATCACGTCCCCTGTTGAACATTTGAATGTTTGGAGAATCTGGTGTACTTCTCATCTGGACTACCAACTTGCCTTCAACAAATAGTGCTGGCTCATCATCCGTCCTTTGTTCCCACACAGTGAAATAGACTGTGTCTTCCCCGTAGCAGTCGGCACACGGAGTATAAGTCAACATGCCATCAAGAGCCAGGCTCACATTGCCCATCGGTGCTGGCGCTGCCTCGTTAAGTAAGAATGACATGTGGTCATCCTCCGAATCTTCCGCTGTTATTTTGTATCGAAACTTTTGATCTTCGAAAACATGCACCTCAGACTCAGATGTCACACGTGGTGGTGTGTTGACAAAAGTTTCATTGGTGCTACCAACACTAAATACACCTGGGCCACTATTGACTGGTGCATCTGTAGCCCGCTTCCTTCTGCCTGGCTTCTTGTCTGGGAGACCACACACACTTGGGTTGTGACACACCTGTCACACAAACACATTAGTTGTGACACACCTGTCACACAAACACAACACACATCAGCTGTGACACTTGTCATACAAACACATCAGCTGTGACACACTTATCACACAAACACAACACACATAAACTGTGACACACCTGTCATACAAACACATCAGCTGTGACACACCTATCACACAAACACAACACACATCAGCTGTATCATACCTGTCACATAAACACATCAGCTGTGACACACCTATCACACAGTTGAAATGTGACACACCTGTCACACAAACCACTTGAGTTCTGACATACCTGTCACACAAACACAAAACCCTTTTGAGCTTTGACACACATCACATAAACCACCTGAGCTGTGACACACCTGTCACACAAACCTTGTTGTGACACACCTGTCACACAAACACAAGACATATCAGCTGTGACACACCTGTCACACAAACACAACACACATCAACTGTGACACACATGTCACACAAACACAACACACATCAGCTGTCACACACCTGTAACACAAACACATCAGCTGTCACACACCTGTCACACAAACACCACACATCATCTGTGTCATACCTGTCACAAACACATCAGCTGTGACATACCTATCACACAAACACAAAACACTTGAGTTCTGACACACCTGTCACACAGACACCTTTTGAGCTTTGACACACATATCACATAAACCACCTGAGCTGTGACACCTGTCACAAACCCAATACACATCAACTGCAACACACCTGTCAGACAAACATCAGCTTTGACACACATATCACATAAACCACCTGAGCTGTGACACATCTGTCAGACAAACCTTGTTGTGACACACCTGTCACACAAAACATGTGAGCAGTGACACACTTGTCACAAAACACTTCAGCTTTCACATACACAAAACACTTGAGCTGTGACACACCTGTCACACAAATACAAAACACTTGAGCTGTGACACACCTGTTATACACAAAACACTTGAGCTGTGACACACCTGTTATACAAACACAAAACACTTGAGCTGTGACACACCTGTCACACAAACCACTTGAGCTGTCACACAAACAAAAAAACATTTGAGCTGTCACACAAAACACTTGAGCTGTCATACAAACCACTTGAGCTGTCACACAGATCCCTTGAAGTATCACACACGTGTCATACAAACGAGATAAACACAAAACATGTGAGCTGTCACACACATCACAACACACTGCTAAAAAGTACATGGTATTCTACTTAGAACTGTCTTTGGTATGCCAGTAAGTCCTACAGAATCAAAACTGTTATGTTGGAACTTAAATCTTCACCTGATCAATGAACAGGTCAATCAGTTCACTAGATGATCAAACTCTCTGGGCAACCGATTTAAAAATCTAACATTACAATAATCTATTTATCAGTGAATCAGTTATTAAAAAAAATTATTCCTCAATACATTTAATCAACCAACAAAACATTGAAATTGCCCAGTCTGAGGATGAACTAATGTTTGAGAACCTCTGTTAGTAGTTAGCTATAACTGTTCACAAACCAGTGTCTCTCACTTCCAAGTCTCTTACACATTTAAGTATTTATAACATTCCATTCTCGTTTATTCTGTCTAAATGTATTTATGAAACATTATTACTCAATTTAATTACACTGGAGCAGCCACTTACTTTGACAGTGACGAGACCTTTGGCCCAGTCGATCTGTCGGTTGTTGTCATCCGTGTCACAAGTTCGACCAGCATCAATCCACACCTCCTCGTCTGTGTGACAGTCCAGCAAATAATGTGTCCTTTGTTACACAGTGACAATACTGAAACTCAACTGTCATTTAACAAGACTGCCATCCAAAGTGTCAAGCTCCAAATAGCAAGTGGATACAGAAGCCATTGGCTTAGTGAGTTTTCAAAGATTGTTCATCTATGTGTAGCCCTCCATTATTAGATATCTGTCCATTTAATTTGTTTCTACCTACTTTAAGTTTGAAGAACATCCAAGCCAACAAGGATGCAGTCACTGAGACACTGAGATGACGCTTTGACTAGAAATGAATCTCTCCCAATTGAACTGAGCTCAGGGCTTCATATAAATCGCTCGCCTAAATATGCCAAATTAATTTAGGCGAGCGATTTGTTAGTTGTTTTTTATACAGTGTGGTGGCGCCACCATTTCCCATTCGGATTCTGTCGTCGTCGCCATGAAATTTTAATTGGTGCTTGTTGGCACTGACTTTTGTACAAAGAAATAAATGTTTACTTTAGTAAAGCCCATACATTCTGATTGCAACATGTCACCGATTACTGTAGGCTGTAGCCTAGGCAAAGCCAGTGGCAGTGCCGTGGCAGTGTACTGTGCCCGGGCCATGGTACTGGTTTCGTGTGCGACTTCGTTTAGGCGGTTTGAAAGTTGCAATTGAAATTCACAAATACGCCACGTATAAGAATTAGATGTATAGTCATAACTCATAAATGCAGCTTAGTAGGTAACACCAATATAAACTGGGGTGAAATGGCATGCTTCCATTGCATCACAATGCCAAACGCACAACTCAAACTCAGTGCGCAAAAATATGAATCTGTCATCCGGACATGAAACAGTGATTCAATGTTAAATGGTACCAGAGATGTACATCATGAATTTATGTGTTCAGAGCGGTTGAAAGACGAAGTGGAACAATTACTAAAATTATCGTTTTCAATGTCTAATCAACTTTTACACTCCGTGTCAACTCATATAAATTTTTGGTAGTTCAGATCCAGGTTATTATTTTCGATTCCCATTATAGCGTAGTCGGTCAATCGGTTCGTAGCAAAATTATTGTTGATCCCTTAACTATTCCATAACTGTACATGTATTTTATTCAGTTTGACATACAACATTATGTGACATTTACACATAATACAAATCGACGTTAGTCTACTCATTTGATCATTTTTATAAACCACGCGGCCAGTATAAATTCGACGGCGTTCTTGCAATATTGGTGCAGCGGGCTGCGATCGCCATCGCCGGTGATGGATGATATGTGGACTCCGAATATTGGAGCCCGAACACTGCGTTATAAAGAGGAGAGACTTTCCTGATGAATCTAATACTCAAGAAACTACTTGTCAAGACGAACACTTGCAGGCAGCGAGCGATTTTAACAATTGATGCGAGCAATAAATCGCTCCCTAGATTATTGATTTGCGCAAGCGATAGGGAGTGAGAGCGATCCCTCACCTCAAACATGAAGACTTGTGAGCTGAAGGGATCAATTAATTTGTGTGGAGCATATTAAATGGAACTGACTAAACAAGACAGGCCAAGACATTGACAGAGTCATTATGAGACAGGAGATGACAAGACAGTCACTAACCTGTCACTATGAGACAGAAGATGACAAGACAGATACTAACCTGTCAGTGTGAGACTGGAGATGACAAGACAGTTACTAACCTGCACACCAGCGCAGTATCCGTGGGTAGATGTCTTGCATGAAGTCTTCCAGCCGAGTTTTGTCAAACGGCATAGTGATGTTGAGTGGCCCGTCGACCGTCTGGTCTGGGAGGGTTGACACAAACACAGTTGTTCCGTCCCATCGGTGTATTCTGGAAACAGTCAATGGCACCTCACATTGTAAGTCTGACAGTGTCAACTACAGCGAACACAGAGTGGTGTATGATAACAGTTATAAGGATATCTGGTAATGTTATTTTGGTGACGTATGCCTGTGAGATATGGAAATATCAAAATAATAAATATGTAATCAATACTAAACAATACTGTTAACTAACAACCAAAAGCAACCAGGATACATTTAGAAGTTAATAAGTTTGAGATTTCCCTGAAATGTCAAAATCCAAGATTACACATGTGCACCCATCAGTTTGGACAAAAAAAGAGTCTTCTGTGCCTGCCAGTGTAGAACAACACATATTCTTTCATAGGAGTACCAATGTACAAAAACCTGCTAAACAATGCACACGCGACACACTAACCAATATAGACCCAAACATGCGCTACTAATGGAAGAAGTGTGTATAGTTGCACTACATTTCTCCAGTATGCGTGTTTTGGTGCATATCATTATGTGTTTCAACCCTTTATCACTTAGATTACCAGTCATGCCTTAGATAAGCCAGCAGCTGCAGCATCCATGTCCTTGGATAATAGATTAAATTAGCTTCACTGTGTAGCTGAACAACTAGAGTAGGCGTGCCAAAGTACAAACAGTGCAGAATTTAATTATCTACAACAATATGGTCTAAGTTACTAATATTTGTCAGTTCGATTTGTGCAGATGCTATATATGGGGCAGTTTTCAAGAAATCAAGTTGATTTAGTTTCACAGTGTCACGGACCAAAGTTCTTTTGAATCAATTCAACATGCATGTAATAACTTTTGAAATAAAAGCAACTATATCCTTCTCACTGCTCTCTGTTCTCATACTCTGGCATGATAGTCTTGATGGCAGTTCACTTAACAAAGTGGCACTTCCAGTGTAGGTTTCCAGATAGGATTGCACTTGACAGCAATTCTCTGTTGTGGCCCGGTGAATATAACTATTAAAAGGTCATTTGCACAGTCAGCAAACATTTGCCATGTCAGCAAACATTCAATTCTGCTAGCAGATGGTGATGCACAACTTTCATGGGCCTAAATTTGACAATGTCAATCCTGTCAATCCTGTGCTGGTTCTCTTTCCAAATGGACAGTCTCAGTAATTCATCTTCATCATCCGATGAAGCCAGTTCCCAGTTGCTAACATCCGAGTCACTAAACCCTGTTTGGTTGCACCATTCACATTTCAAATATCTACATCGTCAACAGTAAATCCTTCAAAATCACATTCATTGTCCGATGACTCTGATCCATCCTTTTCTGATTCATGGTTCATATCGGCCATTTCAATAAACCAAATCAGTTGCTAACAACTTACAATTGCATGTAAAATGTCAAATCAAAGTCACACTTGCTATAAAATGGCGGCACGTAAACAAAGAACCTTCTGGACTACTCATCACCAATATGTTGGACTACTCATCACCAATATGTTGGACTACTCATCACCAATATGTTGGACTACTCATCACCAATATGTTGGACTACTCATCACCAATATGTTGTACTACTCATCACCAATATGTTGGACTACTCATCACCAATATGTTGGACTACTCATCACCAATATGTTGGACTACTCATCACCAATATGTTGGACTACTCATCACCAATATGTTGGACTACTCATCACCAATATGTTGGACTACTCATCACCAATATGTTGGACTACTCATCACTAATATGTTGGACTACTCCTCACCAATATGTTGGACTACTCATCACTAATATGTTGGACTACTCATCACCAATATGTTGGACTACTCATCACTAATATGTTGGACTACTCATCACCAATATGTTGGACTACTCATCACCAATATGTTGGACTACTCATCACTAATATGTTGGACTACTCATCACCAATATGTTGGACTACTCATCACCAATATGTTGCTGATCTATGTACTGTAGTGTTTCTAGTGATTTCCGCTGATTTACATACTGTAATGTTTCTCGCGGTCACTACTGATCTATGTACTGTAGTGTTTCTAGCAGTTTCCGCTGATCTACGTACTACATATCATATATCATAGTCTTGGGCTACGCTCTAAGAACTGCGATTGATGACAGACGACTAACCCTCACCAGACACCGAAGCATCAGACATCCAGCCTGCCATCTCTTTGATCTGGATTAAACTGAAGATTTTCAGAACGATAGTCGAACCGATATTGATAGATGGATGTGATTCATGGTCGCTAACACAAACAGTAGAAAATGCACTGGATGGCACCTATACGAGAATGCTGTAGAAAAGTCTAAACATGTCAAGGCGCAATCACATGACCAACCAAGAACTGTACGGCTCCCTCGACTAATCACCACCATCGTGAGACAACAGCGTCTTCGTCTGGTCATGTGATACGTCATGACCAACTTGCCAACAAAGTCCTGCTCTGGAAGCCTGATGGCTCTTGGAGAAGAGGTTGACCAACAACAACTCTGCAAAACATCCTAGAAAAATACACGAACTTCAGCGGAACAAATTCACTAACTGCAATGAAGAACTGAAACCACTGGAAGGAAATCATATCACCACATTAAGGTGGCTGGGGCGTCTATTATATGCTTGACTTGAACTGATTAGTTTCAGTAGACGTTTTTAAGATAAATTAACAATTTCTTCACATATTGTAGATTAAATACTATATAATATTCAAGATTAATAAAAAAATAGTTTTTTTTGGTTATGTTACATACAATTTTTTTTTTGTAAATGTGAAAAAAATAGCCACAAAATGCGATATTATATCATTTTGAGAAAATCCCCAAAGAAATAAATGACATTCATATAAGTATAACAGTGTCACTGATAACTTTACGACAGATTTTGATTAACAAAAACAAATTATGTCTGCTACACCACCGTGAATGAATTAAACAAAAGTTGAATGACAACGTAAAGTGGCAGTGGATTTTTGACACAAACCCTTCACCAATCGTAATTTACTGTCGGATTATGTTGCCTACATGTAAGAAGTGTTCACATGCCAAATTGCAACGTCATAAGTTTTTCTCAAATATTAAATGAAACATCATTTCCTGGTTAATAATGAAAACATTACCTCAATAAATGCTTGTTTTTGTGTTGAAATTTACGGTTTTCACTGGCGTTTTATTTTTTTCTTGTTGACAAAACATAATGTAATATTGACACACCTCTTAATATGTTGACAAAACATTTGTAATATTGACACACCTCTTAATTTGCTGCCGTAATGGCCTTTGAATCTGTATTTTTTACATGTTGTTGTCTATGGTATCAGGTTATGCCAGCCATCTGACACTTGGCAGGGCGTGTTTATGGTTATTTTGATTGGCCCGTTATCCAGCGGGGTCACCAGATCACATTTATGTTGCAAATTCCATGAGCGTCAAAGGCAAAATAAACTACATTAGTGGTGATATTTGCTGGTTTAAGGGCATGATTTAGTTAGGTAGATATACTACTGATGTGTACTGGAATCACAGTAACCAGACAATATGTTCCGCTTTCACGGCGAACGAATATAACTGATTTGAACATCATAGCAGGTGTGGTCGTTACTATGGAAACATCCCTAGCTTTTCTGCGAAATCAAGGGGATTTCCAAAAGGACTGTTTTTTTTAAAGGATAGATTGGGGAAATATGACTTTAGTGCCGGGTGATTTTTTGTGGTGTTGACGTTTAGTTCAGTATATCCTAGCATGTGATAAAAAAAGAGAAAAATCACCTGACATGCAAGCTGCCTCAGCCACCTTAAGTGGATGACATAAATAAGAAAATACTCATAAAATGGAGCTCACAAGTGCAATATACTAAGTAACTTTTTCACAATACAATCTACCACCTGTTCTTCAAGTAGAAAGCCTCAAAGAGCAATATACTAAGTCACTTTCACAACTCAATCTCTCACCTGTTCCTCAAGTATCTGTCTGTTTTGTCCCTGGTTGACTCGGGGTCGACAATGAATGACTTGAATGTGTCTGATGCCCCTGACTGGTACTGAGCAGTCAAGTCATCGACTGACAGAAAACCCCCAGTCAACATCTTGTCACTGGTCTGGGCTGTGAGTGCAAGAATCCCATTACACTTCAAGTCAGCTGTAATGTCTGCGTAAAGACTGACTGCGCTGTGAGTGCAAGAATCACTTTACACTTCCAGTCAGCTGTAATGTTTATTGTGTAAAGACCGAATTAGCTATGAGAGAAAAAATCACTTTACACTTCCAGTCAGCTGTAATGTTTATTGTGTAAAGACCGAATTAGCTATGAGAGAAAGAATCACTTTACACTTCCAGTCAGCTGTAATGTTTATTGTGTAAAGACCGAATTAGCTATGAGAGAAAGAATCACTTTACACTTCAAGTAAGCTGTAATGTTTGTTGTGTAAAGACTGACTGGGCTCTGAGTGCATCACTTTACACTTCTAATCAGCTGTAATGTCTGTGTAAATCTTCCACTTGTGGCTGGGGTATATGGAATTAATTAATAGATTACAGGCTGACAGGCTGTGATGTATCTTATTCATTATTAATGCATATGAGGTAGTAGTGACTCTCTTATTTTGATCTTAATCAACATAGGAATTTTATGATCTTATTGAACCAACTGATGTAGTCAACTTACGTTTTGTTGCCTTCACAATGACAGTGTTCTTTGTGTCACCAGATGTCACCAACTTGAGTGTCAGATCACCTGCTTCAGTCTTAGCCACAGTGTCAGTGTCACCTGCAGACAGCAACAGTCAACCACATGACATTTAAAGCTGTTTCCTCAAATGGTTCAGCCCATCGTGAATCCAGTTCACTTATGTCCAGATGTGTAGTGTGGGACTAGTTTAAGTAATGTGCGCAGTCTGTTTAATAAAAAATGCCTATTTTTGTTCAAATCATCGAAAGAATTGACTTTAGTCGTTAGATCTAGTAAGGATAAAAATAGTGGATATCCAAAATGGTAAACACTGTATGGGTCAATGCCGACCTTGGGCTTGACTTCCATCCTTTCACTGATCACTTGACAAAGTGAAAACATTTCAGCAAGGAAGAAAATCATGATTTTTCGGCATTTTAATTTTCACTTCACTATTAAAGCTAGAACAGGCATTAAGTAAGTTAATAGTTTGTTTGATGATTTCAAAAAAAAAAACTACATACAAAAGTTGCACAAACGAGCTAGCATGTTGCCATGGATCCTAGGTAGGTTTGGGTTTTTGCAAAATTACTTTGAACTGAGACTAGCAAAAAAATCGAATTGATTAAGCACCTTTAAACACAGTAAAGACACTTACTAAACTACGACTAAAATGTAACATTGTTTATATTACAGTATCAAGTCTAACTTCTCTGGTAAACTATAACTGCCACATCTGACCTACTTGTTAGACACAAGGTTAATTTGATAAACCATGACTAAAAATCATTGTTATTAGTAGTATCACAGCAAGAGCCACAACAGCTGTTGCTGCTGTTGTTAGTACCACAGCAAGGGCCACAGCAGCTGTCACTGCTGTTGGTAGCACCACAGCAAGGGCCACATCAACTGTCACTGCTGTTGGTAATACCACAGCAAGAGCCACAGCAGCTGTCACTGCTGTTGCTAGTACCACAGCAAGAGCCACAGCAGCTGTCACTGCTGTTGGTAGTACCACAGCAAAAGCCACAGCAGCTGTCACTGCTGTTGGTAGTACCACAGCAAAAGCCACAGCAGCTGTCACTGCTGTTGTTAGTACCACAGCAAGAGCCACAGCAGCTGTCACTGCTGTTGGTAGCACCACAGCAAGGGCCACAGCAGCTGTCACTGCTGTTGTTAGTACCACAGCAAGAGCCACAGCAACTGTCACTGCTGTTGGTAGCACAGTAACTGCCACTGCTGTTGATAGTGCTGCAGCAGAGCCACAGCAGTTTGTTTGATGGAACAGTGACACACCTACAGGCTACATGTCCTATTTGATATGGATCTTGTATGCAGTCATGAGAGGGGGCATCTAAGTTGTTTGATGTCACCTTTCTCTGCATGAAATAACTCAGGTATGATGAATTTTACTGAAGGGCATTAGTCAACATTTGTAGAAACACTCACGGACAATTAGCATGGGTTTGACAGGCATCTCACTGCACTTGTGGGCCTTGGTACAGGCTCGCAGATGTATCCTCAGTGTCCTGTGTACAAAACACACACGGTGTACAAACATACGACAGACAAGTCTGTGGAGCACTTGATTCTTAGGGTCGAGTCATTAGTTAGGGCTTTCGTTATTTCTTCCAAAGTGTTTCCTGTAAATGCCATCGTAGATGTAGCAACAATGGTGGTCATGAAAGTATCATAGCTATCATTATAAGAGAAGCATGAAACGTACAGAGATAAGAACAGACCAGTGAAAAAAGCAATAAGAACCCACAAGAGAAAACAACTTGAGGAAAAGATACAAGTTATGGAGGAGGATTTTAAGAGAAACAACTCACATAATTTGTTTTAAAATGTGCGAGAACTCAGAAACAAGCCATTAAAAACCTCATGGCTACAAAGGATGGTGACAGAAACCTAAAAACTCCAGATGAGGTGTTGAAATGTTGGGAAACATACTTTGAGAAACATCTTAACACAAACTGGCCAAGATCAGAGGAAACACTTGACAACATTTTAGATAGATTTTAGATTCTCAACAGAGGAGGTGCAGAAGGCTGTCAAAGCAATGAAGTCAAGATAACATCCCAGGACTGGTTGGACCACCATTCTCAATAGAGGAGGTACAGAAGGCTGTCAAAGCAATGAAGTCAAGGAAAACACCTGGTGCTGATCACATAACAGACGAAGCTTTGAAAGCAGGCGGAGAGAAGGTGGCTGAGATGCTCCTGAAAATATGCAATGCAGCATGGCATCAGGAAAAGTTACCAACAGATTGGTGCAAAAGCATGATCAACCCTGTACACAAGAAAGGGTGTAAGTTATATTGTGTAAGATGTTTAGGTCTATTGGGATAGATGCCAAGATTACTTCACTAATTGAAGTTGATGTATGATAATGTTGAATGTGCAGTCGTCATCAATGGTCAACTGACAGAATGGTTCAGAGTGGAAATAGGAGTGAAACAGGGCTGTTTGCTGTCACATATCCTTTGGAGTTCATCATGGCAAACCTGAAGAGTTTATGCAAGGAGTTCAAGCTAGATACAAATCTCAGCTTTGACAGATATGCAGATGACACAATAATTATGTCCACCGTGTTTGAGAAGCTACAACTCTCAATGAAGAACTACAAGCTTCCTGTAGAAATGGGGTATGAAAATCAAGTTCTCCAAATGCAAGGTCATCACCTCATCGAAGAAGCGTATTATTCTGGAAGGCGAAGAACTTGAGACTGTGGGAGAGTTTTGTTTCTTGGGTAGCATAGTACCCTCTACAGAGAGAGATGTTAGTCGACGCATAGCCTTAGCATCGGCAGCCTTTGCTAGACTTAAAAATGGCATATTTCCCAACAGAAGCATCTCAACAAGACTGAAAACCAGATTATATGGAGCCCTTATACTACCAATAGCAATCTATGGTGTGGAAGCTTGGATGAGATTCAATCTCTTGAGGTTTTTGAGATGCATTACCTGCAGGCTATTAGATGTGTTACCAGGACGGACAGACTACAATATATCAAGATCAGAGGACACCTTTACTCTTGAATCTATCACAGATGTCATCAGACACACAAGACTCAGGTGGTTTGGGCATGTTTGCTGTATACAAAGAGATAACATCGTTAGGCAAACATACAAACAAGACTTCAAAGGACAGCAAAAGAGAGGAAAGCCACTGAAGAGGTGGAGTGACCAGATCAGAAATGATACTGGGCTCCCACTACTGACATCAGAGCAGCATGCCATAAATAGAACAGAATGGAGGGGTGCAACTTCATGGAGGACAGTGAGGGGTCACGATGGCCTATGCTCTAAGTCAAGTAAGTACTCAGTATTTCCCAGTTGCTGTCCTGGTAGTTGTACAAAGAGAGCCAGACCTGCCCGGCTCCATGTAGAAGTTGCTTGCGATGTCTCTCTTCCTGCGACTGCTGCTGCTGTGGCTGTAGTTGACTGTCATGTTGCCCTCTGCACTCAGTTTGATGCCCTCTGAGGTGAGACTGGCTCCTCCACCAAACTCTCCAAAACCCACTTGTTGCTCAGGGTAAACATCGTCTGATCCACTCTTGCTGCCAACACTGAAGTCTACAGTGAAATAACACTTTGTCATTGTAACATTAAATGAAGCACTCTTTGTAATGTCAAAAAACATGATGGCAAAAACCTAATTATTTAAAAACATTAAATACAATACTCTTTGTCCCTGCAACCTATGAAACCAGTTCTTACTCTGACTTTAATAATGATATTGTCATCATCAAGTAATATTTAAATACAACTAGTTGTATCATGAAGTCCTAATTTAAAGACAGTTTAAGTGGGAACAGATCAAACTCCAACTTGGCTTACTGGACATGTGGCCTATAAAAAAATAAATATGAACTATTAACACCAATCAGGATGTTCCTTGAATGGACAGATAATCCGGTTTCTTGGTTATTAACTGAAGAAGAAGACTGCAGGATGCAGTTGAAATATACAGATCCAACACTAAGTTTCTTGACAGGTAATTATGTTTAAAATTAGGATGTTGTCATTCTAAAAAGTTTTCACAGATTATACAAAAAACTACACAACACAGTTTATAGATGTTCAAAGTATATCATCGGCTCATGATCTAGTGCATCATATTCATATACTGTGAAGCCGTGCTACACTTGTAAATAATTAGTTTTGTCAATTAAAATAATGTCAACTACGCCAAATGCTGACACTGTAACATGAGCCAAGAACTTACACATGCCGTCGATGTTCTCGTCCTTGGGTGGTTTATCCCAGGTGACACCGACGCTATCCTGTCGTGACGTCTTCACTGCTGGTATGTCAGTCGTGTCATCGAATGGCTCCGTGTCCTCCATTGATGTAGTGATGTTGTCTACATTTGGTGACTCAGTTTTGATGGTGACACCTGGAATGATGACATCAAGTCTATACAGACAATACATATCAAGCAAAGTGTTGTAGTTTGGCATTTGTGATATTTGACAGAAATTACAAAATAACTTGACTTATCAAGCAGCTTTCTGTCAGTTAAAAAAGAAGTTTCTCACTGATTAAGAGAATATGTTTTCCAGGACAAATAATGATGCTTTGGCAGTTAATATAGAAGTATTTCCTTGTTCTAAAAGACAATCTGGCTCGCAGAAAAGATAAAAAAAAAACAGTTTGTTTCACAGAATGGAGAATGGTTGCATTGCCAGTTAAACATAGAGTATCTATTGCCATATTTCCATAAACAACTGGAAGGTACCAAGGAGTAATGTCACGAGTCTGACCTTGTGATGAGTTGGTTGTAGTTAGTCCAGCACCGTTGACACACACCAACGTCACATAGTAGGTGTGGTTCTCAAACAACAAGCCTTCTAGTGAAGTGTTGCTCACAAATGACTTGGTTCCGATGTTGACAAAGGGCTGCACATCAGTGCCACCTGGTGAGCTACCAATAGACCACCATGTTTCGACCACCTACAACAAGATAGCCAATAATCCTGAGTCAATTATATTTTTGTGAGTTACCAAGATATTAGTAAATGAAGATATACCTTGTAGTATGTGTACTGGACAGAGAAACATAACTAGGGGAAATGAACAAACATTTTGAGAATAAATACTCAATTGTATGAATATTCTAATATTGAAAGCAATTACCATTACTAACGATTAATCTTTGTTGTGATATTCTATTATGTATTAGTTACTTGATACCAGCTTTTAACACAACATATCTTACTCTTGAATGAATCTCTATGAAAGCCGGATGGTTTCAATCAAATGAAGCACACGATACACTACCTGGCTCTCTCTGTCAACCACTTCATAGTAGATGGCAATGGATGAGTTGTCTCCCTGGAAGGTCGTGGGCTCGGACTTACTCCAGGAGATGTCAATATGGTTTATCATCTTAATGATGGGTGGTGTCGTATCAATGTAGACCCCAGCTGAAGACACTGTCACTGAGCGGCCGGACCCAGTGACAGCCTTGACAGTCACAAAGTACGGCTGCAGGAGACTTTCACTGCTGTCCACGGCCGTCTGCCACGGCTCCAGGGCCAGGTCTGTCAAGTCAAAGTGGATGACTTGTGTCTCATCAGCCTGACAGGATGGTGTACAGACAACTTGGTCACAGACACTTCTGCAGGGAAGACATGGTCGGCTGATCTGAAACACCATCACACAGTCACATGATGAGGACAGTCAGAGCTTTAGTAATGAGGATCTAGAGAGTTCACCTGATCTAAAACACCATCACAGAGTCAAATGATGAGGACAGTCAGGGCTTTGGTAATGAAGATCTACAGAGTTCAACTGATCTGAAACACCACAGTCAGATGATGAGGAGTCAGGGCTTTAGTAATTGGGATCTAAAGAGTTCAACTGATTTGAAACACCACCAAATAGTCAAATGATGAGGATAGTCATGGCTTTGGCAATCAGGATCTAGAGAGCTCAACTGATCTGAAACACCACCATACAATCAGGTGATGAGGACAGTCAGGGCTTTAGTAATCAGGATCTAGATAATTCAACTGATCTGAAACACCATCAAAGAATCAGATGATGACACTCAGGTAATCAGGATCTAGAGAGTTCCACTGATCTGAAACACCACCAGACAGTCAGGGCTTTGATTGTCAGGATTTAGATAACTTAATTACTCTGAAACAAAGGCAAAACAGGGAAGTTCTTCTATAGCGTGGTATCCAGCCCGTAGGACCACTCAAAGTGCTTTACACTTCACCCTGGCGCCACCTGTTCATTCTAATGCCAACTTGACTTCTCTGGGAAGCACTAAGCCACGTTGCAATTACTGCACGAAGACTGTTCGTTCACATATACACCACTGTCTATAGCCAGGTTCTCATTTATACAGGTGAGTGAACTATGGCAATGCGGGGTTAAAAAAAATTACCCAAGCTTCAAAACAGCAGCAAGCTGTTGTTCTAATCATTACACCAAACACCGTCACACAGAAAGCAAAATAATGTCAGGGCTAGAGTTAATCAGCTTAACTGTTGCCTAGGGATATCTTGTCGATGAATTGTCTAAGAATGCTGGTTGAACTTGTGGTATGGGAGAGTGATCTGATGTAATGTTTGAATGTGTTCCAAAATAAGCCTCCTAGTTCGCAAGCAAATTTGCTTTTGCACCAATTTCATGTTTTTTGCCTGATTGTTCCTTGTTCATGTTGTATTTGTTATGCTTTATGTATCAACAAGTACCATAAACTATATAAGAAATGAAAGCTAATTAAATTATCTTTTGAATGGTGTGAATTTTATAAATGTAGGTCCATTTTAACTTTACCATATATTTTTTTTAGAAATGTTTGAGATCATTATTTTTTTTTTATTTATAAGTACAGTCAACTTCAGATGCCATAATGACAATGATTAATTATTTTTAACTGCAAGTATCAGTGAATGAAACCATCAGAATTAAATTCTGATTCAAATGGTAAGAAAAGTATTTAACAATATTTAACAAGATTGCCATCCCAAACAGCAAGTTCCAGATGGCAAGTGGACAAGGAAGCCATTGGCTTATCGAGAGTCCAACAATTTTCTCATCTATGTGTAGCCCGCCCTTATCAAATATCTGTAAATTCTATTTTTAAACATATTCACACTACTAGCATTAACACAATCATTTGGCAGTCTCAATTCTGGAATCATTTTAGTTGCTCTTCGTTGTATTCTTTCTAGCTTGTCTATGTCCTTCTTACGATTTGGCCTCCATGCTTGTATAGAATATTCCAAATGTGGTCAAACTATTGCTAAGAATTAGCTGTTTCTCCTTATACATGATAGTTATCCTAATTAGCCCTAGAATTTTATTTCCTTTCGAAGCAGCAATCCCACATTGCTCTGAAACTTTCATGTCAGCACTAAATGTTACACCTAAGTCCTTTTCTTGTGTGGTTCTACCTAGTACAGCATCCTCCATTTTATATTCTTTGTACATGTTTCCATGTCCTATGTGTATGCATTTACACTTCCCAAAATTGAATAACATTTGCCATTTTTCTGACCATTTAACTAATTTACATAGATCATCCTGTAAACTTTGTTTATCTGTATCATTAGTAACCTTTCTGAATACTCTTGTACCATCTGCAAATGTCAGTACTTTGCTAGATATGTCATCCTCCAAATAATTTATATATATATATATATATATATTAAAAACAGTATAGGGCCTAATACTGCCTTAGTGATCTTATCGACATACCACAGGGAATTTAGTGGGCCTTAGTGATCTTATCGACATACCACAGGGAATTTAGTGGGCCTTAGTGATCTTATTGACATACCACAGGGAATTTAGTGGGCCTTAGTGATCTTATCGACATACCACAGGGTATTTAGTGGGCCTTAGTGATCTTATCGACATACCACAGGGAATTTATTGGGCCTTAGTGATCTTATCGACATACCACAGGGAATTTATTGGGCCTTAGTGATCTTATCGACATACCACAGGGAATTTATTGGGCCTTAGTGATCTTATCGACATACCACAGGGAATTTATTGGGCCTTAGTGATCTTATCGACATACCACAGGGAATTTATTGGGCCTTAGTGATCTTATCGACATACCACTGGGAATTTAGTGGGCCTTAGTGATCTTATCAACATACCACAGGGAATTTATTGGGCCTTAGTGATCTTATCGACATACCACAGGGAATTTAGTGGGCCTTAGTGATCTTATCGACATACCACAGGGAATTTAGTGGGCCTTAGTGATCTTATCGACATACCACAGGGAATTTAGTGGGCCTTAGTGATCTTATCGACATACCACAGGGAATTTATTGGGCCTTAGTGATCTTATCGACATACCACAGGGAATTTAGTGGGCCTTAGTGATCTTATCGACATACCACAGGGAATTTATTGGGCCTTAGTGATCTTATCGACATACCACAGGGAATTTAGTGGGCCTTAGTGATCTTATCGACATACCACAGGGAATTTAGTGGGCCTTAGTGATCTTATCGACATACCATAGGGAATTTAGTGGGCCTTAGTGATCTTATCGACATACCACAGGGAATTTATTGGGCCTTAGTGATCTTATCGACATACCACAGGGAATTTAGTGAGCCTTAGTGATCTTATCGACATACCACATGGAATTTATTGGGCCTTAGTGATCTTATCGACATACCACAGGGAATTTATTGGGCCTTAGTGATCTTATCGACATACCACATGGAATTTATTGGGCCTTAGTGATCTTATCGACATACCACAGGGAATTTAGTGGGCCTTAGTGATCTTATCGACATACCACAGGGAATTTAGTGGGCCTTAGTGATCTTATCGACATACCACATGGAATTTATTGGGCCTTAGTGATCTTATCGACACACCACAGGGAATTTATTGGGCCTTAGTGATCTTATCGACATACCACAGGGAATTTAGTGGGCCTTAATGATCTTATCGACATACCACAGGGAATTTAGTGGGCCTTAGTGATCTTATCGACATACCACAGGGAATTTAGTGGGCCTTAGTGATCTTATCGACATACCACAGGGAATTTATTGGCCCTTAGTGATCTTATCGACATACCACAGGGAATTTATTGGACCTTAGTGATCTTATCGACATACCACAGGGAATTTATTGGGCCTTAGTGATCTTATCGACATACCACAGGGAATTTATTGGGCCTTAGTGATCGGCTGATCTTTTTTCAAGAACCACAGCATGTCTACTTTATGAAACCAAAACATGAAAATGATATACAAATAATTTTTGACACATCTGAAAACACCACATGCCAACGATTCATGGGATTCGACCATATGCTGTGAAAACTTACATGCTTGTATTTACTAGCAAAAATATCCATCCTCCAGATAACTTGGTAGTCACGACAGCAATATTTTCAAACAATTTCAGAGTACTGTATACAATTCAGAAACATCCATCTATGCCTTGGTACTTGGTGCTGTCAGTCAATATCTAGAAGCCATTCTAGAAATCTAACTCTCAAAATTGCAATGTAATATTGGTATTTATAGTAGCGTCTAGCAATGGTTTGCGTAACTTGGTAAAAATTGTAAAAGACACATGGCGTTGCAAATAATTGTACATAATTGTTCACTTGGGGCAGGGAACGACTGTATATAATAACTACAAAGGGTAATTGATTGTTCGTAAAAACAGACAATCGTAGGGGGAATTTTGATGAAAATAAGTGTCATGTCTCTTTCCCGAGGTCACACATAACCCCTGAAAGTTTGGCGCCCAAGATATAAATGAGGAGTAGAATAAGATACATACTTTTGCTGGATAGTAGTAAGATGTGCAATTTAATAATAAACACAAACATTTGACAAAACAGTCCTACCTTGTGGAACGTGGCTACATCCTGAGAATAGGCAGTAGTTCCAATAGCCGCCTGGAACTCAACTACTGGGTGAGAGCTTCCTTGGAATGGGGCTCCAAAACGACATAGCTGAGTGGACGAGGGAGGAAACCTGCATAGTCAGAGGTGGAATAAGGTCACATCAACAGAGGTAAGACAATGTCACATCAACATAATAGGTGGGACAATGTCACATCAACAGCAGTGAGGCAATGTCACATCAACAGAGGTGAGACAATGTCACATCAACAGCAGTGAGGCAATATCACATCAACAAAGGTGAGACAATGTCACATCAACAGCAGTGAGGCAATGTCATATCAACAGAGGTAAGATAATGTCACAGCAACAGAGGTGAGATAATGTCACATCAACATAGGTGAGACTGATTTATTGAATATAAAAATGTACATTAAAATATAAGGATGACACAAGAAAGTGCAGGTACTTATTTCCATTGTGGTCTTTAAATGTCACATCAACAAAGGTAAGACAATGTCACATCAACATACATGGGACCAATGTCCCATATTATTGTTCTTACTTAGATAAATCTCCAATTCTCCCATTTGCTCACAATATATTCCTGATTACTGCATCATCTGACCAGTGGACTTCCCTTATTACAGTGAAGAACTGGTTCAAACACTGCTTGTCAGTCAGAACCTGCACCAGCAAGAGCTGTTACCTTGTTTTCACAATCTTAGCCACATGGAATACAACATAGATTCTCAGACAGACTGCAGTGGACTCGGAGACAAGACATCAGTGGAATTGGAGACAGACACATGTGGACTTGGAGGCAGATATCAGTAGACATGGAGAAAGACACCGGTGGACTTGGAGACACACATCAGTAGAGTTGGAAATATACCCAAGTGGACATGGACACAGGGCGTGTAATAACATTAGTTGGACACAACCACTAGTGGATTTGGAGACAGACACCAGTGGAGTTGGAGACAGACACCAGTGGAGTTGGAGACATACATTAGTGGACTTGGAGACAGATATTAGTGGACTTAGAGACAGACACCGGTGGACTTGAAAAAGACACCAGTGAACATGGAGACAGAGACAACTACTGTGACAGAGGCAGGTACTACGAGGTAGTGTGGCTAGTAAACTTCAGTAGACTAGTCTTGAAACTAGTTTGTAATTCCCTTTTGAGTAACAGATGCAGCTGAACACACAATAAATTACTAACATGTTAATTTATGTGGTACATTACAGTACATTATTGGAGAAGTGCCCTAATCCAGGGAGTGATACATACGTAAATGTACGGAAGTAGGCTGTCGTCTCTGGTGGGTAGAAGACATTCTCCAGCGGCGCCACCCAACCGTGACGGTTGTAGACACCAACTGTGACGCGAGTGTCCCGGGAGACAGTTGTTCCGACGAGGAGCGCTTGCTGTCTCTCGTCAACATACAACTTGAACTCCCAGTTCTCCTGCAGAACAACACAGACGTCACACACAAGACATCAACCACTGGGTCTTGACAATGACAGCAACACAGACGTCACACCCAAGATATCAACCACTGGGTCTGACAATGACAGCAACACAGACGTCACACCCAAGACATCAACCACTGGGTCTGACAATGACAGCAACACAGACGTCACACCCAAGATATCAACCACTGGGTCTGACAATGACAGCAACACAGACGTCACACCCAAGACATCAACCACTGGGTCCTGACAATGACAGCAACGCAGACGTCACACCCAAGACATCAACCACTGGGTCTGACAATGACAGCAACAGAGACGTCACACACAAGACATCAACCACTGTGTCTGACAATGACAGCAACTCAGACGTCACACACAAGACAACAACCACCGTGTCTGACAATGACAACACAAAGACATCACATACATGAGAGCAACCCATGGAAAGAAGCAAACATCATACTATTATTTAAAAAGTGTTCGAGAAATAAGTCAGAGAATTACAGACCAGTAATTAACATCAGTGATTTTTTATTATTAGAAAGGTTAATTAAAGACCATATGGTGGACAGGGGTGGTCACATGTGTCGGTGACCGGTGGCGAATTGGCCCCACCTTTGTAGTTATTCCAGTTAGAGCTAGTGTATTTTTAAGCAGGTAGTTGTATTCATAGACTGCGTGATAGCATGTAGGGCATTATGCTATTTGGTTTAAGGGTGTTCCATGACAATAGTAATGCCATTGTTTCTTTTATTTGTTCTAGGAATACTGCTACTGCTTTGTGGTGAAATGTGGGCTCTATTGAACCCGACGTCCAGGAGGCTCGCATGGGGCGTAGTCAGCCTGGCGTTGGGTTGTGGAGCCCACATTTCTTTGTTTTACATTTCTTTGAAAGTGGGCTTACCCTTAATCCCCACAATAAACGTCATTCATTTGGCCTTTTCATATCTCTATATCTGTGTTGTGTTGTTGATTGCATAAATGAGAGTATGCAACATTGGCACAGCCAATGTTGCATATGGGTTTTTATGCGAGCAACACCACATACAATTAATGATTGGTCCATTGCTAATTTATTCTATTATGCTAATCCAGCAGAGCTGGGTGACGCACTCTGTGACCCACTTTGCCTGCCTCCATATTTTGAACCAATCAGCGCGCACCAGCTGCGCGACGCTACAGATTTCAAACTTGGACTAGCCACTTCGTTTTGTGAAAGCATACGGAGTGGATGCGCTTTGAAAATTTGTCCCACCCTCCTCCCCATCTTTCTCCCTGTTGTATGTTTACTTGTTAGCAGCAATTGTACATCTTTGGTGGAAGTGGGGTGTTCATGTCTCCAAGCTTTCCCATTTTTTTATTGCGATAGTGGACATGGGAGTTTTGGCTTTCCCAGAAGTGTTCACGGGTTTTAACGCTGGGACGCAGCTCGCTTCCCTTCCACCTTGGATTTTAGAACTGTTCGTGTAGCGAATTGGCCCCACCTTTGTAGTTATTCCAGTTAGAGCTAGTGTATTTTTAAGCAGGTAGTTGTATTCATAGACTGCGTGATAGCATGTAGGGCATTATGCTATTTGGTTTAAGGGTGTTCCATGACAATAGTAATGCCATTGTTTCTTTTATTTGTTCTAGGAATACTGCTACTGCTTTGTGGTGAAATGTGGGCTCTATTGAACCCGACGTCCAGGAGGCTCGCATGGGGCGTAGTCAGCCTGGCGTTGGGTTGTGGAGCCCACATTTCTTTGTTTTACATTTCTTTGAAAGTGGGCTTACCCTTAATCCCCACAATAAACGTCATTCATTTGGCCTTTTCATATCTCTATATCTGTGTTGTGTTGTTGATTGCATAAATCACTATATGGATAGACGAGGGATCACCAGTAGATATTTTATCTACTAGATTTACAGAAAGCTTTCGATAAAGTGCCACATCAAAGACTACTACTGGGTACTTCAATTAAATGCCCATTGTATCGGGGATGGCATAATCGACTGGAAATCAATATTAGGACCTTTATTATTCTTAATATATATCAATGACTTGGACAATAATATAACAAGCAACGTACTGAAATTTGCAGACGACACAAGTGTTTAGAAAGGTTAACAATTATGGTGGCAAACAACATTTACAAAATGATCTAGACAAATTAGTTAAATTGTCTGAAAAATGGGTCATCAAATTCTTGGGTTGATTAGAAGAAATTATAACATACAAGGAAAAAAGCTAATTATACCTCTGCATAAAGCAATAGTTAGGCCTCATTTAGAGTGCTGTATACAAGCGTGGAGATCATATCGTAAGAAGGATATAGATACGCTTGAACGAATACAGAGGAGAGCAACTAAAATTATTCCACACCTTATTTATGAAGAATGCCAAAAAGAATGTGGCTTAACAACCCTAGAAACAAGGAGGTTAAGAGGAGATCAGTTTCTAAGATAATGAATGGGTATGAAAATATTGACAGAAATATTTTTTTCTCACTCAAGAAAGATAGTAGACCAAGAGGACATCAGTAAAGGATATCAGGAAGTACTCGTTCTCACACAGGACAATGAATGAATGGAACAAATTATCTACAGATTGTGTAACTGCTAGCAGCATGAATATGCTTAAAAACAAGGTTGACACATTTCTCAGGAGGGCGGGTTACACATAGATGAAAAATGCTGAACTCTCAATAAGCCGATGGCTTCCTTGTCCACTTGCCATCTGGGTATTTGCCTTGGATACAATCTTGTTAAACCACTGTCTGAGAATGACAGCAACACACACGTCACATACAAGACAACAACTACTGTGTCTGACAATGACAACACAGATGTCACATACAAGACAACAACCACTGTGTCTGACAATGACAACACAGATGTCACATACAAGACAACCACTGTGTCTGACAATGACAGCAACACAGACATCACATACAAACAACAACCATTGGGTCCTGACAGTGGACGACTACATCGCAAAGAAAATCATGAATAGTATTTATAATTAGTGATGGAAATATCCATACTATGAAAAATTAATGTAGCATTTGTAGGGACATCAATAATGGAAGCAGTAGCACAGATGAAGACAATGGTAATACCACAGTTAGTATACATGATTTCTGTACTCACTTCGTCAACCATGGACGCATCTTCATTTATGACCAACTTATACGTGTGTGTTTCCTCTGTAGGGTCAAATCTCAGCTGGCTGATTGTGTGTGAAGTCTTGTTTAACTTGGCTGACCACAGCACAACCCAGTCTGATGACTGCCCCTTGTAGGATGCATCTGACAATGATGACGGCCAGTGTAAAGGATCACATGTTTAAAATGATACAATAAATGTTAAATCATCAGTTTATATTGGAAAGAATATTCACTGCAAAGAGGACATTTTGTTAATTTTAACCCAGAACAAGAAACTGATGTGAAAAATCAGGTGACTTTACCATTGAAAAATATAAAACTTGCTTCCTTGAATATTATAAGCAGTACAGTTAATGTAGCTATTATATGCTTGTCTTGAATTGTTTCAGTAGAAGTTTTTATGATAAATTAACCATTTCTTCACAGATTGTAGTTGAAATATTATATTATATTCCAGATGACTAAATTTTTCTCAACATTTTTGTAAATGTGGAAAAAATAGCCACAAAATGAAAAATTATATCGTTTTGAGATAATTCCCCCCAAAATAAATGCCATACATATAAGTATGACAGTGTCACTGATAACTTTAATGAAGATTTTGGTTAAAAATAAACGAATTACGTCTGTTACATCACCATGAATATATTAAACAAAAGTTGAATGATAGCCTAAAGTGTATTTTTGACACATACCCTTCACCTATTGTAATTCCAATCCGTATAAATTTGCCTAGATGTAAGATGCATTCATATGCCAAATTGCAGCATCGTAAGTGTTGTAGTTTAGAAAAAAAATTAATTAGTTAATGTTTCCTGGTTGTTAGTGATAACAGAAATGCGACGATTTTCACTGGCGTTTTACATATTGTTGGCAAAACATAATGGCTTTATAACATTGACATGTCCCCTTAATTTGCCATCACAATGACCCTTGAAACTATATTTGTAATGGGTTGTGGACTACGATATCAGGTTACGCCAACCATCTGACAAACATGTTTACAATCATTTTGATTGGCCAGTTATCTGGTGGGGTCACCATGTCGGGGTCACAGGCCGTTTCCATTATAGGTTCAAAAGCACAATAATGGATATGGAAATATATGGAAACATCGTCAGTGGGATTTCCAAAAAGGACTGTTTTTTAAAGGATGGATTGGCGAAATATGATGTTAGTGCGGGGTGATTATTTGTGGTGTCGACGTTCAGTTCAATACTTTTTAGCATGTTATGAAGAAATAAATAAAAAATCAACTGACACGCTAGCCACCCCAACTATGTGTCAGTTGATTTTCTTTACTTTTTTTCATAACCTGCTAGGATATACTGAACTAAACATCGACATAACAAATAATCACTCAGCACTAACTAATAATTTCATCAATCCATCCTTTAAAAAAGCATTCCTTTTGGAAACACCCTGACTTCTTGGAAATGCTGACTTGTTTCCATAGAAACGACTGTATGTGCTTCGAGTCTGCATTCACTTAGAACCAGTGTAGTAATTCGCCGTGAATGCGGAACATCATCTGGTTACTATGATTACAGTACGATGCCTACCTACATTAATCGACAAATATCAGCGGCATGGATAAATTGTGCAAGTAATAAGGTACCACATATTAGGTATCTGTAGCCAGGATCAAGTTGGTGCCCCCCCTCCCTCCCTCCCTCCTCCTCCCCCTCCCTCCCTCCCTCCCTTAGTATTATTATATATTAGTACTTAATAAGATAACATGTATTTTACAGACAATATTGCGAACAGCACCGATGTGTTGGAACTATTGTATTTAATATATGTTGACGTATCATCTTATCTTACACTGGACGCTATGATGTGCAAATAGATTACTTGTTCTGTTTGTATTTGTACAGGCCCACTTGATGTGGTACTGAAGTTAGACCAGGAGTGTAAATTGTGCAATTACTGAGAAACTTTTGTATCATTTTAGTAGTAAGTTTAGTTTATCAGTTTAGTTAGTAAGTTGTAATAAATGCAATTTTTTCTTACAAACTTGCCTTACAGTGGTATATATTCTTAATTTAGGCATAATCTTACCACCCGCAGCCTACATATTATTATAGTTATTTAACAGTCACATTAGTGAGACATGTATTTTAACCCATTGCACATCTACTACACTTAGGTATTTAGTAGATGCTGGTATGATATATCAGATATATATTAATAATCTCTTATTAGTACTGTATATCTATAGAGATATGATGAAGACTGGGTGCTGTACAGTATAAACACTGGGCCTCCAGTGGGTTCTTGCCGTGCAGCAGCATGAATGTCACTGGCCCATATCTGCATCGCTGTATCATGTGTCAACTGATAAGGGCTCAGTGGTCTTGTTTTACTAACTGGTGCTCTATTTATGTCTGTGGTCATCACTAACAACCAGGAAACGTTACCTAATTCAATGTTTAAAAAAATTACAACACTTATGATGCTGAAATTTGGCATATGAATGCGTATTACATGTAAGCAACATTACACGAATTTAAGTTACGATTGGTAAAGGGTTTGTGTAAAAAATACACTGCCACTTTAGGCTGTCATTCAACTTTTGTTTAACTTATTCATGGTGGTGTAGCAGACATAATTCGTTTATGTCAACCAAAGATTTCCTCAAAGTTATCAGTGACACTGTCATATTTATATGTATGTAATTTATTTCTATGGGGATTTTCTCAAAACGATATAATTTTGCATTTTGTTGCTATTTTTTATATTTACAAAAATGTTTTAAAATCTTGTAACATAACCAAATAAATTAAAAACTAAAAATGTTATTAATCTGGAATATTATATAGTATTTCAACTACCATCTGTGAATAAATTGTTAATTTATCTTAAAAACTACTGAAACTACTCAATTCAAGACAAGCATTTTATTATAATAGCCGCCCCAGCTATCTTAATATAACAAAATATAATAAAATAATCAGATGTTTTCCTTTCACAGCACAGGTCATGTAATATCCACCCCAAAAACCGGAATACCTGTCCCCATGGTGCCCTCCTCCCACTCACTTGGGAATATCTGGAAGCCAAACCCTCTCCCTTTGTGCATCTCATCTTCAGGGAGATTGAGGGCTGTGTCTCCCGGCAGACCAGTGTCCAAAATCCTCAGTCCGTTACTGCGCACGCCATTGTCAGCCAGTCTTGATGTGTCTCCATCAAACAAGACAGGGGTGTAGTCAACAAACACCCCCTTGGGGCCATCGAAGAAGACAACAGATGTGACAGCGCGAAGAGCCCCACTCGCTGCCTGGATGTTAAACTGTACACAGACAAACAACAGACGTGACAGCACGTAGAGCCCCACTCTCTGCCTGGATGTCAAACTGTACACAGACAAACAACAGACGTGACAGCACGTAGAGCCCCACTCACTGCCTGGATGTCAAACTGTACACAGACAAACAACAGACGTGACAGCACGTAGAGCCCCACTCGCTGCCTGGATGTCAAACTGTACACAGACAAACAACAGACGTGACAGCACGTAGAGTCCCACTCTCTGCCTGGATGTCAAACTGTACACAGACAAACAACAGACGTGACAGCACGTAGAGCCCCACTCGCTGCCTGGATGTCAAACTGTACACAGACAAACAACAGACGTGACAGCACGTAGAGCCCCACTCTCTGCCTGGATGTCAAACTGTACACAGACAAACAACAGACGTGACAGCACGTAGAGTCCCACTCGCTGCCTGGATGTCAAACTGTACACAGACAAACAACAGACGTGACAGCACGTAGAGTCCCACTCACTGCCTGGATGTCAAACTGTACACAGACAAACAACAGACGTGACAGCACGTAGAGCCCCACTCGCTGCCTGGATGTCAAACTGTACACAGACAAACAACAGACGTGACAGCACGTAGAGTCCCACTCTCTGCCTGGATGTCAAACTGTACACAGACAAACAACAGACATGACAGCACGTAGAGTCCCACTCACTGCCTGGATGTCAAACTGTACACAGACAGACAACAGACGTGACAGTACGTAGAGTCCCACTCACTGCCTGGATGTCAAACTGTACACAGACAAACAACAGACGTGACAGTACGTAGAGCCCCACTCGCTGCCTGGATGTCAAACTGTACACAGACAAACAACAGACATGACAGCACGTAGAGTCCCACTCACTGCCTGGATGTCAAACTGTACACAGACAGACAACAGACGTGACAGTACGTAGAGTCCCACTCACTGCCTGGATGTCAAACTGTACACAGACAAACAACAGACGTGACAGTACGTAGAGCCCCACTCGCTGCCTGGATGTCAAACTGTACACAGACAAACAACAGACATGACAGCACGTAGAGTCCCACTCACTGCCTGGATGTCAAACTGTACACAGACAGACAACAGACGTGACAGCACGTAGAGTCCCACTCGCTGCCTGGATGTCAAACTGTACACAGACAGACAACAGACGTGACAGTACGTAGAGTCCCACTCACTGCCTGGATGTCAAACTGTACACAGACAAACAACAGACGTGACAGCACGTAGAGTCCCACTCTCTGCCTGGATGTCAAACTGTACACAGACAGACAACAGACGTGACAGTACGTAGAGTCCCACTCGCTGCCTGGATGTCAAACTGTACACAGACAGACAACAGACGTGACAGTACGTAGAGTCCCACTCACTGCCTGGATGTCAAACTGTACACAGACAAACAACAGACGTGACAGTACGTAGAGTCCCACTCGCTGCCTGGATGTCAAACTGTACACAGACAGACAACAGACGTGACAGTACGTAGAGTCCCACTCACTGCCTGGATGTCAAACTGTACACAGACAAACAACAGACGTGACAGCACGTAGAGTCCCACTCTCTGCCTGGATGTCAAACTGTACACAGACAGACAACAGACGTGACAGCACGTAGAGTCCCACTCACTGCCTGGATGTCAAACTGTACACAGACAAACAACAGACGTGACAGTACGTAGAGTCCCACTCACTGCCTGGATGTCAAACTGTACACAGACAAACAACAGACGTGACAGCGCGTAGAGCCCCACTCACTGCCTGGATGTCAAACTGTACACAGACAAACAACAGACGTGACAGCGCGTAGAGTCCCACTCGCTGCCTGGATGTCAAACTGTACACAGACAGACAACAGACGTGACAGCACATAGAGTCCCACTCACTGCCTGGATGTCAAACTGTACACAGACAAACAACAGACATGACAGCACGTAGAGTCCCACTCGCTGCCTGGATGTCAAACTGTACACAGACAAACAACAGACGTGACAGCACGTAGAGTCCCACTCGCTGCCTGGATGTCAAACTGTACACAGACAAACAACAGACGTGACAGCACGTAGAGTCCCACTCGCTGCCTGGATGTCAAACTGTACACAGACAAACAACAGACGTGACAGCACGTAGAGCCCCACTCGCTGCCTGGATGTCAAACTGTACACAGACAAACAACAGACGTGACAGCACGTAGAGTCCCACTCACTGCCTGGATGTCAAACTGTACACAGACAAACAACAGACGTGACAGCACGTAGATCCCCACACGCTGCCTGGATGTCAAACTGTACACAGACAAACAACAGACGTGACAGCACGTAGAGTCCCACTCGCTGCCTGGATGTCAAACTGTACACAGACAAACAACAGACGTGACAGCACGTAGAGTCCCACTCGCTGCCTGGATGTCAAACTGTACACAGACAAACAACAGACGTGACAGCACGTAGAGCCCCACTCGCTGCCTGGATGTCAAACTGTACACAAACAACAGACGTGACAGCACGTAGAGCCCCACTCGCTGCCTGGATGTCAAACTGTACACAGACAAACAACAGACGTGACAGCACGTAGAGCCCCACTCGCTGCCTGGATGTCAAACTGTACACAGACAAACAACAGACGTGACAGCACGTAGAGCCCCACTCGCTGCCTGGATGTCAAACTGTACACAGACAAACAACAGACGTGACAGCGCGTAGAGTCCCACTCACTGCCTGGATGTCAAACTGTACACAGACAAACAACAGACGTGACAGCACGTAGAGTCCCACTCGCTGCCTGGATGTCAAACTGTACACAGACAAACAACAGACATGACAGCACGTAGAGCCCCACTCGCTGCCTGGATGTCAAACTGTACACAGACAAACAACAGACGTGACAGCACGTAGAGCCCCACTCACTGCCTGGATGTCAAACTGTACACAGACAAACAACAGACGTGACAGCGCGTAGAGCCCCACTCGCTGCCTGGATGTCAAACTGTACACAGACAAACAGACGTGACAGCGCGTAGAGCCCCACTCGCTGCCTGGATGTCAAACTGTACACAGACAAACAACAGACGTGACAGCACGTAGAGCCCCACTCTCTGCCTGGATGTCAAACTGTACACAGACAAACAACAGACGTGACAGCACGTAGAGTCCCACTCTCTGCCTGGATGTCAAACTGTACACAGACAAACAACAGACATGACAGCACGTAGAGTCCCACTCTCTGCCTGGATGTCAAACTGTACACAGACAAACAACAGACGTGACAGCACGTAGAGCCCCACTCACTGCCTGGATGTCAAACTGTACACAGACAAACAACAGACGTGACAGCGCGTAGAGTCCCACTCTCTGCCTGGATGTCAAACTGTACACAGACAAACAACAGACGTGACAGCGCGTAGAGCCCCACTCGCTGCCTGGATGTCAAACTGTACACAGACAAACAACAGACGTGACAGCGCGTAGAGCCCCACTCGCTGCCTGGATGTCAAACTGTACACAGACAAACAACAGACGTGACAGCACGTAGAGCCCCACTCACTGCCTGGATGTCAAACTGTACACAGACAAACAACAGACGTGACAGCACGTAGAGTCCCACTCTCTGCCTGGATGTCAAACTGTACACAGACAAACAACAGACGTGACAGCACGTAGAGCCCCACTCACTGCCTGGATGTCAAACTGTACACAGACAAACAACAGACGTGACAGCGCGTAGAGCCCCACTCACTGCCTGGATGTCAAACTGTACACAGACATGACAGGCAGATATTACAATACAATACAACATTTCTACTGCTCCTAAATCCTCGGAAACCCGACCTCAGAAGTACACCAAAACCAAAGGGATAGGCAATCTCAAAATCAGTAATGAGGGTAAAGTTGTCAACAGATGGACAAATACACTAAGGAGGGTAATATTTTAAAAAGGTAGCAAACAAACAATACACCATATGAAATAGTATTCATTCTGCCATGCACACAACAGTATACATATTTGTATGTTGCTTTTGGTAAGTTTCTTGAAGCAAATTACATGTCTTGTTGTGTTTATCAACATAATATCACAATATCTACATCTGACATAATATAAACTAGTCTTTCAGTTACAAGCCAACCTGTTGCCATTAGGTGTCTACCTATCAAGAACATTGCACTTACTGAATATGTTCCTCCACTTTCAACATCAGCATCCACCTGAAGGGCGCCAGATAACATCCTTGCCTTCTGCACGTCTCGTCGCAGAGTAACACTCAAACCTTCTCCTGTGTCATCCAGCTGAGACCAAAGGAAAACATTACCAATAGTTTTGAATCTGCCAATTGATATATATTATTACTGTACAAACTGAACTAATCTAAACACAATCACAGTAAAACAAGTGGCATGTCTAAATGACAGTCCAACAAAGAAATTTTTATGCTGGGAACACACCTGCCAACTAACGTTGGGTCAGCGTTAATTTGGCAGTTGGGCCAGTCTGCGAAAATTTTTGCCGATTGCTGCAAATGCACCCCATCTGACATGACCGTCAGCACAATTCTGGTGGCACATCCACTATAAATATGTACATATTGTATGTGTAGCAAATAATGTTGAGGTATTCCTAGCGATCCATGTGTGCTGACCAGTGAGATCACTGAGCTTTCTGATGGCAATGACCATGACCAAATATGAAAATTCTGGTTTGTTCAGATTGACTGAAGCTGATTGGAAGGTCTACAGCAGGTAAACTCTGAAGACATAAACCAAGGAGTGCGACCAGCACTATTTGTTAGAATGAAAATGTGCTTTGAAACTGTAATGATTTACTGGTGAAACTCTTATCTGATTAAAATCTACAAACTATAGTCGAACCAGAAAACTTTGGTGTTGTGAAGCGAGTTACTTTCGTTCAGTTATTATCATGGTTATTGATTGTCTTTACGCTAAGCCTGAATGAAATAAGTGGGGTGCCAATGACCAATTACGGAACGAGAGACTGGTTTCATTTGTCTGAACATTGACAAGTGAGTACTTTATAAACTGATGCATTCTGCTGTTCATCTACAGGTTATTATTTTTGATTCCCTTTAGTCATCATTCACATTCAATCCATAACTGTACATACTTTACTTTTACATTTCAGCATTCGACAGCATTTGATTCTTAGTGTGCGCTATGCATTACATTTTGAAGTAAACAAATGTGTTAATCTTGCAGAATGTCGATAAAAATTTATAACTAAATAATATTACTATTTTGCATGTCAGTTTATTTCTTATCCTTCCCTTTGTGACTGAAGTATTAGAGATTGAACAAGATTGCCATCCAAGGTAAAAGCCCAGGTGGCAAGTGGACAATGAAGCCATTGGCTTATCAAGAGTCCAACATTTTTCATTGTATGTTATATTTCTCCTAATCAATGCAAGAATTTGATTACCCTCAAACATTGTCATTCCATTGCAATCCCAAACATCTGCATATGTTAAAAGCTTGTATGTTGCAGTGGAGCAAAAAAACAACGAATTTGGGTGTGACATGAGTTTCATTATTTGAAACACTGTTAAAACACTGCAATATATATATATTTTAAATAATAGCTAGCGTAGACAGAGAGGCACTTTGTGCACTGTGCTATGACAAAGTCACAAAGGGCAAGCCAAAGCAAAGGTGAAACAGCTCTACTAAAAAATTAGGTCGACACATTTGTTAAAAATTGCATATATAACGATATTTCGGCAGTAAAATCATACAGTGTCCACGTATTCCAATATTCCTAATCGAACCACCGAGTAATGCAACTGGTCCAACTTCCAAGCCTAGGCTAGGGTAGACTCGATGACTGTGTCTACGAGCTTGTACATACTAAACATGGAATTTGAAAACTGTTTAATAAATAAATATGCACATGGTACTACATAAAAAAAACACTATTGTAAATACATTTACATTTGTTATTTTTGATCCCGGGCATTTGTTTACTGTGGCGTGAATCTGAAGGCTTCGGCCAATAAATCCAACGTGGTTTGACTCAACTTGCTGTCGCTACTAACTTCGTTTTTGTGACTGTGACTGCATTGTTGACTTGCACATGTATGGAATGACTTGAACCGATAATCGCTCGACATTTTGCGTGATTTAAATCTTGTTAAAAGTTAAGTGCCTATGAACGGGTGTAGGCAACGTTGGTTTGTTTGGCCAAAATGGTGTCACGCGGCCCGACATCTAATGGCAAAAATCCACAAACTGGTTTCGGAAACTGCTTTTGGGAATTTAGGTATATCACCTGTTTTGTGACTAAATTAATGCAACTTTTTACAATTTCATGACTGAATATGAATAAGGGGATACAGTTCTATTGCATATGATCTTTAAGCATGACCTCGCTTCTAGGAATCCATATTGAGATGGATTTAATAATTAATGCCAAGGAAGTCCACCATATGGTCTTTAATTAACCTTTGTAATAATTAACAAATCACTGATGTTAAACTCACTGGCCTGTAATTGTCTGACTAATTTCTTGAACCTTTTCTAAATAATGGTATGATGTTTGGTTCTTTTCATTCAAAAGAGATTTAACAAGATTTGCCATCCAAGCCAAAGGCCCAGATGGCAAGTGGACAAGGAAGCCATTGGCTTATCGAGAGTCCAACAATGTTCATCTACTTATAGCCCGCCCTCCTGAGATATGTGTCAACCTTGTTTTTAAACATATTCACGCTGCTAGCAGTTACACAATCTGTGAGAACGAGTGCTTCCTGATGTCCAATCTACATTGATCCTTTACTAATTTTACCTCATGTCCTCTAGTTCTGCTATCCTTCTTGAGTGAGAAAAACATATTTCTATCAATATTTTCATACCCATTCAATATCTTAAAAACTTCAATCTGATCTCCTCTTAACCTCCTTGTCTCTAGAGTTGTTAAACCACATTCTTTCAGGCGTTCTTCATAACTAAGGTCTCTAAGTTCTGGAATCATTTTAGTTGCTCTCCTTTGTATGCGTTCAAGCGTATCTATATCCTTCTTACGATATGGTCTCCATGCTTGTATACAGTATTCTAAATGAGGTCTAACTATTGCTTTATAAAGAGGTATAATTAACTTTTTTCCCTTGTATGTTATGTTTCTTCTAATCAATCCAAGAATTTGATTACCCTTTGAAGCTGCAATACCACACTGCTCTGAAACTTTCATATCAGCGCTTATTGTAACTCCTAAGTCCTTTTCTTTTACAGTAGTACCCAGAACAGTATCTCCCATTTTGTAGTTTACATTCAAGTTCCCATGTCCTGTATGTAGGCATTTACATTTCCCAAAATTGAACAGCATCTGCCATTTCTCAGACCATTTCACTAATCTGTCTAGATCGTTTTGATAAATGTTGTTTATCACCATCAGTATTAACCTTTCAAAAACGTTTTGTGTCATCCGCAAATTTCAGTACGCTACTTGTTATACTGTCGTCCAAGTCATTGATATATATTAAGAATAATATAGGTCCTAATACTGATCCTTGAGGTACCCCACTCAAAACCGATTTCCAATTTGAAACTTCTCCATCTACTACAACTCGTTGTCTTCTGTCAGTCAGCCATTGTTCTATCCAGTCAGTTATGCTATCCCCGATACCATGGGCTTTTATTTTAAGTAGTAATCTTTGATGTGGCACTTTGTCAAAAGCTTTCTGAAAATCTAAGTAGATAATATCTACTGGCGATCCCACGTCTATCCACTTAGTGATTTCTTCCAAAAAACATAACATATTTGTTAAGCATGACCTCGCTTTAAGGAATCCATGTTGAGATGAATTTAATAATTTATGCTTAACAAGGAAGTCCACCATATGGTCTTTAATTAACCTTTCTAATAATTTACAAATCACTGACGTTAAACTCACTGGTCTGTAATTCTCTGACTTATTTCTCGAACCCTTTTTAAATAATGGTATGATGTTTGCTTCTTTCCATTCAAACGGAACAACTCCCTCTTTTAATGACAAGTTGAATACTCTTGCAAAAGGAAGAACTTCCTCTTTCAATGACAAATTGAACACTCTTGCAAGTGGTATATTAATTACACCACCATCATAACAACGTTTGTGATATCTTCAACCAAGAATATGCTTACATAAAAGGTTAGTAAGGAAAGGCATGTTCATATAAATATAGTGTGGCATCCAGTCCTTACAACCACTCAAAGTGTACATGCAACTTCTTTGGGAAACAGTCAGCGATGCAGCTGTTACCTCATGAATATTATTTGTTGAGTGAACTGGAGTAACATGGAATGAACTCAATTGCCCAGGTTTAGTCTCAGCAGCTCTTGTGAACTGAAGTATATGTGTAACTAGTTAACAATAGAGCATAACTTCCTTGCCACACACCTGGTAATCTTGGAAGGCGACACCATCTTGTTTCGTCTGTTGAAAGTCATGCAAGTATTTGTGTACAAGCGGCATCCAGTGGGAGTCTGGACCAGTCATTGGGTAGATCTGCTGTGAACATCCAGTCTCCCTCGCTGATGGCACATAGAGGAACACTCCTGGAACAAGACAGAGGCAATGTCACCTTCATAGATGACACTCATCCAAGGCTGAAGGCACATACAGGAACACTCCTGGGACAAGACAGAGACAGTGTCACCTTCATAGATGACACTCATACAAGGCTGATGGCACATAGAGGAACACTCCTGGAACAAGACAGAGGCAATGTCACCTTCATAGATGACACTCATCCAAGGCTGAAGGCACATACAGGAACACTCCTGGGACAAGACAGAGACAGTGTCACCTTCATAGATGACACTCATACAAGGCTGATGGCACATAGAGGAACACTCCTGGAACAAGACAGAGGCAATGTCACCTTCATAGATGACACTCATCCAAGGCTGAAGGCACATACAGGAACACTCCTGGGACAAGACAGAGACAGTGTCACCTTCATAGATGACACTGACGGCACATAGAGGAACACTCTTGGGACAAGACAGACAGTGTCACCTTCATAGATGACACTCATCCAAGGTTGATGGCACATAGAGGAACACTCCTGGGACAAGACAGAGGCAATGTCACCTTCATAGATGACACTCATCCAAGGTTGATGGCACATAGAGGAACACTCCTGGGACAAGACAGAGGCAATGTCACCTTCATAGATGACACTCATCCAAGGTTGATGGCACATAGAGGAACACTCCTGGGACAAGACAGAGGCAATGTCACCTTCATAGATGACACTCATCCAAAGTTGATGGCACATAGAGGAACACTCCTGGTACAAGACAGAGGCAATGTCACCTTCATAGATGACACTCATCCAAGGTTGATGGCACATAGAGGAACACTCCTGGGACAAGACAGAGGCAATGTCACCTTCATAGATGACACTCATCCAAAGTTGATGGCACATAGAGGAACACTCCTGGTACAAGACAGAGGCAATGTCACCTTCACAGATGACACTCATCCAAAGCTGACGGCACATAGAGGAACACTCCTGGGACAAGACAGAGACAATGTCACCTTCATAGATGACACTCGTCCAAGGTTGATGGCACATAGAGGAACACTCCTGGGACAAGACAGAGACAGTGTCACCTTCATAGATGACACTCATCCAAGGCTGACGGCACATAGAGGAACACTCCTGGGACAAGACAGAGACAGTGTCACCTTCATAGATGACACTCATCCAAGGCTGACGGCACATAGAGGAACACTCCTGGGACAAGACAGAGACAGAGTCACCTTCATAGATGACACTCATCCAAGGCTGATGGCACTCCTGGGGCAAGACAGAGACAGTGTCACCTTCATAGATGACACTCATCCAAGGCTGATGGCACTCCTGGGACAAGACAGAGACAGTGTCACCTTCATAGATGACACTCATCCAAGGCTGATGGCACATAGAGGAACACTCCTGGGACAAGACAGAGACAGTGTCACCTTCATAGATGACACTCATCCAAGGCTGACGGCACATAGAGGAACACTCCTGGGACAAGACAGAGACAGTGTCACCTTCATAGATGACACTCATCCAAGGCTGACGGCACATAGAGGAACACTCCTGGGACAAGACAGAGACAGTGTCACCTTCATAGATGACACTCATCCAAGGCTGACGGCACATAGAGGAACACTCCTGGGACAAGACAGAGACAGTGTCACCTTCATAGATGACACTCATCCAAGGCTGACGGCACATAGAGGAACACTCCTGGGACAAGACAGAGACAGTGTCACCTTCATAGATCACACCCATCCAAGGCAAATTAATTAATCCAAACCGAACTAATACTGAATTAAACATTTTAATGTTTGAGATGATCCTATTCCTGCAACATTTGTCTTATTTCTTGTTGTACTTAACCAAGTATTGTAATGTGTTGCTGTGACATAACATAAGTGTGCATCCCAGCTGGCCAACCTTTAATCTCTGTCGTTGAGCCCTGGTATGTGGCGCTTTCCTTGAAGTTGTCTCCATGTTTGACAGCGCCCCCAATGGGCGAAGCAGCATCCAGTAGCACAGGTCGACTGAGGTTGTGAAGTTCAAGGTCAGCACCATTAGTTGCTTGAAGGTCAATGAAGTAGACTGCAGATTCCTGGATGTGATAGCAACATGCGTAATACAAACACCAGTTCTAATGCTAACATTATTATCAGTTATAACATTTAGCAGTGCTGAGAGAAACACTAACACTAGCACACAAAATATAGCAACTAGTTTATCAAGTTACAAGGTTCTGTTGTTCAGCTAAAACTTGAATGTTGAAGTTAATAGTTTATTAACCACTCACTGAATTGCACTTATTGCTATTTGCATCGTTTAATCAACTAATTAACAATATACTCTAATATTACTTGCAATGTAAACAGTCACAACTACACTAAATACCTGTAGACTGAGGTGAGTGAAGTCATAAGATGAAGAGTTAGCTGACAACTCGGTCCAGTCAACGAGAGTTGTCAAGTTGTCGACTTCGTGGATGAAGCAGGAATCTCCACTAAGTAGGCGGATGTTGAAAGTCTTGATGCCGCTCTCTGGGTCAGTGAAGCCGCTCCACCAGGCGGTCAGAGTGTCACGAGAAAATTCGTACAACAGTTTCTGTGTCAACAGAACAGTTAAAGAGAAACATGTCTAAACACTAAATGAACCAAGAACTGTTTATTGATAAAAAAAATCTGATTTTTAAATATATATAGTAATTAAACGTTGGCATTACCTGCCTACTGAAATTGTACTCTAAAAACGTATCTATTCATGATGTGTTATGTGCATAAACACTTGGCCTTCCCTGCTACAAAGTGTAGGAATAAGGGCGAAGTTACTTACATACATACATTAACCTGAAACACTAAAATTAATGGTTGACAATAGCGGAGTGAAAACACATCAGGCTGCCATTCATACACACCATGGTGTGTTATTCGAACATCACAATATCTTTATTGAATGATATCAGTTATATGTTGTTTGCTAAATGGAAGTGCATTAACTTGCCTTATGGAAGACTCAAAACCTACAAATTTAATCAAGCACTGATTTAGTTTTTAGAAATGTGGTTTGAGGGGCATGTATGAAAACCATGGGAATAAACTGACGAACTGGCAATGGCTCAAACAACTGACTGACCATGTCATTCTCTGGCCCCACTCCAATCTGCCTGCCCAGCGGGGGCGTGGTATCCACGGTAACAGAGTCTGATGTCTCCACACAACCACCGCTCTCGTCCACTGCTATGATGACCACTTGGTAGGTGTTTCCTTGCACCAGTCTCAGGTCAGTTACTTGGACATACGTGTCCAAATTGACACTGGTCAGTGGATGGACGTCAAACAGTTGGGTGTAATTGGAGTTGTGGATGACTGACCCATCTTCTTCACGATGTACCTGTGTCAACACAAATGACACTTCTACTGACACAATGAGGACAACAGGAAGTTAGTAGGTAGAGCTAAAGCAACAAGCTCCAGAGTGGACAAGGAAGTCAGTGGCTTATCCAGACTCCAACAATGTTTCCTCTGTGTGTGTCCCGTCCTTGTCAGATATCTGTCAGTTCTGTTCTAAAACATATTCACTTGAACCCTTTACAGTCAACTAGTAGATGTGTTCCATCCATTCATCATCCTGAGTGCTTTCTTATGTACAATCTACATTATCTTTTTATTCAAACTGCGTGGTGTCCTCCATTCATCTACGTATGTTAAGTTTTAATAATATATTTATATTAATAACTTTGTAACCATTACTCCCATATTTCTGCTACTCTTGGGAAGCAACATGTATGGAAGAGACCCACCAGCAATTGACAAGACATTGATGTCAGTGCAGCCTCTGATGTGCCCATTCCCCAGTAGTACATCTTCACAGGCAGCAAGAATTTGAATCCACTCCAGGAGAATGACAGATGAGTTGCCGATGAACTATATCTGTAAACATACAGAATTTTTATTAGTACATAACTGACCTGCCAGGGACAGTCAAAGACACACGCATGTAGTATAATTCTCTCAATCACAGCAGACAGAGGACATCAAGTGTATAACCAGGGCCAGTCAATGACACACACGTAGTAGAATCCTCTCTCAGCAGACAGAGGACATCAAGTGTATAACCAGGGCCAGTCAATGATACACACGTAGTAGAATCCTCTCACAGCAGACAGAGGACATCAAGTGTATAACCAGGGCCAGTCAATGACACACACGTAGTAGAATCCTCTCACAGCAGACAGAGGACATCAAGTGTATAACCAGGGCCAGTCAATGACACACACGTAGTAGAATCCTCTCACAGCAGACAGAGGACATCAAGTGTATAACCAGGGCCAGTCAATGACACACACGTAGTAGAATCCTCTCAATCACAGCAGACAGAGGACATCAAGTGTATAACCAGGGCCAGTCAATGACACACACGTAGTAGAATCCTCTCACAGCAGACAGAGGACATCAAGTGTATAACCAGGGCCAGTCAATGACACACACGTAGTAGAATCCTCTCTCAGCAGACAGAGGACATCAAGTGTATAACCAGGGCCAGTCAAAGACACACACATAGTAGAATCCTCTCACAGCAGACAGAGGACATCAAGTGTATAACCAGGGCCAGTCAATGACACACACGTAGTAGAATCCTCTCTCAGCAGACAGAGGACATCAAGTGTATAACCAGGGCCAGTCAAAGACACAAACATAGTAGAATCCTCTCACAGCAGACAGAGGACATCAAGTGTATAACCAGGGCCAGTCAAAGACACACACGTAGTAGAATCCTCTCTCAGCAGACAGAGGACATCAAGTGTATAACCAGGGCCAGTCAAAGACACACACATAGTAGAATCCTCTCACAGCAGACAGAGGACATCAAGTGAATAACCAGGGCCAGTCAAAGACACACACGTAGTAGAATCCTCTCACAGCAGACAGAGGACATCAAGTGAATAACCAGGGCCAGTCAAAGACACACACGTAGTAGAATCCTCTCACAGCAGACAGAGGACATCAAGTGTATAACCAGGGCCAGTCAATGACACACACGTAGTAGAATCCTCTCAATCACAGCAGACAGAGGACATCAAGTGTATAACCAGGGCCAGTCAAAGACACACACGTAGTAGAATCCTCTCACAGCAGACAGAGGACATCAAGTGTATAACCAGGGCCAGTCAATGACACACACTTAGTAGAATCCTCTCACAGCAGACAGAGGACATCAAGTGTATAACCAGGGCCAGTCAAAGACACACACATAGTAGAATCCTCTCACAGCAGACAGAGGACATCAAGTGTATAACCAGGGCCAGTCAATGACACGTAGTAGAATCCTCTCACAGCAGACAGAGGACATCAAGTGTATAACCAGGGCCAGTCAATGACACACACGTAGTAGAATCCTCTCACAGCAGACAGAGGACATCAAGTGTATAACCAGGGCCAGTCAATGACACACACATAGTAGAATCCTCTCACAGCAGACAGAGGACATCAAGTGTATAACCAGGGCCAGTCAATGACACACACATAGTAGAATCCTCTCACAGCAGACAGAGGACATCAAGTGTATAACCAGGGCCAGTCAATGACACACACGTAGTAGAATCCTCTCACAGCAGACAGAGGACATCAAGTGTATAACCAGGGCCAGTCAATGACACACACGTAGTAGAATCCTCTCACAGCAGACAGAGGACATCAAGTGTATAACCAGGGCCAGTCAATGACACACACATAGTAGAATCCTCTCACAGCACACAGAGGATATCAAGTGTATAACCAGGGCCAGTCCATGACACACACACATAGTAGAATCCTCTCACAGCAGACAGAGGACATCAAGTGTATAACCAGGGCCAGTCAATGACACACACGTAGTAGAATCCTCTCACAGCACACAGAGGACATCAAGTATATAACCAGGGCCAGTCCATGACACACACATAGTAGAATCCTCTCACAGCAGACAGAGGACATCAAGTGCATAACCAGGGCCAGTCAAAGACACACACATAGTAGAATCCTCTCACAGCAGACAGAGGACATCAAGTGTATAACCAGGGCCAGTCAAAGACACACACGTAGTAGAATCCTCTCACAGCAGATAGAGGACATCAAGTGTATAACCAGGGCCAGTCAAAGACACACACGTAGTAGAATCCTCTCAGTCATAGCATAGAGAGGACACCAGAGCAAGTGTATAATTAATTAATTAAGGTAAGGTTCAGACAGCTGCTCACTGTCTCACACAGTACAGCTTGTTTCAAGTAATTCAAGTAATCATTGAACATTCATCTACCAGGGGCTCTCATCTACAGTGACTTACATGGAGAGCTCCAGTGATCATTGAACATTCATCTACCAGGTGCTCTCATCTACAGCGACTTACTTGGAGAGCTCCAGTGATCATTGAACATTCATCTACCAGGGGCTCTCATCTACAGTGACTTACTTGGAGAGCTCCAGTGATCATTGAACATTCATCTACCAGGGGCTCTCATCTACAGTGACTTACTTGGAGAGCTCCAGTGATCATTGAACATTCATCTACCAGGGGCTCTCATCTACAGTGACTTACTTTTTTAACAAGATTTAACAAGATTGCCATCTCGAACAACAAGTTCCAGATGGCAAGTGGACAAGGAAGCCATTGGCTTATCGAGAGTCCAACAATTTTCTCATCTATGTGTAGCCCGCCCTTATCAGATATTTGTCAATTCTATTTTTAAACATATTCACACTACTAGCATTAACACAATCATTTGGCAGTTTGTTCCATTCATTTATCACCCTCTGTGAAAAAGAGTACTTTCTCATGTCCAACCTACACTGCTCCTTAACTAATGCTGCTTTGTGTCCTCTGGTTCTACTGCCTTCTTTAAGTTTGAAGAACATATTCCTATCAACATCCTCATAACCGTTCACTATTTTAAACACTTCTATTTGGTCTCCTCTTAGTCTCCTGGTCTCTAGTGTTGTCAAACCACATTGTAATAAGCGACTTTCGTAACTAAGGTCTCTTAATCCTGGAATCATCTTAGTTGCTCTTCGTTGTATTCTTTCTAGCTTATCTATGTCTTTTTTACGATATGGCCTCCATGCTTGAATACAATATTCCAAATGTGGTCTAACTATTGCTTTGTACAGGGGTACAATTAGATGTTTCTCCTTATACGTGATAGTTCTCCTAATTAGCCCTAGAATTTGATTTCCTTTCGAAGCAGCAATCCCACATTGCTCTGAAACTTTCATGTCAGCATTAAATGTTACTCCTAAATCCTTTTCTTGTGTGGTTCTACCTAGTACAGCATCCCCCATTTTATATTCCTCGTCCATATTTCCATGTCCTATGTGTATACATTTACACTTCCCAAAATTGAATAACATTTGCCATTTTTCTGACCATTTAACTAATTTTTCTAGATCATCCTGTAAACTTTGTTTATCTGTATCATTAGTAACCTTTCTGAATACTTTTGTGTCATCTGCAAATTTGAGTACTTTGCTAGATATGTCATCCTCCAAATCATTTATATATATTAAAAACAGGCTTGGAGAGCTCCAGTGATCATTGAACATTCATCTACCACGTGGTCTCATCTACAGTGACTTACTTGGAGAGCTCCAGTGATCATTGAACATTTATCTACCACGTGGTCTCATCTACAGCGACTTACTTGGAGAGCTCCAGTGATCATTGAACATTCATCTACCACGTGGTCTCATCTACAGTGACTTACTTGGAGAGCTCCAGTGATCATTGAACATTCATCTACCACGTGGTCTCATCTACAGCGACTTACTTGGAGAGCTCCAGTGATCCAGCAGAAACAACATGGCTGCCGTAGCCGACCTTGATGCCATTAGAGGTGACCTCAACCATGGAGGACGACTCACTGTACGCCCGCACTGTCACGTAGTAGATGGAGGTACGTGCAATGAGCTCTAAGTCAGAGAACGTCCACGTCACGTTGAGACCAACGTTGGTGAAGGGACGGATGTTGTTTCTGGTGTTGTGGAATCTACGGTCCATGCCGACTGCCACCTCGTAGTGCTCAATCTTGAGATGTTCCCCAATTGTTGCATCCACATGACTCACTTCTGTAACACATGGACACCTTATTTCATACATGTTATGATTGTATTTTATGATTCCACACACTACTGCACATATCAAAACAACTGAATTAAGAATGTGTTGTGGGGTAACTACATTATCATATACGATATTGTTCAATGGACTCTGACCAGGGAATACCTATTTTATGTGGATAATTTATTTCCGCCTGCCTCTAATGATGACATGTCTCATGTATGGACACAATTGCTTGGATGCAGACTGTTGAAGAGACAGGTCACTTCATTCATAACATTTTCAGGGCAAAAATAGTTAAATGCCTAAATTTGTTTTTATAATACTCATAAGCCACATTTTTATCTTTCTGTGTCATACGTGCATGAACTTGTTATTATTCGTCATGATGGCAACACTCACCCAAGTTACCTGCTTTCTTACACAAGCATTGTTACCAGTTGATTTGACTGGAACTTCTTGCAGCTCGAAATTGCAGATATAATCAAGCTGACGTGGTGAAATAATTGTCAAAACATAATCATACAAAAGACCCTGATTATACACTTGAAATACCTACTGCTAATCACTGGACCACTGTCATCATTCTTTGGTTTACCAAATCCATCCCAATTGGCTGACAGACTTGTGACAGAAGGCTGGTAATTGAGGTCAGTACCAACGATGTCACCATCCCGCACGTTGCCTGGCAACAGTGGTTCCAACTTCACCGTGACACCGTTAGAGTGGACAGTGTAGACAAAGCCGAGTTTGTTGGTAACTCGCAGAACGACAAAGTAGGATTCTCCGTCTTTCAGGGCCAACTCATCTGCCTCGGCCTGTCTTGCATCTACACAGGCAGTGTGAAGAAAAGAAAGTTTTCAAAAAACCTAACAACTCAATGTTTCTATGCATAACAAATTGGATGCATACACAGAATACAATAAGGACATATACTTGTAACACATAAGGCTAATACATAGGTATCACCCCCCTATTAAACACCACTACTTGTGCTCTTGTCCCTCTATTCCTGGCCAACTGTTGACATTACCCTTATAACACACATGCAAACATGTCAGCTGTTGACAAGGAAAATATCAACAAATCTTAATCACAATGTAAAATTCAGTGACTACCAATTCTGGTGATGTATATAAAGGAACATGTCCGTGAAAATCAAAGACAGTCAATCTAGTACTAGTTCTTAATAAAAATTTCAATTGGCAAAACATTGTACTGGTACTACTCATATCTAATACACATTTGACTTACTGACACCAGTGTGCTTAACATCACAATGTGTGACATCTCTGCCCACCTACCTGCTGGTAGTTGTGTCATGTTGAGGACAACCGTGCCGTCAAACTTGTGAATGGCCCATTCAAACTTCTCTATGGGACACGGATCTCCACTGACGTCCCAATGGGCCGACAGTCCGTCATTGTGGTCCTGGAACTCCCTGCAACCAAAAGCAGCATGATTATTCACATACTAATGGTTAGAAAAAAAGGAATTACTAATTGAGGTGTTCCAGTTTTATATTTGTCTTACTAATGTTGGTGATTATTCAACATTACAAGATTTGCAATTAAACCCAGATGGCACAAATTAAGCCAGTGACTTATCTAGGAGCCAACATTTCTCATGCTTTCTATTTGTTGCTCACTCCTGGCCCTGTATCCTTGAACTCACCTCATGCTTTCTATTTGTTGCTCACTCCTGGCCCTGTATCCTTGAACTCACCTCATGCTTTCTATTTGTTGCTCACTCCTGGCCCTGTATCCTTGAACTCACCTCATGCTTTCTATTTGTTGCTCACTCCTGGCCCTATATCCTTGAACTCACCTCTCTAGATGTAATAGTTATGATAAACACTTTGGTGATACGCAAATTCAATAAATAGTTTTGTAATCATTTTGATAGCTTAAATTTTATTCTACCCAAGATAATTTGAAACACGGTATTGTTTGTGCAGGGCTACATACTTCACAATGAAAAACGTAATCCCCCCATCCCAGTGACTGATACAGTGTGACAGGGGCAGCCCATTCAGTGACTGGGAACCCACTGTATCACTGATTTTAATATAGTCAAAATATATGAGCAAAAGCATGGTAATGCGTTATAATTGTATAACGCGTGGTAGTGTTTGCATATTGCATCATTAAAAAATTAATAAGAATCTAATATATGTTTTCCTTCTGTCATGTTACAACCTATCAGTGTTAAGTAACAGGAAAAACAAGCCTTGTTGTGTAAAAAGGTTTAGTATTTCCTATTTTCATATTTATTTGACGAAATGTTGTGAGAAACGCGTAGCTATTTTGGGACATGCTCACGGAGGTCATTTGCATACGGCTAACAAACATGGTTGCATTCGCAGATTTATGCAATAAAGATTATTTTTACAGAGACAAATGTATTTACTTCATAATTTCATGACCCTTTACTTTGAAATGTGTAAAAAAAAATTGGCAAATTTTTATTTGTCTTTGTCACGTGCTTGAAGTGTGTCTGTCAAAACAATATTTGTCAGATCTCTATCAATATTCATAGTAAAATATAGCAGGACGTCAACATTATGCTCTCTACCACTGTACACATACAATATTAGTTGTGTGAAACTGTTTTCTTATGTTTTCCTGTCTCTGACAAGCATAAATACTGACAGTAAACCAATGCTGCAGTCTGTCTGTCAATTATGACGCACGTGACACTGTGTGGTTTTTCCCAGAAAAATAGCCACAAAAGTGATGACGCGGCAAGAGTACACATATTCGTGTATTACGTTTGCTTTGCCGACGCCATATTTGAGTGCTTGCAACGTAAATAGATCACATCTAAAACATGTGTCTGTCAAAGTTTATGCATTTATTACAATCTAACGCACGTTCATCTTTGATGATATAAAAGTGATACTATATGGAAGACTTTGTAACCAATGTATCAGTTGTCTGTATAAAGAGTTACAATAATTTATAAGTGACGAATATGCCTTCAGTAAAGAAATGTGTGCGGCTATATTCGTGAGAATTTGACATGTTTTATGCACGTGCGTTATAAATTGACAGACACTGTTAACATTCGTCTATGGGTTGACGGACATATTGTCCTTTGTTTCATTTAAACTGCGCTATGTTTCCGTACAAGCGTTTGCTAAAATAAATAAAGTCTGCATTAGTATTGCACATTTTGTTTATTTTCTTTATATAGATACATTGTCTGTCAAATATAACGTATGTGCGTTTAGCTTAACAAGCAAACAGGACAGCTCAAAACATTCATATTACAGATAATTATGTCCACTAGCCAGTTAAAGTGCTAGGTAGCATCCTCTTTTATTTAAAGCAGGAAAATAATCCTGTGAAGTTACATTTTCAGTTATTACTACAATTGTTCTTGCTGTAGCTCTTGTTATGGGTAACGGCGAGTGTTGTATACGTCAGTAATGTACCACTTCGTCATATAAATAGTGTAATGTTGTTGAGTACTTCACCTTACACTGTAAATTGAAGCATTTTTGTCAATAACAATTGATCAAGTATGTTGAAAACATACTTTTCTTCCATTTTTGTCCGTCAAAAATAAGGCACGTTAACACATATATTTTTTTAATAAAAAAAAATAGGTAAAGGTCATGTGATTGTATCAGGCTTAGTGAATCCTAAACATGTTATCCTACCTTACAGAAAACATCAGTTTCAAAAGGAAATACAAACAAATGAGAGTATGCAACCATGGTTGCATTCAGGATTTTATGCTAGCATCAGCGCGAGCAGGGCACGGAAGGGTCAAGAGGTCAATCATGCTAATTTAGGGGTAGGCAATGAAACCTGGATTACTGACTAAGCGCTCCTGTGATACCGCTAAACCAATCAGAGCGCAGCAGTCATTCGAATGACGCAGTTTGAAATTAAGCAGCTTCACTCCGAATGTTCTTTGCATGCGGAGTAGACCTGCTTTCTGTTTAAATTTTTTTTCTATATGTTTAGTGGTGTTGTGCTTGGTAACATTTTGTACATTGACGGTGGAAGTGAAGTCACCACCTTCCGTATGACGCTTTCCCAGTGGACTTTGGACTTTTCATTTGGCTATCTGCCCGTTCACGTAGGGTTTTGGTGCGGAGTGGAAGATGACTTCCCTTCCATCCTTGATGTTGGGATGGTTTATTGATAATTGCATTGGCGTTATGGCCCCACCTTTTAGGTTACTAAAATATATAGAGTAGGAATTTTAGCAAGTAGTGTAGTCCAGTGCTGCAGTATATGCAAATAGGTATTGTGTCGAGTATTGTCGGTGTTGGGTTAATATTTTAATGTGCTGGTGACGATGCCATGAATTGTCTTGTGTTGTAGGAATATTACTACATGTACTGTATTGCTATGTCGAAGTGTGGGCTCTGGGAGCATTGTGTCCAGGCGGCTTTGTATGAGGCTCAGCCACATGCTTGGCGCATGTTGCAGGGTCCACACTTCATGCTTTTAATCGGAATAATATGCCATTAGGCATACCTTTCATAAACATCATTCATTTGGCCTTTTCATATCTTTACATCTGGCTTGCGTTGTTGATTGCATAAAAATATTTTGGTGCATGTGTCCACGATTTGTAACACCTTACCATGCCTTTGCTCATATAGCCTGTTTCAACATTCAATATGTTAATTATTGTTATCAGTCATAGCTTGGGCTTAGCACTTCAAAGGAGTTTGTGTCCACACTCATTGTGAGAAAGTGTAGCAACACTTGAGTTGCCAATAATTTCTCACCCGGTGTGCCGCGTGTCTAAATTGGCAATTCAGTTAGCACCTGTTTACTTCAGGTAGTCAGCAATATATATAATTCTATGTATTTTGTCAGAGCTCGAAGTAATTTCCAGGGTGTTCCAGGTTTCGATGTTTTTTGCTACCCAAAAACATACATTTCTTTGCCAGATTTTACTTATAAAATATTTTTAATTAATTAATTTTACCGGCATGTCAATATATCTAACACCAAAATGTCATGTTTCATTTGTAAAAGCTCTTGGTTCTAATGATTGTCACACAGTGTTTCGAAGTGAAGTTATTTCAATCTACACCAATAAAATACACCTTTCATTCTAAAATATAAACAGGCAGTGTTTTAATAGCATTCAACCAAGATGATAGGCCAGCCGCACTGTGTTTCTTTGCTGAGTGGTTGCATGGCAGCCCGCTGCCGACTGATGTTGTCGTCTGGGCAGACCGTTGACATCAGTGGCCGGCTCAACCAAGACAGCCACATCGGCAGCCAGTGACATGTTTTTTAACTGTTGATCAATTGTATCAACTGAGAGGTGACAATTTTCTTGTCTTTGTGACGAGTACGTTATCCGTGCACCAGGAGTAGGGTTTATATATTTATGTGATCTTTTAATATTCCATGTTCGGATTTTTATTTCCGTAATGCAGCATCAATTTCTGTAATGCAGTAATCCGCATTTAATTTCTGTAATGATTACGGAAAATCCGTAATCGTAGGCAATGCTGTTTGTGGCTCGATCAGTAACTATAATGTTCTATGTGTAAAATCATACAAATTGTACTGTTGAAGATGCGAAGTAGTATCTACAATACAACATATATATTTAATTCATCTTACAGTTCTTTGTTACAATTATACATGTGGCTCTCACGTTAGTGATAAATTATTGGTGTTAGTGAGTCTGCCAGACAAACATACATATTTGTATAATTTAACATTAATCTTTATTAATTTAAAATTTATGCATTTTCCATTCATTCGCAGTATATTGTATTTTATGTATTTGTCTGTCGAAAAAACACACTCCTATTAGCATTCCTATTCCATGATTTCAGTAGAAATGCACCACTTACATGTCTGTGTTGACATCACTACCGTCATACACGTAGGAGGCTCCAAGTGGTTCAAGGCCAGCACTGATGCGACTCATATAGACGCCATTGGAGGTCGCGCTGCTGTGAAGTCCTGCTGCGTTGTACCCCTTCACTGTAGCAAACACCCTCCGTTGATGTGACAGGTCAAGGTGGTGGATGACGGCAGACAATGCCCCGGGAGAGACGTCCTCAAATGGGTGAACTTGGGTTCCACCTGGCGTGGAGCCCAGGGCTACTTGGTATCTGTTAATTGAAGGCAGGAGGACCAACTTAATAATCACCACTCCAGTATACAACATTGATGGATTGACCTGTATTACTGGAAGTATCTGTTGGAGACAGGAGGACCAACTTAATAATCACCACTCCAGTATACAACATTGATGGATTGACCTGTATTACTGGAAGTATATGTTGGAGGCAGGACGACCAACTTAATAAACACTAGTCAAGTATACAACATTGATGGGTTGACCTGTATTACTGGAAGTATATGTTGGAGGCAGGACGACCAACTTAATAATCACTAGTCAAGTATACAACATTGATGGATTGACCTGTATTACTGGAAGTATATGTTGGAGGCAGGACGACCAACTTAATAAACACTAGTCAAGTATACAACATTGATGGGTTGACCTGTATTACTGGAAGTATCTGTTGGAGGCAGGAGGACCAACTTAATAATCACTAGTGAAGTATACAACATTGATGGACTGACCTGTATTACTGGAAGTATCTGTTGGAGGCAGGAGGACCAACTTAATAATCACTAGTCAAGTATACAACATTGATGGATTGACCTGTATTACTGGAAGCATCTGTTGGAGGCAGGAGGACCAACTTAATAATCACTAGTCAAGTACACAACATTGATGGATTGACCTGTATTACTGGAAGTATCTGTTGGAGGCAGGAGGACCAACTTAATAATCACTAGTCAAGTATACAACATTGATGGATTGACCTGTATTACTGGAAGCATCTGTTGGAGGCAGGAGGACCAACTTAACAATCACTAGTCAAGTACACAACATTGATGGATTGACCTGTATTACTGGAAGTATCTGTTGGAGGCAGGAGGACCAACTTAATAATCACTAGTCAAGTATACAACATTGATGGATTGACCTGTATTACTGGAAGCATCTGTTGGAGGCAGGAGGACCAACTTAATAATCACTAGTCAAGTACACAACATTGATGGATTGACCTGTATTACTGGAAGTATATGTTGGAGACAGGAGGACCAACTTAATAATCACTAGTCAAGTATACAACATTGATGGATTGACCTGTATTACTGGAAGTATCTGTTGGAGGCAGGAGGACCAACTTAATAATCACTAGTCAAGTATACAACATTGATGGATTGACCTGTATTACTGGAAGTATATATTGGAGACAGGAGGACCAACTTAATAATCACCATTCCAGTATACAACATTGATGAGTTGACCTGTATTACTGGAAGTATCTGTTGGAGACAGGAGGACCAACTTAATAATCACTAGTCAAGTATACAACATTGATGAGTTGACCTGTATTACTGGAAGTATATGTTGGAGACAGGAGGACCAACTTAATAATCACTAGTCAAGTATACAACATTGATGGATTGACCTGTATTACTGGAAGTATATGTTGGAGGCAGGAGGACCAACTTAATAATCACCACTCAAGTATACAACATTGATGGATTAACCTGTATTACTGGAAGTATCTGTTGGAGGCAGGAGGACCAACTTAATAATCACTAGTCAAGTATACAACATTGATGGATTGACCTGTATTACTGGAAGTATATGTTGGAGGCAGGAGGACCAACTTAATAATCACTAGTCAAGTATACAACATTGATGGATTGACCTGTATTACTGGAAGTATCTGATGGAGGCAGGAGGACCAACTTAATAATCACTAGTCAAGTATACAACATTGATGGATTGTCCTGTATTACTGGAAGTATCTGTTGGAGGCAGGAGGACCAACTTAATAATCACTAGTCAAGTATACAACATTGATGTATTGACCTGTATTACTGGAAGTATCTGTTGGAGGCAGGAGACCAACTTAATAATCACTAGTCAAGTATACAACATTGATGGATTGACCTGTATTACTGGAAGTATCTGTTGGATGCAGGAGACCAACTTAATAATCACTAGTCAAGTATACAACATTGATGGATTGACCTGTATTACTGGAAGTATCTGTTGGATGCAGGAGGACCAACTTAATAATCACTAGTCAAGTATACAACATTGATGGATTGACCTGTATTACTGGAAGTATATGTTGGATGCAGGAGGACCAACTTAATAATCACTAGTCAAGTATACAACATTGATGGATTGACCTGTATTACTGGAAGTATCTGTTGGAGACAGGAGGACCAACTTAATAATCACTAGTCAAGTATACAACATTGATGGGTTGACCTGTATTACTGGAAGTATCTGTTGGAGGCAGGAGGACCAACTTAATAATCATTAGTCAAGTATACAACATTGATGGATTGACCTGTATTACTGGAAGTATATGTTGGAGACAGGAGGACCAACTTAATAATCACTAGTCAAGTATACAACATTGATGGATTGACCTGTATTACTGGAAGTATCTGATGGAGGCAGGAGGACCAACTTAATAATCACTAGTCAAGTATACAACATTGATGGATTGTCCTGTATTACTGGAAGTATCTGTTGGAGGCAGGAGGACCAACTTAATAATCACTAGTCAAGTATACAACATTGATGGATTGACCTGTATTACTGGAAGTATCTGATGGAGGCAGGAGGACCAACTTAATAATCACTAGTCAAGTATACAACATTGATGGATTGACCTGTATTACTGGAAGTATCTGATGGAGACAGGAGGACCAACTTAATAATCACTAGTCAAGTATACAACATTGATGGATTGTCCTGTATTACTGGAAGTATCTGTTGGAGGCAGGAGGACCAACTTAATAATCACTAGTCAAGTATACAACATTGATGGATTGACCTGTATTACTGGAAGTATCTGTTGGAGGCAGGAGGACCAACTTAATAATCACTAGTCAAGTATACAACATTGATGGATTGACCTGTATTACTGGAAGTATCTGATGGAGGCAGGAGGACCAACTTAATAATCACTAGTCAAGTATACAACATTGATGGATTGACCTGTATTACTGGAAGTATCTGATGGAGACAGGAGGACCAACTTAATAATCACCACTCCAGTATACAACATTGATGGATTGACCTGTATTACTGGAAGTATATGTTGGAGACAGGAGGACCAACTTAATAATCACCACTCAAGTATACAACATTGATGGATTGACCTGTATGCTTACTGGAAGTATCTGTTGGAGACAGGAGGACCAACTTAATAATCACTAGTCAAGTATACAACATTGATGAGTTGACCTGTATTACTGGAAGTATATGTTGGAGACAGGAGGACCAACTTAATAATCACCACTCAAGTATACAACATTGATGGATTGACCTGTATGCTTACTGGAAGTATATGTTGGAGACAGGAGGACCAACTTAATAATCACCACTCAAGTATACAACATTGATGGATTGACCTGTATGCTTACTGGAAGTATATGTTGGAGACAGGAGGACCAACTTAATAATCACCACTCAAGTATACAACATTGATGGATTGACCTGTATGCTTACTGGAAGTATATGTTGGAGACAGGAGGACCAACTTAATAATCACCACTCAAGTATACAACATTGATGGATTGACCTGTATGCTTACTGGAAGTATATGTTGGAGACAGGAGGACCAACTTAATAATCACCAGTCAAGTATACAACATTGATGGATTGACCTGTATTACTGGAAGTATCTGTTGGAGGCAGGAGGACCAACTTAATAATCACCACTCCAGTATACAACATTGATGGATTGACCTGTATTACTGGAAGTATATGTTGGAGACAGGAGGACCAACTTAATAATCACCATTCCAGTATACAACATTGATGAGTTGACCTGTATTACTGGAAGTATCTGTTGGAGGCAGGAGGACCAACTTAATAATCACCACTCCAGTATACAACATTGATGGATTGACCTGTATTACTGGAAGTATATGTTGGAGACAGGAGGACCAACTTAATAATCACCATTCCAGTATACAACATTGATGAGTTGACCTGTATTACTGGAAGTATATGTTGGAGGCAGGAGGACCAACTTAATAATCACCACTCCAGTATACAACATTGATGGATTGACCTGTATTACTGGAAGTATATGTTGGAGACAGGAGGACCAACTTAATAATCACCATTCCAGTATACAACATTGATGAGTTGACCTGTATTACTGGCAGTATCTGTTGGAGACAGGAGGACCAACTTAATAATCACCATTCCAGTATACAACATTGATGAGTTGACCTGTATTACTGGAAGTATATGGTGGAGGCAGGACGACCAACTTATTAATCACTAGTCAAGTATACAACATTGATGGATTGACCTGTATTACTGGAAGTATCTGTTGGAGACAGGAGACCAACTTAATAATCACCACGTATACAACACTGGTGGACTGACCTGTATTAGTGGAAGTATTTGTTGGAGGCAGTAGGACCAAGTTAATAATCACCACTCAAGTATACAACATTGATGCACTGACCTGCATGCTTACTGGAATATTTGTAAATATGTACAGACGTTTCACAAAAGAATATAAACGTTTTTATGCCATTAAATAAAATTAATACATCCTATTATGGCTCATATAGCTGATGGTTAATCCTAGTTACACCGACCTAAGAAGATACAAAATTACATCTCCGCTGGAAATACTATACCAGTGTGTTGCAGGTAGTAATGGGGCCACGCAGGTACTCATGTATACCACTGTGTGAACTGGAGCCATGGGGAGTGAACTATATTGTCCAGACTTCAAATGGAAGAAAGGTTTCAAACCCTGGTCCTCTCAACTGATAGGCCAATGGTCTAACTAATATATTACCAAATCCATTATTCAATAGTTGCCTACATGTTTGTGTGTTACATATATGTGAAGTACCTTGTGACTTCAGTTTCAGGGTCCTCAAATGGTTGCCAGGCTACAACCACCTGTGTCAAAGCCCGCTGACAAATGACGTCCTTTCTTGTGAAAGCTGCAGCTAATGAAGAACAATGTACAAGAGTTAGTTGTCCAAATAACAGTACACAAAATATCTAAGATGTCCCAGTGACAACAAGTATTGAGTCTGTAGTTCTAAGACAAGGGGAGCTAGCCCCACCTTAAGATCAACACACGTCAGACAATGATTGTGTAGTGTAGTGTAGTGTGTAGTAGGTCAGCAGCTGTCTCTGCATGTGTTAGTAAAATCATACTCCAAATACTTAACACAGAGCTGCCTGCTTCACCAAAATAAATTCTGTAATGCCTCGCTCTCCCCGCACACACCCACCCAATAGGTCCACTCCAGTGACCGGGGCAGCCAATTCAGTGCCTGGGAATCCACTGTATTACCCACTGATTTCCGCATTGACAACAAAATATATAGCTTGTTTCAACATTCAATAAGTTACAATGTTAATTACTGTTGCCAGTCATAGCTTGGGCTTAACACTTCAAAGGAGTTTGTGTCCACACTCATTGTGGGAAAATATAGCAACACTTGAATTGCTCACCTGCTTCCTGCAGAGTTGTGTTTGAATCGGTGTCAACTGCAGCATTTACCAAAGTGATGCACGTGTCAGGCAACTCAATCACGAGTCCTCTCTAACAACCACACATAACACATAACACAAGTAACTTAAAATATATTCATTTTGAACAACATTTATGATATGATGTATTTTGTCAAATCTACGTGTGCTTCAAATTGTTTTGATGGAGTTAAATAAACTTAATGTAAGTCTACAATGAAGTGATGCGTTGTTTGTTTTGTACTTAGCAAAGATGCAGTTTCAGCACATCTACCAAAGCAAATGACACTCGATCGACACACTACAAAAATGCACGAAACAGAAACTGAAAAAGCAAGTTCATTTGCAGTTTTTTGTAATTCCAGACAAACAACATCAGCCAGCCACCACTCGATTGTTTGAGCATCATTAAACAGACAGTTCAAACTCACACGCTTTGCTGATGGCGAATGAGCGATAAAATAAATTAATGTTTTTGTGTAGGGTTTCACTTCTCAAAAAGAGGTGTGTGCGTCTATTAGCTAGTGCGCTACTTTAGCGAACAACACAGTATGCTTGATTTAGTAATACAACTACCTTGTGTTAAATTGACGGGAGATATATATACAATAGGTGACAATTCAGGTACATTAAAACATTCTAACACACTGGTTACACATTTACAAAGTTCGTTAATATTCAACAAATAATTTACTTCAGTTTATTGTAGAACCAAGAAATACACCTATTACACAGGTGGGTCCAATCTATGCAGTGTTTACTCATGTGAGTTTATGTAATACTGATCTTGATACTGTTCAGAGAATTATGCATCTCCACGATACTGCACCAAAAAGGGGTACATCACTTTCAACTGTCTTTTCAAGCTTTGTAATCGTTTGTTCTTTATCAGTTTGATGTTATGTAGTTTTTACTTGATAGAAAAATAAAAACAGTTTATACAAAGAAAGTATTTTTTATTCTGATTTGTTCCCTCAGAAATGTGTTCAAAAATGCATCTGAAATGAGGACACCAATTTCTTTGTGCACTTCACAATGTTCTCTCGAGAATTACAGAACATAAACAAAGCAATTAATCCTCCATAAATCAACAAGATTAAAAACAAACACAAAAAGTGCCTTCAGTAAGTTACATTTTGTGTCCTGTTCCATTTATACTTAACTGAAAATCAAACATATTCATAAAATTAGCTAATGAACTTTCTAAACTGTTCAACGAATTGTCGGCATGTTTCACATTAAAAAAGTTATGGTGAAAAATCTTTTAACCCTTTCTATTTGGAATACGCACTGATGCACAGTTGTCCAGTTTTTGTATAAATGTATGTATAAACCATTTCATTTAGCTAGAACAAATATTTTGTATAACATGTGCAGAATTTTTATAATATGCTTCCCAGATTGTGTCAAGAACAAGAGTAGTAAATTTGACTTGGGATATAAAGGGCTAAGTTCATAGTTGGTTGAGACTAAGTCCTACTTTTGGTAGCAAATCGACTTTTAGTCAATTCTAATTTTGGAGGCATTTGTCCCCCAACAGCTACCCAGCATCGTTGAGATCCAATCCACATATTCAAAGCGTATGAATTAATTTGAGTTTCTGTGATCATCAAATGTTCAACTTTCTGCTGCATAGAGCTACATGACTCGGTCAAATCTAAGTCAGCCGGATGAACAGTTCACCGATTTCAAAGTTTTTGGTCCATTAATTTGGTAAATTAAAGGAATGTATGATGACTGGCTAACTTTTAGGGAGCTATAAGTGATCTTTCGTATAACTAAAATGTCTCAATTATTTTAACTTGTCGATCTCAAATTACATATAAATTTACAACATTATACTTCATGTTTTAGTCTGTATTACTGACAGAAATTGTATAAGTGGGATTTCAAAAATGCAGGAACAAGTTCTCTATGCTTGCCGAATGTCATAATCTTTTTCAGTTTAAGCGACAATGTTTTATGGCCGAACATTGTGACATTGATATGTATTATGTAGTATTTTAATTTCAATATCTATGCATAATGTGTTACTACAGTGATCTTTCATCTCCTTATATGTTCGAAAAAACACGATTTGGAGATTAAATAAAATAACCAAGTTTTACAACATATAAAGACTGCTGTACTGTATATTTTGGCATGCTAATAAATCAGCCAATGAAAATCACTGTACATTGGCTTTAAACAGACGTAGCAAGGTTGCAGATGTATCCACCAATAACAACAGTAGACAAGGTGTTGACAGTGAGACTACTAGGACAGTTCTCACAGTAATACAAATGTTTTCTCACACACCTGAGGAGGAGTATTATCAACCCGCAGAGGTCTTGAAAATGCTGTTGTTGTCAACCCCACTTTGTTGACAGCGGACACTGTCACATAGTATGTCTCCTGGTGCTTCAAGCCGCCATTCTTCAGGCCTAGACACACAAATCAACACGATGAGACTGTTTCACTTCAAGGGTAGCAGTAACATTCACTGAAACTGACCTAACTAATTCTGATTTATTTTTAAAGTGACACAAAAGACATGGTTTAGGGCTATGCACCTGAGAGATAATAAAAACTAACCATGTGCAACTAAAATCAAGAATACAATGTGTGGTTTACTCAAAATGTGGATATTCCACTAATTTCTCCAGTTGACTGAGGGCTGACATGTTAACCAGTGTGACTGATAAGCACATGTCCAGTTCTATGAAAATCGAGTAACCTAGACTAATTGTGGCATATTTAGTGATGCCAATATACACAGAACCAATGCAGACTCAAACTTTGTCAGAAATAGGGTTAGTTTAGTAAACAAAGGCCAAAATATGCTACACAAGTTGAGTTTGGACGCAAACAACATGGCCATATCCTGTCAAAATAGGTGTATACAAATCATAGTTACATCATTAATCATCTCCCTATACACAAGAGCGATAAGCCAGCCCACTGCAGTGAAGCGGGCCGGCATTTCATTGCACAGCAGAAACAGTTGCATCCACTGCATGACACATAGAGTTTATGTGTCATAGTGTGAACATAGCATGTTACAAATAGTTGTCTAACATATGTAAGTAAGTTAATGTATTTCCTCCTCACCATCATCATGTACAATATAAGGCAAACAAAAGCAATGAAGATGAGGTGGCTACCAGAGAAGTGTAAACTTATTGGGCTAGTAGCCAGTGACGATGGCACCAAGAACCAATTAACTTGAATATTTGTCATTGTCATTTGTTCTTAATGGGGCATGGCCACCAGACTGATTAATAATTTGGGTGAGGGTGGTCTCAGCAGTTGTGTTATAAGTGTGGGCAGTTGGGTTGTTCATACTGGAGTGAGCATCATGTATTAGTGTTAAACTCTCCAAGACAAACATTTTGGAGGCTTGCTGGAGAAAGTTGTGGCACAACGAATATGGTTATTTCCTGTGTGGCTTACAGCTGTACGAATCAACAGAAGACAGGATCTAACATCTCGTTATTTTCAGGTAATTTATGTCGCAAATGTTTGTGCTGTGTTAGTGTATATATGAATGAATGTAACAGTTTTGAAAATGTTCCGAAATATCAATATATTACAGATACATGTTTTTCTTGGGGGTAGCGCACATTAAGTGTTTCCCAGCAGTCACACTGATTAGGTGCAACATAAAATGCTATAGGGGTAGGATTCAGTTTTATAAATAATGTGTGTGCATGTGTATATGCATATTTGTAACTCTTTTTTTAAAACTCTACTAGATGTCAGCTCATTAATAAGATTTTTTTTTCTTTATGAAGTCATCTGCATTTAATGAGGCTCTCCCCTTTTTGGTCGTCGTTTGCCTTTTCTTCGTTGTATGAACCACTATCATGTAACTCATTCTGTACACATTGCAACATTCATTGCATTCTATGCATTTGTTTGACAAACCATGTGAAAGGTTGCCTACTAAAACAACTGACAGCTTAAATGAGAGAGCACATTTCTTTAAATGAGGCATGTCCTTGGGCAAGTTGGTCAGATAACATTCGAGAAAAATCTTGATCTGCAGGTGGAAATGGCTGTGATGGATCAGCTGGGGAATGTGTTGGAAGATGGGAAAAGAATATTTTTGGGACCTTAGAGAAGAATGTCCAACAGGGCTTAATGAGATTTTGACCACTTGCAGTCACTAGCTAATACCTGTATAGAGCACTTCAGAAAGTTCAGTTTCGATCATGTTTAGTGGTGCTACTGTTATAGTTAATATGTTATGATATTTGATATACAAGGTGCATGGATAGATTGTGCACGTAATAAGGTATTAGGTATATATAGCTATATAGTAATAATATTTCATTAGTACTGTATACCTATAGATATATGATGAAGACTGGGTGCTGTACAGTATAAACACTGGGCCTCCAGTGGGTTCTTGCCGTGCAGCAACATGAATGTCACTGGTCCATGCCGGCATCACTTTATCATGTATCAACTGATAAGAGCTCAGCGGTCTTGTTTTACTAACGGGTGTTCTATTTATGTCTATGATACAAATATATTTTCATATGGCGAGCAAATTTTGCTAGACTTTGACACTCGTGACTTAGGGTTATCTAACAGTATGGCGCTGCCCATGAAATTAAGATGCTGTGTGTTCAACAAGGTTTTCCTAGTAAACCAGTAAAACCACTGATGTGATGTTCATAATCGTAGTTGCAAATGGTTATGTTTTAGTTATTCTTATAGATGTATCGGCCCAAAACCATGACTTTTGTTTCCTTTAAGTAGTATTAGCACACGCTTCGAAGGTGTTCCTCTTGAGTCAGGTATTCAAATAGTAAGCTCATCCACAGCTATCAGAAAAAGGAAATGTCCATTCATCTCACCAACATGACTTGACTTAAGCCTTTTCACTCCCCGGCAGAGCATAGGCCATCAACGACTCCTTTCCACCGGACATGGTTTTGGGCTTCCAACTGTCTCCATTTGTATTCTGCTTTTGACATATCTGCATCTACTTCTCTGCACCAGGTGTTTCTTGGCCTTCCCATTTTCCTTTCGTCCTGAGGGTTCCATGTGAGCGATGTGTCTTATGATGTGTCGTGTTGGCTTCCTGAGAGTACAGCTTATTCAGCTCCACTTCTTCCTTCTAATTTGATGTCCGATTGGTTCCTGGTTTGTTCTTTCACATAGTGCTTCACTGCTAATTGTTTCTGGCCACCATATCCTTAGAATTCTTCTTTATTTATTTATTTACAAAACCCACAAAAGTTCTTCTGTAGCATGGACTTTGTGGTATGCCACGTCTTTGATCCATGCATATGCACAGCCTTAACATTTGAGTTAAAAACGCATAGCTTGGTTGGTATTGAAATTTCTCTATCTTATTTAGCACGATGAAAGCTGACCTTGCTTTCCCAATCCTAGCCCTTACATCACTATCTGTTCCTCCGTTTGTGTCCACAATGCTTCCTAGATACATGGAAGTCTGTACTTAATCTATGACTGTACTGTAATTGGGCTGTTGTTCTTACTGTTGATCTTCATGATCTTGGTTTCGCCTTTGCACTGTTCACTTGTAATATTTCTTCTGCTGGTTGAATATCTGCAGCGTTTAGTGGAGCTGGCCTGCTCAGTAATTCTTCCAAATATTCTGCCCATCTTTCATTTGCTCTTCTGCTGTTGTGAGTGTGGTACCATTCTTGTCCTTAACTGGCTTGTTGGCCTGTTTGCACTTTCCAGCTAATTGTTCAGTGATGCTATACAGTTCCTTCATGTTCCTTTTGGATGCAGCCTCTTCTGCCTGTTTCTGCCTGGTTCTCTGTATTGTTTCTCTTGTCTCTTCTGATACTTGCTTTGACGTCTTTGTCAGCTTGTGTGTATTTTTCTTGAGCTGTAACTTTTGGTGTTTATTGTGCAACTGTTGTTGACTATCTCCTTCTTTCTCTTCCTGTTGTCGGCTTCTGCTATGTATAATCGAGAGTCTAAGGTACAGCTGTCTTCCTCCTCAACCATGTCTTGCAGTGCCTGGTATCGGTTGGAGAGTGCCAGCTGAAATTCCTTAGTTGTACTTTTGTTCTTTAGAAGTTTTGCTGTCATCATGATCTGATGCTGTATCTGTCCGTCGCTTCACTCTTACATCTCGAAATGATCTTCTAAATCTTCTTCCAATATATATGTGGTCTATTTGGTTCTCCGAGACATGGTTCAGTGATACCCATGTAGCTTTGTGTATGGCTTTGTTTGGAAATAAACTTCCACCAACATGAATGTATATACAAAGATACACCTATGATGTCACTTATATGTCATTGTGTTGTCATAGAAATAATGTTGTATATAATCTGTCCATGTATAATATCTCTATCTATACATAGCACTAACAACATAGAAACCTCCGACCACACCCACCTGTAGCCTTGTGTGAGTGGATGCTGGCTTCAACGCGGTGGAACTCATACATGCTGTCATCGCCCTCCACCCTGCCAACGCCAAACTTGTAGAACTCAACTCCACTTTCCTTCTCAATGAAGCCACTCCAACTGCACTCAAGAGAGTCCCCTCCTGACAGAACAGAGGACACAGACAGTTGCTATAAACATTCTAGACAAAGTGTTCTAGTAAATATCTTATTCATCTGAACCGACAGATACAGTGGTTCCTTGTCACACAGATTCTGATGACAACACTTAGTCTTTCTGTGACAACATTATCATCCCATTACTGAAGGAAGTGGTTCCACGTGACACACAGAGTCTGATGACAACACACGGTTTTTCTGTGACAACAATACCATCCCATTATTGAATGAAGTGGTTCCACGTGACACACAGAGTCTGATGACAACACATGGTCTTTCTGTGACAACATTACCATCCCATTACTGAAGGAAGTGGTTCCACGTGACACACAGAGTCTGATGACAACACACAGTTTTTCTGTGACAACAATACCATCCCATTATTGAATGAAGTGGTTCCACGTGACACACAGAGTCTGATGACAACACATGGTCTTTCTGTGACAAAATTACCATCCCATTACTGAAGGAAGTGGTTCCATGTGTCACACAGAGTCTGATGACAACACATGGTCTTTCTGTGACAACATTACCATTCCACTACTGAAGGAAGTTGCAAAGAATAAAATGCACAAACCTTGTACAAATTCTGGACAGTTGACCGTGCCGTCAAGAGGTGCTGAAGTGTCCACTACGAGAGCTGGTGACACTTGTGCTGCTGTCAACCCAGCCTGGACAACAAGACACTGGGACTTAGTCACTTGAGACAAGTATTAAGTGATGTGACATGACATGTTGCAAGAAATTTTTTTTTTCTAAATGTAAAAAAATAGCCAGAAAATGCATCATCTTGAAAAAATCCCCAATGTAATGTGACGTTTTTCACTGGCGATTTATGTATTGTTTGCAAAACATAACGGCCATTGAACCTACATTTGTAACGCTGGTTCTAAGAGCGTGCCGACTCGAAGCACACACAGTCGTTACTATGGAAACATTCCCCAAAGGACTGTTTTTAAAGGATGGTTTGGTGAAATACAACATTAGTTCCAGGTGATTATTTGTTGTGTCAATGTTTAGTTCAGTATATCCTAGCATGTTATGAAAAGTAGTAAAAAATCAACTGACACGTTAGCCACCCCAGCTACCTTTAATAGGAGTAATTGTGGATAATCGCTCAACATATTTGTTTTGTGATTTTCGTGGTTTTATGGAACTGATTACCAATATCTATGAGAGCCGCAATGGCGGATAATGTTACTTTTGATGATGTTAACGATCTACCATGTTATATCTTACTGTTTTACAACTTTAGCAGCAGTTTTTGTTGGATGTTCACAATAACGTCGATGTAAAAGTTAACACCGGAGGCAAACTTGATACCAACAGTGCCAGTATATGTGATCGCTATTTTGATGACGAATATTAGAGCCAAAAATGTAGATAAATTTGCCTTTGCATCCGGAAACACCTGTCCTGACAGAACTGACTTTATAAAATGACACTTCGTAACAATATTGCTTTCTAGAGGGCATAACAATCAAACACTTACTCAATTGACACCAGATCAAGGCAACAAGATTAATACACAGACTAATGCAGGTTGTTGGAGACCACAAAGAACCCTACCCCATTAGCAGCATCCAGGGTGAGAATGTTGGGCACTCCATCTCTGTCGGGCGACACGTATCCATTCTTTAAACTAGTCACATTGCCCACCCACGTTGACGGGTGAATGTCTGCAGCATCTGCAACAGAATCACAAACAAAATGATTACCACAGTGGTGAAATACAAACATATATATAATCACTGTCATTTCTTATTAACTAAAGATGTCATTATTACTCTTGAAAAACTTTATTCAGTATACTTCATTCTAAATAATTATACAGGGATTAAAAAAAATTCTAAATATGTATACTTAATGTAAAGTACATTTTTAGATTAATATCCTTTACAACGTAGAATTTTTTGTTGGTGCACCACATCTAAAATACTGCAACCCAACCCCCACCAGTGGGTACAGCTACCCTACCCCAAACAAATCTGCCTACCTGGGTGCTGCCATCTAACCCCCACCATGTCACCTTACCTGGGTACAGCCACCCAACCCACCAAGTCTCCCTACCTGGGTACATATCACCCAACCCCCATCATGTCTCCCTACCTGGGTACATGTCACCCAACCCCCAACATGTCTCCCTACCTGGGTACATGTCACCCAACCCCCAACATGTCTCCCTACCTGGGTGCATATCACCCAACCCCCAACATGTCTCCCTACCTGGGTATAGCCATCCAACCTCCAACACGTCTCCCTACCTGGTTACTGCCATCCAACCTCCAACACGTCTCCCTACCTGGGTATGTGCCCAGATGAAACCACACGTTTGTGATGTCACTCTCTGGATCATTGACGTCCCAGGCCGCGTTGAACGAGTCAACCTCTTTCTGGTACAGCACGGCTGTAGTTGTAACAACGTCAGTCAGATTGAATGCTCTGCCTCCAACAGAATTGATGGCAGGGACTGGTGCAGTAACATCGACCAGGAAGCCATCAGAGGCAGACTCAAGCACGTCCCCAGCTCCCGTCACTGCTCGTACTGTCGTGTAGTACTTGACCCCAGCAGACAGCGCCACCTGGCCTTGACCCTTGCCATTACTGCCAACACCTGCATGCAAGATTCACGCAAAGTCTCTAGTAACAAACAAGTTAAACTGAAACTTGCAGTTTCATGTCAGATAAGCAAGAGACCTAAAAATAATTCTGCTCTTCTAATACACCCTTCCCATTTCCACTACTCTAACGCAGTATGGCTGCCTGATGCCGACTCTGTCCTTCGTGTGTTACTTTACTGTGATATGTTCATTGATGTGTCTCACAAACTGGCAAAAAGACTACATTAGATACAGTTAAGTTTTTAGAACAACTATGTGTTTACTGAAAAAGTTAGGAAATTAACGGTTTACGCAGTCCTTGGAAGTGACTGTATTGACTGCTCATTTTTACATCAATCAGTGATATTCGTTGTACTAGGATCATTTACTGAATATTATTATTCAAAACTTCATTTTGCAGTTTCACAATTCATGGATTGTATTGTTAAAATGGCATATTTAAATTAAGAGAAATAACTCAAGACCATGTTGTTGTGACAGGCCGCACCGAATACAATAATTACTAAGGATTTGTTATGATTGCCTAAACTTTGCGTTAAAATTTACCGTAGAAAAACAACTATCGTGGTGTTTGGTGAAACCTGGTGATTTGGGGCTGACTCGAGTTCGAATTCAGAGAAATGACTCGAGACTTGACTTGAGACTTAACTTGACTTGCAAGTTTGTGACTTGCCAACTAATTTTACAGACATGACCTAGACATGTATACACGTTCGTGGTAAAAATTACTGAAATTCAATGGCTACATTCCTACGAGTTTTACTCATTATAAAAGGTAAACAAAAGGGATTCTAGTGGTTCACGAGTGATTGGCATGGAGCGTCGTTGACTTGCTCAGTACAGGCCCGCTCTTTATCACCAAATATTGGTCCAGTAACAAAAGACATCCTTTTAATAATATGCACTAGACACTATTAGATGTAAATCAATGCAACCAGTTCTAAATATGGAACGTGTTTCGGCTGGAACAGTGTATTCCACCATTTATGAGAAATGATTTAATGCACGATAAAGTCTGTGTAATCTTACCCAACATTCCATCTACGCCACCGTCCTCCTCGATCAGGTTGACATACGAGTATGGCATGATGTCATCAAGTCTTGGAGCCGAGCCAACTGCCCACTGATAGTGAGCCACGCCATCTCTCTCACTCTCATAGCCACCGAAGGTCACTGTCACCTCAGACTTGTCCATTTGGTAGTCAATGTCCAGCTGAGTGTCCGGTCCATCACTGATCATACCAGCCACATCTCCAGACACCATCTTGATTGGACTAAGACATAAATGTACAATGAATAACTGCATTAACAAATGCAACAGTAAATCACACATCTAATGCTACACGAAGCAGTTGTTTAACAATCATTAGAAATTCTATCCAAAACTGTTCACAAACTTCAAGTGAATTAAACCAAAGTTGGTGGTGACAAGTTATGTTTATACTAATAAACAATTTCTTTTTAAACACCCTCTGAACAGGAACCTACTCCACTAAAGTTCTAAATGACATATTTTCCAATCCAATTGAAATCAGGTCATCACTATTTAATAGTGAAATGGGGTGCAGTCACTTTAATTTACACTAATGTAACATTACAATTATACAGTAGTAAACTGTAATGATGAATGTTCTCACTGGGAAGACATAAGAATGCTCTCTCTGCCGGCTCCATTCACTGCCTTCGCTACGACGTAGTAAACAGGAGAGTTGGTTGTGGCATTTGTCAGAGCGAAGGACACCTTGTCAATGTAACCGTTCTGTGACAGTCCCACACTGTGAAATGCCAGCACATCTGTTTGTCCTACAATGTGAGGGAGGGACGGGGATTTACTGTCAAAACTACCTCAATGAAAGTATGCAAGTTAGAAATCACAGAGTAAAGAAGAAAGCATTATGCATGATATTGAACATACATTGACACTACCAGCAAGAAATACTAAAGTCAGCACAACAGTGATTTCTGTAGTAACAAGCAAAAATAAAAAAAATATCAACCCTAGTTATCCCAACACTCTACAGTGAGCCATGATGGAAGTTATTCCAACACTCTACAGTGGGTCGTGATAGAAGTTATTCCAACACTCTACAGTGAGCCGTGATGGAAGTTATCCCAACACTCTACAGTGAGCCATGATGGAAGTTATCCCAACACTCTACAGTGGGCCGTGATGGAAGTTATTCCAACACTCTACAGTGAGACGCGATGAAGGGTATCCCAACACTCTACAGTGAGCCCTGATGGAAGTTATCCCAACACTCTACAGTGAGGCGTGATGGAAGTTATCCCAACACTCTACAGTGAGCCGCGATGGAAGTTATTCCAACACTCTACAGTGAGCCGCGATGGAGGGTATCCCAACACTCTACAGTGAGCCCTGATAGAACTTATCCCAACACTCTACAGTGAGCCCTGATGGAAATTATCCCAACACTCTACAGTGAGCCCTGATGGAAGTTATCCCAACACTCTACAGTGAGCCCTGATGGAAGTTATCCCAACAGTCTACAGTGAGCCGTGATGGAAGTTATCCCAACACTCTACGGTGAGCCCTGATGAAAGAAGTGAACACAGACATATTGTCTAGCTAAATGTCTAATACGTAGCAGCCATATTTGTAGGCCCCCAGAATAACAAATAAAAGACTGACCCAAAACACATTCGTTATAGTATTTACATTGCATTATAGATAAGATTATATAACAAGAAAATAGAAGAACAAGAAATGTATATATTTCATTTGGCATATATACGACGCTTACCTTGTGCTGTCCCTATGCCAACATAGTATTCACTGATGTCACTCTCGCCATCCACGGCTCCCCATGAGGCTTGGATGCCATTTTCATCATTGTGAACAACGTAGCCATCAATTAGTTCCTCAGACTCTCCCAAGAGGGTGCCCGCGTGCACAAATGACATCTATAAATACAAATGTATCGAAATGTTTTATCGGTCATAGTCATGTCCAATGGTGTCATGTATACCAAAAGTAAACTCTAAGTAAAAGTTACAAGCAGCATTTAGCAGCACACCTATATAAGACTATCATGAGTTCATGACTGTACCTTTGGTGGTGTTGTTTCAACCAACAGATCGTTGGTGTAGTGGTCAGTGGCCAGCCCTGTCCCCCATTCACTTAGACTAGATACTGATATAAGACAATAATGACCAAACCTTTGGTGGTGTTGGGTCAACTAACAGACCGTTGGTGTAGTGGACAGCGGCCAGCCCAGCCCCGTTCACGGCCGTCACGCACATCCTATAGTGTGCACCGATCTTCAGATTCAGAGCCTCATCTGTTGTCCACGAGGTGGTGCTGGCTGGCACAATCTTCCACCGAGACCTAACGATTTGCAGCAACGTATCATTGAGCAGCACAGCTGATACTGACGCTGCTGAATGGCTATGTAATAAATCAGCTGATACTGACACTACTGAATGGCTATGTAATAAATCAGCTGATACTGACACTACTGAATGGTTATGTAATAAATCAGCTGATAGGTTATTTCTGCATTCATTGCACCCAGATTTTTCAACTAGCAGTGGTCCTAGTCTTATGGGGCATGACACTGTGAATTATGAAGCCAAACTCTTTCCTCAAATCTTGGCTCACATTCAACATAAAAAACATTTTAATTAGTACATCCCATCCATGCCACCAGGGGTTCTGCCTACAACTGCTTCAAGGGAAGTATAACAGTGATGTATCTAACATTGTCAAGCTGCACAAAGACAGTGACACAAAGGAAGGAACAAGGGGTCATAGTTTGAAACTATTTCTAGAACGTGTTCGTATAAATGTTAGATTAAATTAAAATTATGGAGTGATTTACAGGAAGTAGTTGTAACTGCCCCAAGTGTCAACTTGTTTAAAAGCCATCTAAATAAACATTGGAGTAGTGAAGAATTTCTCTATAACTACAAAGCCGCCTTGCCAGAAAGTTGTAGAGCATTTCAAGGGAAAGTTGAAGATCTGACCACCGAGGCCACTGCCTACGGTCAGGACGAACCTAAGTAAACCTAAGTAAGTATATGAGTACCCCTGCTGAAATGTGGAAATTACCGTTGCCGAGTTAACCAATAGTGGCCGTACCTAGAATCGTGGATGATGTTACATGTTAATGTTCGGCAAGTAACTTAACTTTAATTGGCAGTGGACTCGTCATTGTTGGTAGGACAGGTAATTCATGGAAAAGCTATTTGAAGTTTGGCGGGTCTAGTTCCCTGAAGGACGTCAACCAAGACAGGAAGTTGGACGAAGTACAAATGACTCAGCCTACTTTTACACATGGTGTGGGGAAACTGAAAGCTCCATGTTTCAACAGGTTTGTCTGCCAGGGGTAGTGTAGTACTACCACCACCCCTGGTTAGCGAAAGTGGTATATCCTGTTGTCTAAACAAGCTGCTGTGACTGATATTCTGCCTCTTGTCTCTTCATTACACATGGTATAGATGAAGAATAGACATATCTACTGTCCAGCAGTTACTTCTGTAGTGTCTGCACTACTAACATCTGTTTCAAGTTGTTCTCAGCACTCAGCAATGTTCTATTATATTAACTGACCAGTCTTTTTCAGAACATTATCGCCAAGCCAAACTTTCTTTGCTGGCATTGAGGGTGGTCACTGCCAGGGTAATGTTGTCCTCAGTAGTTTTTTATGTCCCCAATTAATCAGACGGGACTGACATTAATGTGATCATCCGAGTCACAAGGGATACAAAGTACCGTGTTGAGAGCCAGGATTTTACACATGTGCCTGCTGTGAGTCTTGAACCCAGGTATGCTAACCACTACACTACCGCCACTCTCTGGAAAAAGATACTAATAAGTCACCAGCACAGAAAACAAGCACACACTTTACAATGGTAGACATCAACAACAGCTACTGCTACAATAAGGGTAACAAGTACCAACAGTTGTACTGACCCGGTGGGATAAATCATAGTCTTCTTGCCCTGGTGCAGTTCGTATGCTGATATTTTGTAGTGGTCAATCCCAGACTCGGGGTCAACGAATGACCAGGAAGATGTCAACTGAGTGGTCGAGTCCTTTGAGAGAAGACAATTTACAATACTTTAGCTATGGTCAAGTAAACTAAACTGTTACACTGTACAAACATTACCACAACATTGAAACATTTACTTTGTAATTATTCTCAAGAAACTTTATGTATTCTTTGACATTTCAGCCGATTCACCTGACCTTCGTCAAATATCACATTGCAAAAAAAAGAACGTCAATCCATTCAAGGAACTTAGAAACAATGAAGACCTATAATTAATATACACTGTTAGTGTTACAGCCTTGTACTCCTTGCCAGAGACACCGTCACACTCACAGTGTATTCCATGTCACGCTGCAAGTTGTCACCATCAACGAGCTGCAACATCTTGGGGTCTGTCAGATCTATTGTCACTCCGTCCGATGTCACCGAGCTGTTTGTCTCGGCTCTGTTTGTTGCCATCAAATCGACATGGACAAAGTCGCCGTGGTGCAGATGGAAGTGATGTCTCTCAAGGGAGCTGACAGATGGAGCTATGTTCTTCTCTGTGTGTAGTACAACCTCCCTGCTACTGGGGCCTAAAACATTAAGGGTCTATTAGGATGGAAGTGATGTTTCTCCAGAGAATTGACGGAGTATGTTCTTCTCTGTGTGTAGTACAACCTTCCTGCTACTGGGGCCAAAACATTAAGGGTCTATTAGGATGGAAGTGTTGTCTCTCCAGAGAGTTGAAAGGTGGAACTATGTTCTTCTCTGTGTGTAGTACAACCTCCCTGCTACTGGGGCCTAACACATTAAGGGTCTATTAGGATGGAATTCGTGTCTCTCAAGGGAGTTGACAGATGGAGCTATGTTCTTCTCTGTGTATAGTACAACCTCCCTGCTACTGGGGCCTAAAACATTAACGGTCTATTAGGATGGAAGTGATGTCTCTCAAGAGGTGACAGATGGAGCTATGTTCTTCTCTGTGTGTAGTACAACATTCCTGCTACTGGGGCCAAAACATTAAGGGTCTATTAGGATGGAAGTGATGTCTCTCCAGAGAGTTGAAAGGTGGAACTATGTTCTTCTCTGTATGTAGTACAACCTCCCTGCTACTGGGGCCTAAACATTAAGGGTCTATTAGGATGGAATTGATGTCTCTCCAGAGGTGACAGATGGAGCTATGTTCTTCTCTGTGTGTAGTACAGCCTTCCTGCTACTGGGGCCTAAAACATTATGCTATTTGTTTACACTTATTCCTACACTTGGCCGTGCTATTTGTTTACACTTATTCCTACACTTGGCAGTGCTATTTGTTTACACTTATTCCTACACTTGGCCGTGCTATTTGTTTACACTTATTCCTACACTTGGCCGTGCTATTTGTTTACACTTATTCCTACACTTGGCCGTGCTATTTGTTTACACTTATTCCTACACTTGGCCATGCTATTTGCATATAAACTCAACTTATGCAACATACTTTGGTCTTTGCTTACTAAACTAGTCCCCTTTCCAGCAAAACAGAATGTTTATTTGAGACTTTGCATTGGTTCTGTGTACGCCGGCCTCCCTGTCACTTGTATGTCTTGGTTACCCCGATTTCATACAATTGCGCATGTGCTTATTTGTCTCGCTGGTTAACATGTTAGCCCTCGGTCATTCGGAGAAATGACTGGAATCTCCTATTCTGAGTAAACCACTGGCGTGATATTCTTGATTTTAGTTGCACGTGGTTAGTTTTTATTATATCTTTTAGGTGCATAGCCCCAAAACCATGACTTTTGTTTCACTTTAAGTACTTGATCAGTTGATGAATAACATGTTTAATTTCTATATTTTCTATGAATAGACACACTAGGTGTACACACGACGCATAACATGATATTCTTACCTGCAGGTTTTCTGTAAATGTTGACAAGATAACTTTTTAGGCCAGATTCTGGGTCAGAAAACTGCCTCCAGGTGCTGGCAACAGTGGACGCCTCTGATGAGTACCTCTCATCCTCGTTGGGGTCCTTGCCGTCCTTCACAACACCCTTCACTGGGGGTGTCAGGTCAACGTACACTGCAACAAATGTGGGGTGATGCATATAATGTTTATTTTCAGACAAAAGAATATATACAGGTATATACATAAAAAGTAAACAAATATAAATACACACATGATGTGCATTAAAAGGTGCACGTAAAAAAGCTAAAATATTTTTTTTTAATATACACATTGTGTGTAAATAATTAACAAAAAGTGGATCATCCTACCTTTCAAAACAGCATAAAACATACAACGGGGTTCTATTCTATAAATTGTTATATACAGGGAGCATAAAACAATGGTGCATAAAGTTTTACATTGGCTTATAAACGTCTCAAAGCATGGGTCAACTATGTTACTAATGTTTGCCAGTGAAAAAATCCTGATGCCACAGACTCTATTGCTGTAAACGGTACGGTGAATGAATGGAAAGTCCCAGTCTCGTAGCACTTCCTTGTCATTAGTGATGTCATGTCGAAGCTTGTCGATAATCGCAGCAAAAATATGCATAATCAAGGCAAGCCGGTAGAACAAAGTATTATTTGGAATTACGATTTAATTGAATTCTAATAAATTTTTCAGTGTTGTGGAAATGAACTGAAACTACAAGATGTAATATAATGATTTCAAGCAATCATTGTTTTTCTTCCCTTTAACATTAACAATCATTTGATCTTTAAACTGCACTGTTACAGTATATGTTGTTCTTGTTGATGTTGGCTGGAGAGCCAAGAATTGAATTAACCATTTCAGTATGACAGGACGGAATTCCTGCCTTGCAGTGTGTGATGCTACAGTACGACAGGCAAGAATTCCAGTATTGCCTACATTCACCACTTAAATCGCTTTTACTCATAATTATCCACTATGTGGAGCCACTTGTTATATACGGAATGTGTGGTATGTGAATTAGCTATTCAGTAGCGGCAATCGTTGATTATCGCTCAATACCATTTAAATGAGATTTTCGTGGTTTTTAATGATGAATTATCAAAATCTACAATGGCCGCAATGGCGGACAGCTTTACTTCAACTGGTGATTTACCACCGTAAGTTTTGGACAGATTATTTGATAGGTTTAGCGACAAATTTTTGTTGAATGCTGATGATCGAAACAACAATGATGTTGGTGATCTTAGCGACCAAGCCGGAGGTGAAATGGACACTGACAGCTGGAGTATTTTCGCTCGCTACTCGGATGTCACTGATGATGAAAGTGACGGCGTAAACCCTGAGGATGAGCTGCGCACTGTACTATCAATGCTGGATGATGTGTCGTTTGATAAGGAAAAGGTGTCTGTGAATCCGTCAACATACAAAGTTTGATTGTAATGTATTTTTGTTGCTGAAATCTTGACTTGAAATGATGCAGTCGATTTTCTTGCATATTCACTGAGAATGCAGCATTCAGTGGTCACAGTCACATTCAGTGGCCACATATTCTTTATATTTTCAGCATTGGAAGCACCACCACCATTTCTAGGGTTTGGCAACCTGTTTTAAGTCCTTCCAGAAGTTTATGAAGCTAGTTTGGAAGCAAGTCAGCATCTCAGCTTTGAGCATTTCAACATTTTTTCTCTCAATCTTCTGTTGTATTTAAAATGAGCAAGTCTAATTTTCATTTTACAATTAGGGTTAGTACAGAACAAAACAAATAACATAAGTGATACCCTACCTCCATCTGAGTTCACCGTCACGTTCCTTTCAACGAGTCCACCGTTGACTGCGGTGACACTGATAAAGTAGACAGCTTTGTGTTGTAAGTGTAGGCCGTCCACACACTGACTTGTCACATCATATGACAGTCGTGTGTAAGGTACAATGTCATCTGAGCCAGCAGACGTCCCCAGGGTGATTACATATTTGGCTGAAAGTAAACCACGCATAGTGCTACTTTTGACCTGATTAACAATACAAAACACCATTATGCAGAACAACAATACAAGTCCAGTGTAGAAAGAAATAGGCCAAATTATTAACAATATATTAATCAACATATCAACAACCAATTTCAGTCATACATTTACAAGCACCCAATCATAGTCCGTGCCAACATGCCGGGTCCAAAGTGGTATTGCCATACAATGCAAATAATTCAGACATACCACAGCAGCCGGATGACAATACTCATGATATTAGTTAATTTTCCCATCAGCCGTACCATGTACAATCACTAACTATACTATTACACTGGCTAGCAATAACAATTCTTTTTGCAAACATTCAAACCATGTGACAGCATTCTAAGATTTCTTTCTTGTTCAACTCGGTTTATATCTGATTAAACCAACACATTTGATATAATATTCATAATCCCTGATTTAATGAATCATTACACAAAATCAGAGATTATTATTATTGCTGTTGTGAGGAAAAAAGGGGTCAGACCGCCATATTTTGACCATATTTTTGCACTCTATAAACATACTCAGTCCACTCTCTGGGTCTCCAAACCCGTTCCAGTTGGCGCAGTATCGAGAGGAAGATGACTGAAAGGAGATATCCTTTTTTAGTTTATCGCCATCATAAACAAGTCCGGGAATAGGTGGAGATCTGTCCACTATGATTGGTTTGTCTGCGTGGCCAATCGCCCTCAGGTCAACTGAAACATGACATTCACTGAATCACATGTAGCATAAACATGGGAGAAACTATGTCCATACAGTGAATTCACTTAATCAAGTTGCATTGAAAACAAGACATACACTTGGGAGAAAACATCTACAAATTTTTAAACATGTTCCACAATATCTTATGTTCATGAACTCTCGTTCTATGTGTGAATCTGCCCAATATATGGCGCTACTGTTCTGGCTATCGCATTCATTGATTTTATTCTATTCTCAAAACATGTATTTTGTGACTTTGTGACCTAGATATCTGAAATAAAAGATAAAGATAAAAGACAGCGTGCTACAACTTTTTCTAGTACCTTGGAAATAAAGCTTAGATTAGAAATAGGTCTATAACTGTTTAGGTTTTTTTTAGGTAAAGTTGACTTCTTTAGAAGTGGGTCGACTTTCACAAAATTATCAGGAAACAAGCCAGAGCACAGTGATGCATTTACAATGTATATGAGTACATGATCCATATGTAAGCTGTCTCATATATTTATATACATCCAATGTGGTAATGTTCATATTTAGAATGAGTGACACTTTTACTTTTAGAATGAGAACAGACCATTGTTGGAGACTCGTATCTTCACCCAGACTGCCACGCCGTCAGGAATGTGGTAGTTATGTTGGATGTGGGTGTAGTTGTCCACAGCCGTCCAGCTGAGGATATACGTGTCCCTTCTGCTTTGACCCAGACCCATCTCTGCACTCTTGATGCCAGACACCGGGTCACTGCAGCAAATTAATTCTTAGACAATTCTGCTTCAAATGTGAACATGTACGTTTGTGCAATGTGAGTCACTTTTTCTCAGGTTTTGTGAAATCAATGAGCAACTGGCAGCAGCATAAAATCAACAGCCCAGTTGTAAAATATATATTCTACAACCACCCTTTGAAAACTGTAATGTTTTGCTGGTTCTGGTAAGCAGCCAAACACAAATATCAACACCAATGATGGATTATACAGCGGAAATTATTTGTAGTTTACAAACTAAGATGATGCATTTTTTTTATTAGTTTTGAAAAGATATTAAAGTGCTGATTGGTAACTTAGTTTTACAGACCAGTCAGATAAAAGAATACATACGTGGCATTGACGTGATATGAAAACAGAAAGGTGTCTTCATCATATGTGACGTGATCGACAGCGTAGATGATAGGGGGTGTGGTGTCGACAGCATAAGGCTGGGTGTGACACACAGTCAGCGCAAGAGGACCGAACTCTATGTTGTTGATGGCTCGGACTGTTATGTAATATTTATTATCTGAAGCAAAAATGGCATGTGTAAGGTGTAATCATATTTTGAAATTAATACGAAATAAAATTAATCACTAATGCAGTCACATGAATTGCATTATATTTTATACAAACATATAATATACAACCACATAATCATGGGGCTATTCTGGAAATTTCGTTGCACCCCCTCAACAACACAGGTTTGTTGATATTTTCTTCTTACTTGAACCATCAGCTATCCATCAAAACATTAACCAACATTTTAGGTGTCTGTTCTATTAAAAAAACAGTTTTTATTACTGATGGTTGTCATAAATTCTCAAAAATAGCTAAGATAACGCAATGTGCTGAAAATAAAGTAATTTCATTTCAATCATCTTGTAAATTCACAGATAAATGAATAAAAGAGAATGTACAAAGCCGTACCTCTAAATATTTCACTTTCAGTTATAAATATGATACTTTAGGCCATTTTGTGGTAAATGTAGAAAACTATTTAATGACCTATACTGCAGGTGTATGACAAAATGTTTGATAACGAATGGAAAAACAATCTTTTAAGATTAGCTAAGTGGTAAAAAGGTATTTTATAGCCCATTTTGTGTTAGAAATACACCATTAAACTTTGTCAACATACATCAGACGGAAATTTGCTTCTTCATGGTTGCAAAAGAGGACTAAACTACATAATATTAATTATTTCAATAAAACATAGTATAATATTTCCATAATACACAAATATGATCCATGCAAAGTTACAAATATGATACATGTGTAATTACGTGAGCGTAAGTTGAAACCAAAAATCGGCCAAATATAATCAGACAATTTTCCACATACTCTGAAATAGTGACAATGCTTCTAAACATCTCCATTATCGCCAATTATCATTTTATATATGCAAAATGTTAACATTTAATACTTTGCAGTGGCGTATGTCGATAGTCAGCATCACTATTCAGTTTGCCAGCGTTGGCTGTTTTCCGCTGGGCGCTAGCGGAGGCGCAGATAAGTGAGCACCTGGCGGACTAGCATGGAATCAGCAGTTAATGGCGGTGCTACACAGTTAGTCCAACAGCATTTCAAAAACTGCAGCATGTCAGTGATACAACTTGCAACAACTTGTGCCAGAGTTATTTTGCTTACAGATTTAGAAAACATTACTATGGTTGCCTATGGAAAAACAGATAATGATCTCTCCATCTTTTGATTTCATGCAAGCTTTATGCGCGACACCTGGCCACGAAGTGGATAACTATGTAAGTAATTTGTCCCCATCATGGTTACTGGATTAATGTAAGTAATCTGTCCCCATCATCGTTACTGGATTAATAAGTAAATAATCTGTCCCCATCATCGTTACAGGATTAATAAGTAAGTAATCTGTCCCCATCATCGTTACTGGATTAATAAGTAAATAATCTGTCCCCATCATTGTTACAGGATTAATAAGTAAGTAATCTGTCCCCATCATCGTTACTGGACTAATATGTAAGTAATCTGTCCTGATATCACTACAGGATTAATAAGGAAACAATATCAATTTCACATTTTCTTGATTGCCATGATATAGTTTAAAAAGGCTAGAAAGAACTGTAATTGTGACATCAGGTAGAAATAATAACATCTTAAACTAACTGGGTTACTTACCAGGCAGGTTGAGAGGGAATGCGACGCCGATGTTTGTCCATTCAGAGGCTGATGCCAGGTGTTCATGGGGATCATTGTGTGGTACAATGTCACCTCCACAGGGACTTGTTCCCACGGCCCACGTGTACATCAAGATCCCTGTTTCATTGTCATAGATACCATCCCAGTTAGCTGTAACAGAACATGTGTAGAGAGGCATAGCCTTCACCTGAGAGCTACCAGCAGTCTACAGCCATCACCAGACATAGTCTACAGCCAACACCCTGACAGAGTCTACAGCCAACACCAGACATAGTCTACAGCCAACACCCTGACAGAGTCTACAGCCAACACCAGACATAGTCTACAGCCAACACCCTGACAGAGTCTACAGCCATCACCAGACATAGTCTACAGCCAACACCCTGACAGAGTCTACAGCCAACACCAGACATAGTCTACAGCCAACACCCCGACAGAGTCTACAGCCAACACCAGACATAGTCTACAGCCAACACCCTGACAGAGTCTACAGCCAACACCAGACATAGTCTACAGCCAACACCCTGACAGAGTCTACAGCCAACACCAGACATAGTCTACAGCCAACATCCGACAGAGTCTACAGCCAACACCCTGACAGATTCTACAGCCAACCCCCTGACAGAGTCTACAGCCAACAACCAACGGAGTATACAGACAACATCCGACAGAGTCTACAGCCAACAGCTGACAGAGCCTACAGCAAACACCCAATAGAGTCTACAGCCAACACAATTGAGTCTATAACCATCACCTGACAGAGTCTACAGCCAACACCCAACAGAGTCTGCAGCAAACACCCTACAGAGTCTACAGCCATCACCTGACAGAGTCTACAGTCATCACCTGACAGAGTCTGCAGCAAACACCCTACATAGTCTACAGCCATCACCTGACAGAGTCTACAACCAACACCCAACAGAGTCTACAGCCAACAATCAACAGAGTCTACAGCCAACACCCAACAGAGTCTACAGCCAACACCAAACAGAGTCTACAGCCAACACCCAACAGAGTCTACAGCCAACACCCAACAGAGTCTACAGCCAACACCCAACAGAGTCTACAGCCATCACCCAATAGAGTCTACAGCCAACACCCAACAGAGTCTACAGCCATCACCCAATAGTCCACCAAAAATACCCGACAGAGTCTACAGCCAACACCTGACAACTTCTTCAAACATCATTGCTAAACAGATGTGTCTGACACAACGCCTCGACTCTCATTTGATGCTTCACCAAAGAAAATTGTGGGTTTAAACATGTATATTCTGCCACTGATAAATGTATCAAACTCTGAAAAAAAATCTTACAGTGGCCTCCAATTACAGATAAACAATAACAAACAGTACATTATACATGTAGAGGATAACAGTTCTTTACCATTTCCAGATGCAAACTTTCAGGAGGCTAAATCAGATTATTTAGGACAGTTAATTGTAACTCCAGAAATGGTAGCTAAGAAAATAAAGGCAATGAAGGACAATAAATCAAATTGTCATTAAAAGAGGAAGGGGTTCCTTTTGAATGGAAAGAAGCAAACATCATACCATTATTTAAAAAGGGTTTGAGAAAAGGCAGAACATTACTGACCAGTGAGTTTAACATCAGTGATTTGCAAATTATTAGAAAAGTTAATCAAAAAACTTATTATGGTGGAATTCCTGGTTAGGAATAAATTATTAAATCCATCTCAACATGGATTCCTAGAAGCGGGTTCATGCTTAACTACCTCTATTACTTAATTTGTGGCAGTTGCAGTAACTGGGTGGATTTCGTCAAGTCTGGGTGCGAGAAGTCCTGGACTGAGGTCCAGGCAGATAGTTTTAGTTTTGAGTGTAGGGGATGTACGAAGATGAAGGAACTAGAGGTGGAGTTGGAAGAGCTGAGGCTGCTCGTTGTGGCAATGGTGGGAAGGGAACAGGGGGGTTGTGCCAGTAGTTCCGGTGGGGGAACAGTAGACGATAAAGTAGGGAAAGACACAAGAGATGCTAAGGAGAGCTCACCTCAGCCTGGGAGGAAGCTGAGAGGAGGGAAGGTGACAGGTCGTAGGGAGACATGACGTAAGGAGACGGGAAGGAAAGGAACGGGAGGGAAGACAACCGGAGTGAAGGAGAGGGGAGTAGGGGAGACAGGAGGGAAGGAGAAGGGAGTGGGGGAGGCGGGAGGGAAAACAACCGGAGTGAAGGAGAGGGGAGTGGGAGAGACAAGAGCAAAGGAGTGGGAAGTGGGGGAGACAGGAGGGAAGTGGGGGAGACAGGAGGGAAGGGGTCAGGACAGAATGTGATGGAAGGGATCGAACGGAAGAGTTATTCTGCAGCAGTGATAGAGGGGGTGAGGAAGAGAGCGAAGGTGTTTGTGGGGGATTCGATAGTTAGGAAGACCGACAGAGTCTTAAACAAGGGAGATGATGTGGTGGTCTGCTTGCCTGGAGCCAAAATAGAGGCGATAACTGAGAGGGTAAAAAACATCGTAGGTTCGGGTAAGGGTGGATCTGTTTTAGTACACGTAGGGACAAATAACGTAGAGAGGGAGGGTACAACTGCCATAGTTAGGAAATATAGGCAGTTGGTCAGAACACTAAAGCAGACGCGGGTTGAGCAGGTAATACTGTCAGGGATTTTACCTGTAATGGGCAGGAGGGGTCACAAATATCGAAATTGTCGGGGGATGGCAATTAACATGTTAGTCCAGAAGCTATGTAGGGAAGAGGAAGTTGGATTTGTGGATTTATGGGGAAGTTTTGTTGGGAGGGCTGATATGTACATGAAGGATGGGCTTCATCTAAGTGGAAAGGGGGCGGCAGTATTCGTGGACAAACTTTCAGCAGCAGTAGATAGTGACATGGGTACAATGACAAATATTTTTGGAAGTAAACATTGTTTAAACTAGAAGTGCAGGGGGGTTACCTAGAGGTGTCTCAAGCAGAACAAGAGGCCACTAGCACAGATAAACCAATATTAAATCATCCGAAAAACATATCTGAAAAAGGTTATAGATGCGTATGTTTAAATGCAAGGAGCATAGTAAATAAGAAAAACGAATTAAACATTATGGTAGAAGATATTGACCCTCACATAATTGGTATAACTGAATCATGGGCCAACATAGATATAACAGACGCTGAATTAGGACTGACAGGATACGTAATGTTTAGGAAAGATCGAATATGAAGAAGGGGCGGGGGAGTTATTTTATATGTTAAAGAATCTATTCAGGCTTATGAAATAAAACTAGAAAGGGAAGCAGATTGCGATGAAGCTGTTTGGTGCAAAATTGTTTCAGGAAATTCAAAATTAATTATTGGATTAGTTTACCGAAGTCCAAACATAAACGAAGAGGACAACACAAAAATAAAAAACGCTATACAGGAAGTTAGTAAAGGGGAATGTATCATAATGGGAGATTTTAACCATGGACACATACAATGGAATTCTCTAGAGAGCACAGGGATTGAGGACCAACAATTTCTATTTTTAATCCAGGATAGCTTTCTTACTCAGCACGTGCTAGAACCAACCAGGGGAGAAAATGTATTAGATATGGTTTTGTCATCACAAAAAGAATTAGTGGACAATGTAAAAATATTTGAACCATTGGGTAACAGTGACCATAATCAAATACATTTTAACATCAATGTAAAATCAGAAAGTAAAAATAAGAAAACGTACAAGAGAAACTTCCACAAAGGTAACTACAAAGATTTGAGAAAATACTTAGCAAAGCTAGATTGGAATAACATGCTGATGAATAAGACCGCAAATGAATGTTGGAATATTCTAAAATATGAAATTGAGAGTATTATCGGTAAATTTTTTCCCTTCCAAAAACAAGGAAAACGGTGTAGAAAGAAACACTTGTCAAATGAGGCTATTAGAAAAATAGTGTTAAAACAAACTATGTGGAGGGTTTATAGGCGTACCAGAAAGGAAGAAGACTACACAAATTACAAAGAGGCACTTAATACAGCTACAACTGAAATCAGACAATCTAAAAGAAGCTATGAGCAAAAACTAGCATGTAACATAAAAAATGACAGCAAGAGTTTTTATGCATATGTCAGGAGTAAACAAAACGTACAAGACAAGGTTGGACCTCTAAAAGACAGTGCTGGAAATATAATATCACAGGGGTTTTTAATGGCGGAAGACCTAAATGGTTACTTCAGTTCAGTGTTTACCAAAGAAGATATTAGTTCATTACTAGTTGCTGATGCTAAATTTCAGGGGGCTAAATCTGACTATTTAGGTCCGTTAGTTGTAACTCCAGAATTGGTAGCTAAGAAAATAAAGGCAATGAAGGATAACAAATCACTGGGAGTGGATGGGATTCCTCCAAAATTACTAATGGAAACAGTAGAACAAATCAGTATACCACTTGCAAGCGTATTCAACTTGTCATTAAAAGAGGGAGTTGTTCCGTTTGAATGGAAAGAAGCCAACATCATACCATTATTTAAAAAGGGTTCGAGAAATAAGTCAGAGAATTACAGACCAGTGAGTTTCACCTTCACCTTCACCTATCCTCTTCGGGCCCAGTGGCTCATAAGGCCGAAAAAGTGAGTTTAACGTCAGTGATTTGTAAATTATTAGAAAGGTTAATTAAAGATCATATGGTGGACTTCCTCGTTAAGCATAAATTATTAAATTCATCTCAACATGGATTCCTTAAAGCGAGGTCATGCTTAACAAATATGTTATGTTTTTTGGAAGAAATCACTAAGTGGATAGACGTGGGATCGCCAGTAGATATTATCTACTTAGATTTTCAGAAAGCTTTTGACAAAGTGCCACATCAAAGATTACTACTTAAATTAAAAGCCCATGGTATCGGGGATAGTATAACTGACTGGATAGAACAGTGGCTGACTGACAGAAGACAACGAGTTGTAGTAGATTGAGAAGTTTCAAATTTTCAAATTGGAAATCGGTTTTGAGTGGGGTACCTCAAGGATCAGTATTAGGACCTATATTATTCTTAATATATATCAATGACCTGGACGACAGTATAACAAGTAACGTACTGAAATTTGCGGATGACACAAAACTGTTTAGAAAGGTTAATACTGATGGTGATAAACAACATTTACAAAACGATCTAGACAGATTAGTGAAATGGTCTGAGAAATGGCAGATGTTGTTCAATTTTGGGAAATGTAAATGCCTACATACAGGACATGGGAACTTGAATGTAAATTATAAAATGGGAGATACTGTTCTGGGTACTGCTGTAAAAGAAAAGGACTTAGGAGTTACAATAAGCGCTGATATGAAAGTTTCAGAGCAGTGTGGTATTGCAGCTTCAAAGGGTAATCAAATTCTTGGATTGATTAGAAGAAACATAACATACAAGGGAAAAAGTTAATTATACCTCTTTATAAAGCAATAGTTAGACCTCATTTAGAATACTGTACACAAGCATGGAGACCATATCGTAAGAAGGATATATATACGCTTGAACGCATACAAAGGAGAGCAACTAAAATTATTCCAGAACTGAGAGACCTTAGTTATGAAGAACGCCTGAAAGAATGTGGTTTAACAACTCTAGAGATATGGAGGTTAAGAGGAGATCAGATTGAAGTTTTTAAGATATTGAATGGGTATGAAAATATTAATAGAAATATGTTTTTCTCACTCAAGAAGGATAGCAGAACTAGAGGACATGAGGTAAAATTAATAAAGGATCAATGTAGATTGGACATCAGGAAGCACTCGTTCTCACAGAGGACAATAAATGAATGGAACAAATTGTCTACAGATTGTGTTACTGCTAGCAGCGTGAATATGTTTAAAAACAAAGTTGACACATATCTCAGGAGGGCGGGTTATAAGTAGATGAACATTGTTGGACTCTCGATAAGCCAATGGCTTCCTTGTCCACTTGCCATCTGGGCCTTTGGCTTGGATGGCAAATCTTGTTAAATCTATTTTCAGAGAGCTTTTGATGGGATTTTGATGGGGATGGCATAATTGACTGGATAGAACAATGGCTGACTCACAGAAAGAGCGTGTTGTAGTAGATGGGAAGGTTTCAAACTGGAAATCAGTTTTGAGTGGGGTACCACAAGGATCCGTATTAGGACAGTAGGACTTTTATTATTCTTAATATATATCAATGATTTCAACTATAATAATAACAAGCAACGTACTAAAATTTGCGGATGAAACAAAAGTATTTAGAAAGGTTAACAATGATGGTGATAAACAACATTTACAAAACGATCTAGACAAATTAGTTAAATGGTCTGAAAAATGACATGTTATTCAATTTTGGGAAATGTAAATGCCTACACACAGGACACGGGAACTTGGACGTAAACAATAAAATGGGAGATACTGTTTAGGTACTATCGTAAATGAAAAGGACTTAACCAGTAACAATAAGTGCTGATATAAGGAAAAAAGGCCTTTCACACAGGCAATTTGTACATATGCGCGGTAATGCGTCTGATAAAAGTAAAAACATGTTTGTCCATGGCCGTGTAAAATGTTGCACTGCCCATGTGAGCTGAACCTTAAAAAACCCTGGATACGATAGAATGAATACAGAGGAGAGCAACTAAAATGATTCCAGAACTGAGAGATGGTGAACTTATATTTTTAAATTGTGGTTCACATGTCAAAATGTACGAATAGATATACTCATGAACATGTCCATCAAGTTGGTATATATATATATGAGTTATGATTTTCTTCAAATCACAACTATTGAGATGACTTACTCTCAACTAGTCATCATAGAATTACTGATGAAGGCTGCCTTTCTGAAAAGGTCATCAGTATGACCAGTTTTTACCACAGCTAAAATACTGATAAATTAAAAATACAGAAATGATAATGGTTACCAGACATGGCACGACTGGTTCGTGTGTATTTTTCATCCACCATAGGCTCGTGACCATTGAAGACAGTCAATGAGCCCTCCCCGTCAATGATGGACCTGCAGCAAACCACACAATCATTCATTTAATTTCACCATGACAAGTTCATGCAAACAGCAGCAATAATTAGTTAATGCAAACAGCAGCTGTAATCAGTCCATGCCAGTATTTCAAGAATCAAGATTTCCATGTTACATAAATCAGATTTCCAGAAAATCAAATTAACAGTGTATTATGTTTATATGAAAAGAAAGTCATATGTGACATAATAAGCAATTTACATAGCCATAACCATGGTAACAGGATAATCTTCAAATTGCGTATAGGAGTGGTTTTGTGAAACGTCCCATGGAAAATTGAATTCATATATATGTATCTAATTTTTTTCTTTATTCTAACAAATAACATATCAAGTTGTGCAATGAAGTAGTTTGGCTGAGCAAACAGCAATCATTTAATGAAAAACTATTAATTGTTAATAATATACTTTTAATATTAGTGGATTTTTTTAACTTACCCCCACCATATTTTCCCATAGACATTTAGGATTTGGTTCAAAATCACTAATTGCACAGAACTATCATTCAGTAGTGTAGTAAAAATTTCAGCCAGTTATTTATGACAATTTTTTCAAGGGAAAAACACAAAAACAAGACACAGCTATCATTATTGCCTAAATATTGTGCTGTTATGGCTATATTTCAACAAGGAATTATATAGACTCAATAAAGAAAATATAAATGTAACTTTTATGTACATAACTAATAAACCTTTGCAACAAAATGTTATTGCCATATGATGCATATTTTAAGACAAAGACCAAGATTAGCACTCAATGACCATTAGGGCCAGTTATGTATACATACATGTTATGTTGTAACGTGAAATTGTGTGAAAATAGCCAAAACGCACTTAAAATAGCTTATCTCAAGATCTCATATAGGTCCCACTGTAATTTTTGCCATGAAACTTGTTGATATAATGACTTTGTTAATGATACAATTTTATCAAAATCGGGGTTTACTCATTTTGGGTATATCAGGTCAAAGGTCAAGGTCAGTGACCTTCACAATAAGTTTTCTCAACTACCACGTTATGCATATCTGTGGATAGGGATAGTACAATATCTTAGCTTCATTTTAAGACCAATATTAGTAGTGTAGCACCATTAGGGCCAAAGGAATGTGTTTGATTTTTTTCTAACTTTTTTTATCATTAATATGCAATAACTCTAAAATTATTTCACTCAAAAGTCTAAAATTTCAGTTCCAATGTGTAAATTTTTTTTTAGAAATCAGTGGGGGTCAAGAAATTTGTTAGTTGATTTCATATGGAATGACCCTCATAATGTGATGCCTCGCATCTAAACCGACCATAACATGGCAAAATTCATTCCGCGCTATGCCCCGTTCAAATAACACGATCGAATGTTTTTATAATTTTGCTATGTTCAGTAAAACACCTCTACTGGGTATTTGAAACCTGCTCTTTTAGTTTATGAGACCATGTTAATTAAAAGTGACAAATCACTGGAGACTAAAAGATTAGATCATAAGTTAAAAATAATACATAGTATAGAAACAATTAAAGCTGAATACTTTTTAAATCGAACTTGCATGCTTATACTACCAGGGGTCATGACCTCCAATTATAGAAATCAAAAAGGAGACTTCTGATCAAAAAACATGGTTTCATTCACAGACGGATGCACAGAAGAATTTGTCCTACGAGGCTGTAGATGTATCAACAACAACAAAATTAGTTTTATTGGCCCATTGTTATGACATAGAAAAGGGTTATATAACAAATCGCTCCACTTAGTGGATAATTAGGAGTAAAAGCGATTTAAATGGTGAACGTAGCCAATGCCGGTATACCGGCCTGTCGTACAGTAGCATCACACACCGCGAGTCCGGCATACCGGCCTGTCGTACTGAAATGGTTAACGTGATCATCCGAGTCATGAGAGATACAGTCTCCACAAATGAGTCAGGTTTTAACACCAAACATACCCATGCCCGGTCCGGGTCTTGAACTCAGAACTCTGTCATGTAAAGTGGATGTGCTAACCATTACACTACCGCGCCTCTCTATGTTAATGTTTGTCATTTCCGTACATTTTGAACAAACAACAAAATAGCTATTTTGCATCTGTTTACATAACAATTAGCACATCAGAAGGGCCACAATGCTGTTGCACTGGGGATCCACATATTTTGTTTCATATTGTGTATTTACCAGCGATCCATTCGTGCATGACACCGCCAATTCTTATAACATTAAAATGATTCTTGCGCTTAAAAGGGGACACTAATTAAAAGTAGTTTACCACACACGATATAATATATTTATCATGTTACTTAAAAAACAATTCGCGTAAGTGAAGCTGCAGATTTCGCCTGTATAGTCAAACGAATACTCGTGTTCGTAAAATTATGAGTACTACGGTTCATTCAAGGTTGTAGTTGTGTTAGATATTTTACTGTTGCTAGAATTATATTTCAAAAAGTATTGTTAGATTATTATTATGGCACACATTTTATGATGTAGACAGACTGGCTAATCACATTTTCAACGTATTTCTATAGCCAAAAAATAAATATCGCAAGCACACATGCAATTTTATCATATGTATGTCTTTATCATTGGAGCATCATAACAACATATTACATAGATATAAAGATATATTTTTTAATGATTAATTATGATTGGTATGGCGACCTTTTGAGAACTGCCCATATGAAAGATCACACCCATGAATAAAATATCAAGGGGTTATAGAACAATTGGAAGAGGGTTTGTTTTAAAACGTTGCTGTAATTTTTTTTTTTATTCAACTTTCTTTCAACTTTTCTCTGGTGCTGTAAGTTGTTCATGGTAACCAAAATGTCCTGTAGTGTTATCATTGTGAAATTGAAATACTTATATCTATATATTTCTTTGGGGATTTTCTGAAAAGTAAATAAACTTGCATTTTGTGGGTATTTTTTCATATTTACAAAAAAAAATTTTTTTAATCATAAAGTATCACCAAATAAATGGAAAACTTTTTGAAAAGTGTTATTAATCTAGAATATTATTTCATATTTCAACTACAATTTGTGTTAGAAACTATTCAATTGAAAACAAGCGTAGATTAGCCACCCCAGCCACCTTAATTGAGAGTAATGATTGCAGCCCTACCTGTGTGTGGGTAGTGTGATCTCAGTAATGGTTCCAGCCCTACCTGTGTGTGGGTAGTGTGGTCTCAGTAATGGTTCCAGCCCTACCTGTGTGTGGGTAGTGTGATCTCAGTAATGGTTCCAGCCCTACCTGTATGTGGGTAGTGTGATCTCAGAAATGGTTTCAGCCCTACCTGTATGTGGGTAGTGTGGTCTCAGTAATGGTTCCAGCCCTACCTGTGTGTGGGTAGTGTGATCTCAGTAATGGTTCCAGCCCTACCTGTGTGTGGGTAGTGTGATCTCAGTAATGGTTCCAGCCCTACCTGTGTGTGGGTAGTGTGATCTCAGTAATGGTTTCAGCCCTACCTGTATGTGGGTAGTGTGGTCTCAGTAATGGTTCCAGCCCTACCTGTGTGTGGGTAGTGTGATCTCAGTAATGGTTCCAGCCCTACCTGTGTGTGGGTAGCGTGGTCTCAGTAATGGTTCCAGCCCTACCTGTATGTGGGTAGTGTGATCTCAGTAATGGTTCCAGCCCTACCTGTGTGTAGGTAGCGTGGTCTCAGTAATGGTTCCAGCCCTACCTGTGTGTGGGTAGTGTGGTCTCAATAATGGTTCCAGCCCTACCTGTGTGTGGGTAGTGTGATCTCGGTAATGGTTCCAGCCCTACCTGTGTGTGGGTAGCGTGGTCTCAGTAATGGTTCCAGCCCTACCTGTGTGTGGGTAGTGTGGTCTCAGTAATGGTTCCAGCCCTACCTGTGTGTGGGTAGTGTGGTCTCAGTAATGGTTCCAGCCCTACCTGTATGTGGGTAGTGTGATCTCAGTAATGGTTCCAGCCCTACCTGTGTGTGGGTAGCGTGGTCTCAGTAATGGTTCCAGCCCTACCTGTGTGTGGGTAGCGTGGTCTCAGTAATGGTTCCAGCCCTACCTGTGTGTTGGTAGTGTGGTCTCAGTAATGGTTCCAGCCCTACCTGTGTGTGGGTAACGTGGTCTCAGTAATGATTGCAGCCCTACCTGTGTGTTGGTAGTGTGGTCTCAGTAATGGTTCCAGCCCTACCTGTGTGTGGGTAGTGTGGTCTCGGTAATGGTTCCAGCCCTACCTGTGTGTGGGTAGTGTGATCTCGGTAATGGTTCCAGCCCTACCTGTGTGTTGGTAGCGTGGTCTCAGTAATGGTTCCAGCCCTACCTGTGTGTTGGTAGCGTGGTCTCAGTAATGGTTCCAGCCCTACCTGTGTGTTGGTAGTGTGATCTCAGTAATGGTTCCAGCCCTACCTGTGTGTGGGTAGCGTGGTCTCAGTAATGGTTCCAGCCCTACCTGTGTGTGGGTAACGTGGTCTCAGTAATGATTGCAGCCCTACCTGTGTGTTGGTAGTGTGGTCTCAGTAATGGTTCCAGCCCTACCTGTGTGTGGGTAGTGTGGTCTCAGTAATGGTTCCGGCCCTACCTGTGTGTGGGTAGTGTGATCTCAGTAATGGTTCCAGCCCTACCTGTGTGTGGGTAGCGTGGTCTCAGTAATGGTTCCAGCCCTACCTGTGTGTGGGTAGTGTGATCTCGGTAATGGTTCCAGCCCTACCTGTGTGTGGGTAGTGTGGTCTCCATAATGGTTCCAGCCCTACCTGTGTGTGGGTAGTGTGGTCTCAGTAATGGTTCCAGCCCTACCTGTGTGTGGGTAGTGTGGTCTCAGTAATGGTTCCAGCCCTACCTGTGTGTGGGTAGTGTGATCTCGGTAATGGTTCCAGCTCTACCTGTGTGTTGGTAGCGTGGTCTCAGTAATGGTTCCAGCCCTACCTGTGTGTTGGTAGCGTGGTTTCAGTAATGGTTACAGCCCTACCTGTGTGTTGGTAGCGTGGTCTCGGTAATGGTTACAGCCCTACCTGTGTGTTGGTAGCGTGGTCTCAGTAATGGTTCCAGCCCTACCTGTGTGTGGGTAGTGTGGTCTCAGTAATGGTTCCAGCCCTACCTGTGTGTGGGTAGCATGATCTCGGTAATGGTTACAGCCCTACCTGTGTGTGGGTAGCGTGATCTTGGTAATGGTTCCAGCCCTACCTGTGTGTGGGTAGCGTGGTCTCAGTAATGGTTCCAGCCCTACCTGTGTGTGGGTAGCGTGGTCTCAGTAATGATTCCAGCCCTACCTGTGTGTGGGTAGTGTGGTCTCAGTAATGGTTCCAGCCCTACCTGTGTGTGGGTAGCGTGGTCTCAGGAGCACATCTGTGCTGCCAGAGTTTGGGAACGTAGTTGACACATGAATCGTGCACGAACACATCTGAGGAGTTATGGAGAATGAATCCTGGAGACGGCGGCGACAGGTCAACCAGCACTCCACGTGACGATATGATGTTCTCATAATCTGTCACAATGCATCATCACTGTCATGGCAATTTGTAACATAACTTGTGACAAGGAAAACACAACTGACAAACATATTTAGAATATTATGTAATAACATATAATTTAGGATTCTCCAGTTCCACATATTTAAAAAATATTAGATGTAATGAATTTCTGGTACTACAATAATTCAACTTCTGCACTTAATTATAATTAATTGTGAGCTGGATTCTTCTTCTTTTGCGTGGTACAGCAGCAGCAAATATGTTGCCTTGCAGCCTGATAAATTTGTCTTCCTTAGAACTGCAGAACATAGGCATATTGCACATAGCATATTTTCTTGGTGATAACTGGCTACAAAGTGAAGAGAACAGCTTGACTCACGGAGTACATTGCGTAGGTGGTAGTTGAAGTAGACCGTTGTGTTGTGCTGCAGTTTGCGCTGGCTCAATCTCACTGAGGTCGTTTGTCCAATTCCACGTCTTTCAAAATAGTGAAACTGTCCATTCTGAAAAGCACACAGGGTTAACCCTAGGAGTGACCAATGATAAATTTCCACGGTGTACACAAATCGGAGTTATTCACAAGGGTGCTTTTAAAAAATCATAACATCGCTAATAATTTTCGCACGGTGACCTTTGTAGTTATTCCAGTTAGAGCTAGTGTATTTTTAAGCAGGTAGTTGTATTCATAGACTGCGTGACAGCATGTAGGGCATTATGCTATTTGGTTTAAGGGTGTTCTATGACAATAGTAATGCCATTATTTCTTTTATTTGTTCTAGGAATACTGCTACTGCTTTATGTGTTGAAATGTGGGCTCTATTGAACCCGACGTCCAGGAGGCTCACATCGGGCGTAGTCAGCCTGGTGTTGGGTTGTGGAGCCCACATTTCTTTGTTTTAAATTTCTTTAAAAGTGGGCTTACACTTAATCCCCACAATAAACGTCATTCATTTGGTCTTTTCATATCTCTATATCTGTGTTGTGTTGTTGATTGCATAAATGGGAATATGCGATGTTGGCACAGCCAAGGTTGCATATGGGTTTTTATGCAAGCAACACCACATACAATTAATGATTGGTCCATTGCTAATTTATTCTATTATGCTAATTCCAGCAGAGATGGGTGACGCGCTCTGTGACCCAGTTTGCCTGCCTCCATATATTGAACCAATCAGCACGCACTAGCTGCGCAACGCTACAGATTTCAAACTTGGACTAGCCACTTCGTTCTGTGAAAGCATACGGAGTGGACGCACTTTGCAAATTTGTCCCACCCTCCTCCCCATCTTTCTCCCTGTTGTGTGTTCACATGTTAGCAGCAACTGTACATCTTTGGTGGAACTGGGGTGTTCATGTCTCCAAGCTTTCCCATTTTTGATTTCGAATGTGGACATGGGAGTTTTGGCTCTCCCAGAAGTGTTCACGGGTTTTAATGCGGGGACGCAGCTCGCTTCCCTTCCACCTTGGATTTTAGAACTGTTTTGTGTAATGGGGCGAATTGGCCCCACCTTTGTAGTTATTCCAGTTAGAGCTAGTGTATTTTTAAGCAGGTAGTTGTATTCATAGACTGCGTGACAGCATGTAGGGCATTATGCTATTTGGTTTAAGGGTGTTCTATGACAATAGTAATGCCATTATTTCTTTTATTTGTTCTAGGAATACTGCTACTGCTTTATGTGTTGAAATGTGGGCTCTACTGAACCCGACATCCAGGAGGCTCGCATCGGGTGTAGTCAGCCTGGCATTGGGTTATGGAGCCCACATTTCTGTTTTAAATTTCTTTAAAAGTGGGCTTACACTTAATCCCCACAATAAACGTCATTCATTTGGCCTTTTCTTATCTCTATATCTGTATTGTGGTGTTGATTGCATAAATGTAATTGAGGTATCATTTTATTGCTAAAAAGACTCTTTAGCACAATAAAATGATAAAACTACAGCACATAATCTTATCATGGGGACATTACTTTTTGAATTTCATCAAAAAAGAAAGTAAAATGTTTTATTTTCACCCTGCTACTAGATAATTACTGAGTGGTTGTATGTCCCTATGTCCAATTAGAAAAATGTAGCCATACATATTAGCTACAAAATAAAACAAAAATGAATCAAATATGTTGAGAACTTTTATTTTTATGACTTTTTTCAACACCGGACTATGCTAATTCAGACAGGCTCATCGGTCCCGCGTCATTTATCATGGCAGTGTGGGCTGTCGAAGCTGGCGAAAAATCGCAATGGCAACTTGCTGATATTTACCTCAAAAAAGCCCACATCGTTCTAACTGTTTGAACTAGCATATTAGCATGATTCACTACTGCTATCATTCAATTTGCCGATATATTGACGCGGAATCTTGAAATAATCCGGCCAAAAGTGAACCGACACAGAACGAAGTGAGAAAACAAAATGGCGGATTAGTAAATAAAAAGCTCAGACGGCCCAGGCGACGATTTCTTATTCGCTGCATATAGCCCGCTCGCTCATTCCCATGTATTCAGTCATAGAGCTTTCCAAAGGTATAACATTACATATTTAGATACTATGAATGGAAACATAAATTTATTCTGTAGAGCATCGTAAAAGCAGCCAAATATGGGCTCCAACTATGTGACGCGTTTTGTAATCTAGATCGTCATTAGCTATCATCAACTGCGCTCATGAATAAATATGAATCAGAACGAAGAGTGATTCAGCTTTCCAATGACACCATTTGTTCCCATGTGAGGTACTGGTGACGAAAATGAAAATTGCTCCTACAGAGCGATACTGAAATCGGCCCAAAATCAGCCGGAACGCTTTTCGCACTGATCGTGTGGGCTGAATTTGGCCTAGTGGTCTCTCCCAGGGTTAAGAAACAATATGTGTCATTCCATAAGAAATCAACCAAGAAGAGGCCAATATATTGTTTACCCCCAAGGCGCGGCTTTCTATATAGTAATTTGCTGAAAAATTTGTTAACAACAGGTCAGTTGTCCTGCTAGTAACTGCTAAAGTCTATAGTCAAATACAGAAAAAACAAAGTGGGTGCATCAATAAAACATTGTATTACATTTGCCTGTGACACAAAACAACATTGTTGCAGTCCTTGCCAGCTGTCAGTAGATGTAGCCAGTAAACATTTTAGGAAGTATCTCAACACAAATAACTAATTTAGAGGTATGTCATTGTTATAAAAGTGAACTGTATTGATAGTAAACATACAAAGCTATTGGAATATGGAGGAAACATATTTTGAGCAATTTTTTTTCAAAAAACAATTCTTGCTGCCATATCTCATCTTAAGATAAGCCAACCATTTCTTCACAAATTGTAGTTAAAATACTAAAAATACTCCAGATTAATTTAGAGTTTTTCATTTACTTGGTGATATTTCATGATTTAAAAAAATTCTTGTAAATATGAAAAAATACCCACAAAATCCCATCTTATATACTTTTGAGAAACCCCCAAACAAATAAATGACATACATGTGATGCACCACACCAAAACCAGGCGCTTCTCGCTAGATTTAGTTCGGCCCAGGAGCCTAGGCGCCGAGTACCTTTGAATCGTCGAAAATGGGTTAACAACGGAATCGATCAGCAAAATTGTCCATCTTTCCATAAATCCATTTATATAAGCTGAAACATTGTTCAAACTAGTAATATTTAGCAATTTATTGAAGCCCCTGATTAGCGTCGCGGTTGAGAAGTCTGAAAAAAAAAGCCATTTTTACGTGTTTTTGATCGACTGTCTTCACTCACTCACAAACGATTGGGAATTTCTTACTCTAGACCAATGGAAAAGCTCCTATTTTACATAATTTATCCAGCAACAAAGTGCTGTTGTTGCTATGGAAGTAGTGAAACGCTCGTTGATTGGTCGAAAACACAAGCGCGTGTGCACAGTCGGCTTTCCTTTCTTCTTTGTTTTCGTTTTCGATTCGTTAAAGATTTGCACTATGGCATCAAAAGAAACTTATTTAGCTACCGAGTTGGACCGTGCGAGGGGGTGCAATCTCGAGGACAGCAATTTAGCTGCCGTGATTGAAGATTACTTCGAAGACCGCGTCGAGCCCGTGGAGGTCGCCTCAGCAGGGCCAGGGAAGACTACATTGAACCTGCACTGGTTGGCGCAGCGCGAGCAGACTTTCCAAATTAGGGGAACTGACATTGTGTAGTGTTATTATGTATGTAATGTGTAAATAATGTTTTATTTTCAGGGGTTTACTTTAGGGGTTCCAGTGCTTGTGGTAGTCTCCGGGAATACCAAACCTGGTAGTAAATGAGGTGGTATTCAAAAAATATTACGTTTTTCCACTATATACTTCTGAATCTTCTTTATACACACCGAATGGAGGAATATACATTTCATTCCATTTGGAGCATTATAAGTGCATGGTTGCTATGGGAGAAACAATTTTTCAATGCCGTTTTTTAAAGCTGATTTTCTCAAAACTTTTATTTCAAGAATGTGCACACTAAAAATGAAATATCTTGGTCCAGGAGTAAGATTCATGTTGGTATCATTTTAAAGCTATGTATCTCCTCTATCTGAATCTGTAATAAAATGGTTTTGTCAAATTGTTGAGAAGAGCCTGGTTTTTTTTGCATGTGGCATCACTTATAAGTATGACAGTGTCACTGATGATCCCACAAGTTATGGTTAACAAATTACAGCTGGTACAGGACCAGGAAGATTTTAGCAGAATATTTAATGACAGCCTAAAGTGACCAAAAATTTTTTAGACAACCCCTTATCATTCGTTAAAAAAACACGTGTAATTTTGCTTATGGATACAATCATGCAGCATTTCAGCATCATAAGTGTTGTAGTTTTTATAAATCATTGAATTAGGTAACGTTTCCAAGTTGTTAGTGATAACAGAAATGTAAATAGATACATGTATCATGCTTGAAATGTGACGTTTTATATATTGTTGACAAAACATAACGGCCATTTCTAATATTGACATGTCCCCTTAACTTGCTGCCACAATGGCCATTGAATCTGTATTTGTAACATGTTGTCTTCTACAATATCAGGTTACGCCAGCTATCTGACAAACACGTGGCATGGTGTGCTTCCGATCATTTTGATTGGTCCGTTATCCAGCGGGGTCACCAGGTCAAATCTACTTGCTGTTTCTGTTATTGCTTAGTCGATAATTTACTTTTGTTTCACAATAATTGACCTTTGTGCTGATATTTACCGGTTTAAGAACATTATTTAGTTAAAATTAAACACAAAAGCTGTCCTGTCCACATATATGCATCACATAACATTTTAATACACAGGTCACCGACCTTGCCCATTGACCTTAATATACACAAAATGAGCAAAACCCAATTTTGATATTTTATCTTTAAGGTAGCTGGGGTGGCTATTATATGCTTGTCTTGAATTGATTAGTTTCAGTAGAAGTTTTTACGATAAATTAATTATTTATTCACTGATTGTAGTTGAAATACTATAATATACCAGATTAAAAAAATTTAGTTCTTCATTTATTTGATTATGTTACAAGGTTTTTAAAACTAAAAAAAAACTGAGGTTTTTAAATGTGAAAAAATAGCCACTAAAAATGAAGTTTAATCGTTTTGAGAAAATCCCAAAAGAAATAAATGACATACATATAAGTTTGACAGTGTAACTGATAACTTTATGGCAGATTTTGGTTAACATAAACCAATTATGTCTGCTACACCACTGTGAATGAATTAAGCAAAAGTTCACTGACAACCTAGTGACAGTGTATTATTGACACAAAACCTTTCTCCAATTGTAATTTACTACTGTATTACATGGCCTGCATGTAAGACGCGTTCATACACAAAATTGCAACATCGTGTGTTGTAGTTTTTCTCAAACAATATTTTAAACATAATTTCCTGGTTATTAATGAAAACACAATCTCAACAAATGCTTGTTTTTGTGCTGAAATTTACGATTTTTCACTGGCGTTTTCTGTATTGTTGACAATACATGATGGCCATTTGTAATATTGACATGCCCCCTTAATTTGCCACCACAATAACTCTTGGATCTGTACTTGTAACGTGTTGTCATCTACCGTATCAGGTAACGCCAGCCATCTAACAAATATGTGGCAGGCCGTGTTTAAGGTGATTTTTATTGGCCCGCTATCTCACGGGGTCACCAGATCACATATGGCATGATATGCGTTGGCATTTCCGTTAGTGTCAAAGGCACAATAAACTACGTTAACGCTCACTGAACGCTGATATTTGCTGGTTTGAGTACGATTTAGTAGGTAGATATAATACCACCTCTCTGATGTAGACCGTGTGTCCCTCCACATGTCCCATCAGCTCACAGATGCCGTCTGAGCTGTAGTCGTAGTTGAAGCTGAGACAGGCCGAGGCTGGTAAACTGAGGCATTCCCGGGCACACGCCTGAGCATACAGGTAGTGGGTTGTATTCACAGGTGTTGCGACGAGGCGGCCTTCCCTTGGGGCTGTGGAACAAGGAACAACTGGCTATAACTGCTTCACGCAGTTGGGGAATTAACATCTGATATATAGTTAGCATAAAAGTTAGAACAGAAAGGGTGGACATTTAAAGAGATAACTACAATCAACAGAAGTCTTGGAGATGCATCGAGCTAATTTACAATGTATTTGAAAATTGGTTCTTTTATGTTGCATTGCTTAAAAAGAAAAGGTGCACTAAATTTATGATATCAGAGTTGTATTGTCATGACTGAATTTAAAGTCAAGTTTAGATATGGTGCACTAAGTTTATGATATTGGAGTTGCATTGTCATGACTGAGATACAGTCATGTTTAGATATGGTGCACTAAGAATGCGATACAAACCTGTAAAATGTTCCAACAGCCGCAGTCCGAGAGGGTCATTTCCTGTGTTCACTCGACTGACCGCCTTAATGCTGGACACACTCTGCCAGTCAGCTATCTGGGAGCCATGAGAACCCTTGCCATACCCAGCACTTATCTGAAACAGTTACACTCTGTCAGTCAGCTATCTGGGAGCCATAAGAACCCTTGCCATACCCAGCACTTATCTGAAACAGTTACACTCTGTCAGTCAGCTATCTGGGAGCCATGAGAACCCTTGCCATACCCAGCACTTATCTGAAACAGTTACACTCTGTCAGTCAGCTATCTGGGAGCCATAAGAACCCTTGCCATACCCAGCACTTATCTGAAACAGTTACACTCTGTCAGTCAGCTATCTGGGTGCCATGAGAACCTCTACCATACCCAGCACTTATCTGAAACAGTTACACTCTGCCAGTCAGCTATCTGGGAGCCATAAGAACCCTTGCCATACCCAGCACTTATCTGAAACAGTTACACTCTGTCAGTCAGCTATCTGGGAGCCATGCGAACCCTTGCCATACCCAGCACTTATCTGAAACAGTTACACTCTGTCAGTCAGCTATCTGGGAGCCATGAGAACCTCTACCATACCCAGCACTTATCTGAAACAGTTACACTCTGTCAGTCAGCTATCTGGGTGCCATGAGAACCTCTACCATACCCAGCACTTATCTGAAACAGTTACACTCTGCCAGTCAGCTATCTGGGAGCCATAAGAACCCTTGCCATACCCAGCACTTATCTGAAACAGTTACACTCTGTCAGTCAGCTATCTGGGTGCCATGAGAACCTCTACCATACCCAGCACTTATCTGAAACAGTTACACTCTGCCATTCAGCTATTTGGGAGCCATAAGAACCCTTGCCATACCCAGCACTTATCTGAAACAGTTACACTCTGCCAGTCAGCTATCTGGGAGCCATAAGAACCCTTGCCATACCCAGCACTTATCTGAAACAGTTACACTCTGCCATTCAGCTATCTGGGAGCCATGAGAACCCTTGCCATACCCAGCACTTATATGAAACAGTTACACTCTGTCAGTCGGCTATCTGGGAGCCATGAGAACCCTTACCATACCCAACACTTATCTGAAACAGTTACATTCTGTCAGTCAGCTATCTGGGAGCTAAAGCTTAATCCAGATAAAACAGACCTTATTATTATTGGCACTAAACAACAACGAAATAAAGTCATCAACCATTTTCCTGTTAAACTGCTTGGCAGTGATACATTCCCATCAGATACTGTTCGTAATCTAGGTGTTATCTTTGACAGTGATTTCAACTTTCGCCAGCATATCTCTCAAGTATGTAAATCCTGTTTCTATCATATTCGTGATCTTCGTCGAATTCGGCGTCACATATCTATATCTACTGCTAAAACAATATCAACGGCACTAATTAGCAGCCGTCTTGACTATTGCAATTCACTACTAAACAACATTGCTAAAAGAGACTTGGCTAAACTCCAACGAGTACAAAATTGTCTGGCACGTGTGGTTCTCAGGGCGCCTCGGTTTTCACCGTCACTACCACTACTTAAACAGTTACACTGGCTTCCAGTTTCTTATCGAATTAATTTTAAGCTGTCCACTCTTGCATATCGTGCTCTATCTACACAACAACCATTCTACTTGGCTAGTCTCCTGCATCTTTCAAATATCCCTAGGCAGCTAAGATCATCAGTTTCACATCAACTTATTGTACCTAGGACGAAACTTAACTTGGGTAAACGTGCTTTCTCTGTCGCTGCACCTAGGGTCTGGAATGAACTCCCTATCGCTTTGAAAACATCCGAAACTATTGCTATTTTCCGAAAAAAACTCAAGACATATCTATTCCAAATTGCATTCCCACCATAAATGTTCGGTTGTCCCTCGTTCTGATACTGACTTTTGCGCGTCCTTGTTTACGATTACGCCTACTGATTCTGTTTTGTTGCGCCTCTGAGCTCAGGTTCCTGAGGATATAGGCGCCATAGAAGTCAATTATTATTATTATTATGAGAACCCTTGCCATACCCAGCACTTATATGAAACAGTTACACTCTGTCAGTCGGCTATCTGGGAGCCATGAGAACCCTTACCATACCCAGCACTTATCTGAAACAGTTACACTCTGTCAGTCAGCTATCTGGGAGCCATGAGAACCCTTACCATACCCAGCACTTATCTGAAACAGTTACATTCTGTCAGTCAGCTATCTGGGAGCCATGAGAACCCTTGCCATACCCAGCACTTATCTGAAACAGTTACATTCTGTCAGTCAGCTATCTGGGAGCCATGAGAACCCTTGCCATACCCAGCACTTATATGAAACAGTTACACTCTGTCAGTCGGCTATCTGGGAGCCATGAGAACCCTTACCATACCCAACACTTATCTGAAACAGTTACACTCTGTCAGTCAGCTATCTGAGAGCCATGAGAACCCTTACCATACCCAGCACTTATCTGAAACAGTTACATTCTGTCAGTCAGCTATCTGGGAGCCATAAGAACCCTTGCCATACCCAGCACTTATATGAAACAGTTACACTCTGTCAGTCGGCTATCTGGGAGCCATGAGAACCCTTACCATACCCAACACTTATCTGAAACAGTTACATTCTGTCAGTCAGCTATCTGGGAGCCATAAGAACCCTTGCCATACCCAGCACTTATCTGAAACAGTTACATTCTGTCAGTCAGCTATCTGGGAGCCATGAGAACCCTTGCCATACCCAACACTTATCTGAAACAGTTACACTCTGTCAGTCAGCTATCTGGGAGCCATGAGAACCCTTACCATACCCAGCACTTATCTGAAACAGTTACATTCTGTCAGTCAGCTATCTGGGAGCCATGAGAACCCTTGCCATACCCAGCACTTATCTGAAACAGTTGCACTCTGTCAGTCAGCTATCTGGGAGCCATGAGAACCCTTGCCATACCCAGCACTTATCTGAAACAGTTACACTCTGTCAGTCAGCTATCTGGGAGCCATGAGAACCCTTACCATACCCAGCACTTATCTGAAACAGTTACATTCTGTCAGTCAGCTATCTGGGAGCCATAAGAACCCTTGCCATACCCAGCACTTATCTGAAACAGTTACATTCTGTCAGTCAGCTATCTGGGAGCCATGAGAACCCTTGCCATACCCAGCACTTATCTGAAACAGTTGCACTCTGTCAGTCAGCTATCTGGGAGCCATGAGAACCCTTGCCATACCCAGCACTTATATGAAACAGTTACACTCTGTCAGTCGGCTATCTGGGAGCCATAAGAACCCTTACCATACCCAGCACTTATCTGAAACAGTTACACTCTGTCAGTCAGCTATCTGGGAGCCATGAGAACCCTTACCATACCCAGCACTTATCTGAAACAGTTACACTCTGTCAGTCGGCTATCTGGGAGCCATAAGAACCCTTGCCATACCCAGCACTTATCTGAAACAGTTACACTCTGTCAGTCAGCTATCTGGGAGCCATGAGAACCCTTGCCATACCCAGCACTTATCTGAAACAGTTACACTCTGTCAGTCAGCTATCTGGGAGCCATAAGAACCCCTGCCATACCCAGCACTTATCTGAAACAGTTACACTCTGTCAGTCAGCTATCTGGGAGCCATGAGAACCCTTGCCATACCCAGCACTTATCTGAAACAGTTACACTCTGTCAGTCAGCTATCTGGGAGCCATGAGAACCCTTGCCATACCCAGCACTTATCTGAAACAGTTACACTCTGTCAGTCAGCTATCTGGGAGCCATGAGAACCCTTGCCATACCCAGCACTTATCTGAAACAGTTACACTCTGTCAGTCAGCTATCTGGGAGCCATGAGAACCCTTGCCATACCCAGCACTTATCTGAAACAGTTACACTCTGTCAGTCAGCTATCTGAGAGCTATGAGAACCCTTGCCATACCCAGCACTTATCTGAAACAGTTACACTCTGTCAGTCAGCTATCTGGGAGCCATGAGAACCCTTGCCATACCCAGCACTTATCTGAAACAGTTACACTCTGTCAGTCGGCTATCTGGGAGCCATGAGAACCCTTGCCATACCCAGCACTTATCTGAAACAGTTACACTCTGTCAGTCGGCTATCTGGGAGCCATGAGAACCCTTGCCATACCCAGCACTTATCTGAAACAGTTACACTTTGTCAGTCAGCTATCTGGGAGCCATGAGAACCCCTGCCATACCCAGCACTTATCTGAAACAGTTACACTCTGTCAGTCAGCTATCTGAGAGCCATGAGAACCCTTGCCATACCCAGCACTTATCTGAAACAGTTACACTCTGTCAGTCAGCTATCTGAGAGCCATGAGAACCCTTCCCATACCCAGCACTTATCTGAAACAGTTACACTCTGTCAGTCAGCTATCTGGGAGCCATGAGAACCCTTGCCATACCCAGCACTTATCTGAAACAGTTACACTCTGTCAGTCAGCTATCTGGGAGCCATGAGAACCCTTCCCATACCCAGCACTTATCTGAAACAGTTACACTCTGTCAGTCAGCTATCTGGGAGCCATGAGAACCCTTGCCATACCCAGCACTTATCTGAAACAGTTACACTCTGCCAGTCAGCTATCTGGGAGCCATGAGAACCCCTGCCATACCCAGCACTTATCTGAAACAGTTACACTCTGTCAGTCAGCTATCTGGGAGCCATGAGAACCCTTGCCATACCCAGCACTTATCTGAAACAGTTACACTCTTGTCAGTCAGCTATCTGAGAGCCATGAGAACCCTTCCCATACCCAGCACTTATCTGAAACAGTTACACTCTGTCAGTCAGCTATCTGGGAGCCATGAGAACCCTTGCCATACCCAGCACTTATCTGAAACAGTTACACTCTGTCAGTCAGCTATCTGGGAGCCATAAGAACCCTTACCATACCCAGCACTTATCTGGAACAGTTACACTCTGTCAGTCAGCTATCTGGGAGCCATAAGAACCCTTGCCATACCCAGCACTTATCTGAAACAATTACACTGTCAGTCAGCTATTTGGGAGCCATGAGAACCCTTACCATACCCAGCACTTATCGGAAACAGTTACACTCTTGACTCATTTCATGAAAAATCAAACCTATCTAGTATCCATTACAACATGCTAGCTCATGTTTGGTGCAAATGTGTTATTTAGTTGCAATGAAATCATTGGACAAAATAATAAATTACTTTTGATTGGTTCCATTCAAAAATTTGCACAAAATGTCAAATGTATAATATACTCTGTATAATATAACATAATATAACTAGTCACAGTTTTGTAAGTTACCCTATCAAATGATCAAAGTCAATTCTTTCAATTACTTTAATAAAAAATTTGCACTCTTTTATTTAATCGACTGTACACATTACTTAGAGTATTCGCAAATATGTTGTGGGTTTATTCTTTCGGGTGTAACACTTTTGTATTCTGGAACTAGAAATGAAGTCAACAAAGGAGTTGTACTGTTACTGGGGATGAAGCAAACAGAGCCCAAATGGAATGGGAACCAATAAACAGCCAAATTATCAGAGGAAGATTCTTGACACAATCTGTTTGCAGTAATGGGAGACATGAATGCCAATGCTGGGGACAACAACAAGGGAGTTAGTAAAGTCACAGGGAGACATAGCATAGGAACTCTTAACAACAATGGAGAGAGACTTGTAGAGATGTGTCAGCTTAATGACCTGGTCAATATTTCCCAATAAAAACATCCATTAGATTCATGGAACTCCCACGGCACCACCAAGAACCAAATTGATCACTTCTGCTTCTGGAAGAAATTTTGATCATCTCTTATTGATGCACATGCATTCAGAAAACCAGATGTGGCTAGTGACCACAATCTTTGCATAGCCATGCTAAAACTGAAGTTCAAAAAGATGCAATTGAAATGTTCATCCAAGACATTTGATGTGAAACTAAAGATCCCAGAAATGAAAGCTACTTTTAACAGGAAATGAAGAATAAGCTTGAGGCTATGGGAGATATTTTCGAAGACACTGAAGAAGCATGGAATTCAATTAACTTACGTTTCAACTGCAACAACAGTTCTGGGAACTTACAGAAAGGTAACAGAAGAATGGACAAGGAAAGAAACATAGGAAACAACAGAAGGAAAGATTTTTAGATGAAACTATTGAATGCAGTAGACGAAAACACAGAGACAAGCTAAAATGGACTCTCAAAACAGATACAAAGGTCAAAAAGAAGGGACAACACATAAAAGGGTATTATAATAAAAAACAAGCTGAAGAACCGGCAAACAGAAAGTATACACGTTAAAACTGCTTCCTGAACTGATTTAGCCTATCGCAAATCCAGTTCAATTATGTCCAACTACGTAGTATATGAATAGTTTATGTAACATCGATTTAATAATTTTTTTTCAAATCATCCAAAGAATTGACTTTACTCATTAGATCTGGTAAGGATAAAAAATAGTGGATATCCAAAATGGTAAACACTGTGTGGGTCAATGCCGACGACTTTACTCGTTAGATCTGGTAAGGATAAAAAATAGTGGATATCCAAAATGGTAAACACTGTGTGGGTCAATGCCGACCATGGGCTTTACTTCCATCCTCCCGTCAATCACATGACAAAGTTACTAAATTTCACCAAGGAAGAAAATCGTGATTTTTCAGCAATTCTAATTTTACTTAAGTTAATGATTGAACAAGCATGAACTAATTTAATAGTTTACCTGGTAATTTCACAGAAACTACATACAAAAGTTGCACAAACGAGCTAGTATGTTGCAGTGGATACTAGGTAGGTTTTTTGCAAAATTAATTTGAAATGAGACTAGCAAAAAATTCAATCGATTAAACGCCTTTAACAACAACAAAAATATGAGTCGAACACTTCCAAGAAATTCTACATAGACCTGCTCCACAAGATAAGATAGACTTTAGAAAAATAAATTAAATGAATGCCTTAAGGTAACTGGGGTGGTTATTATCTGCTTGTCTTAAATTGATTAGTTTTAGTAGAAGTTTTAAAGATAAATTAACAATTTCTTCACAGATTGTAGTTGAAATACTATAATATACCAGATAAAAAATTGGAGTTTTTTCATTTATTTGGTTATGTTACAAGGTTTTTAAAACATTTTTGTAAATGTGAAAAAATAGCCACTAAAAACGAAGTTTAAGCATTTTGAGACAATCCCCAAAGAAATAAATGACATACATATAAGCATGACAGCGTTAACTGATAACTTTATGGCAGATTTTGGTAAAAATAAACCAATTATGTTTGCTACACCACCATGAATGAATTATGCAAAAGTTGAATGAGAGCCTAAATTGGCTGTGTATTTTAGACACAAATCCTTCACCAATCATAATTTACTGCTGTATTACGTTGTGGGTACGTAAGACACGTTGCAATGTTGTGAGTGTTGTAGTTTTTCTCAAACAATATTTTAAACATCATTTCCAGGTTATTAATGAAAACACAATCTCAACAAATGCTTGTTTTTGTGTTGAAATTTACGGTTTTTCACTGGCATTTTATGTATGATTGTTGACAAACCATAATGGCCATTTGTAATATTGACGTCCCCTTAATTTGCTGCCTCAATAGCTCTTGAATCTGTACTTGTAACGTGTTGACATCTATGGTATCAGGTTACGCCAGCCATCTAACAAACACGTGACAGGGTGTGTATACGGTCATTCTGATTGGCCCGTTATCCCGCAGGGTCACCAGGTCACATGTTCATCGGTATTTCCGTTTGTGTCAAAGGCACGATAAACTACGTTAACGCTCACTGAACACTGATATTTGCTTGTTTAAGTACGTGATTTAGTTAGGTAGATATAATACTGATGTGCACTAGCATTACAGTAAACAGACGATGTGGTTAGCATACACGGCGAACGAATACAGCTGGTTCGAACATCGTAGTGCACATTGTTGTTACTATGGAAACATTGTCACTTTTCCGGCAACTCAAGGGGATTTACAAAAAGACTGCGTTTTTAAAGGATGGATTGGCGAAATATGACCTTAATGCCGGGTGATTTTTTGTGGCGTCGACGTTTAGTTCAGTATATCCTAGCGTGTTATGATGAAAAAAATCAACTGACAAACGAAAGACATCAACAAAACTGAAGTTATGTATGCCATAGGAAACATGAAGAACAAGGCAGCGGGACACAATCACTACTGAAACGTTAAAAGAAAGTGGAGACGAAAACATTAATGTCGTAGTGAAGCTCTTCAACCAAATATAGAAGAACGAAAGTACTCCCACACACTGGGAAAATAGTTTAGTAAGTTAAATTACCAAAAAATCTAGTGGTGAACTTTGTAGAAGACCACTCTAGTGGTGAACTTTGTAGAAGACCCCTCTAGTGGTGAACTTTGTAGAAGACCCCTCTAGTGGTGAACTGTGTAGAAGACCCCTCTAATGGTGAACTTTGTAGAGGACCCTCTAGTGGTGAACTTTGTAGAAGACCCCTCTAGTGGTGAACTTTGTAGAAGACCACTCTGGTGGTGAACTTTGTAGAAGACCACTCTTGTGGTGAACTGTGTAGAAGACCACTCTAGTGATGAACTTTGTAGAAGACCCCTCTAGTGGTGAACTTTGTAGAAGACCACTCTAGTGGTGAACTGTGTTGAAGACCACTCTAGTGGTGAACTTTGTAGAAGACCACTCTAGTGGTGAACTTTGTAGAAGACCCCTCTAGTGGTGAACTTTGTAGAAGACCCCTCTAGTGGTGAACTGTGTAGAAGACCCCTCTAATGGTGAACTTTGTAGAGGACCCTCTAGTGGTGAACTTTGTAGAAGACCACTCTAGTGGTGAACTGTGTTGAAGACCACTCTAGTGGTGAACTATGTAGAAGACCACTCTAGTGGTGAACTTTGTAGAAGACCCCTCTAGTGGTGAACTTTGTAGAAGACCACTCTAGTGGTGAACTGTGTTGAAGACCACTCTAGTGGTGAACTGTGTAGAAGACCACTCTAGTGGTGAACTTTGTAGAAGACCCCTCTGCTGGTGAACTTTGTAGAAGACCACTCTAGTGGTGAATTTTGTAGAAGACCACTCTAGTGGTGAACTGTGTAGAATACCACTCTAGTGGTGAACTGTGTAGAAGACCACTCTAGTGGTGAACTTTGTAGAAGACCCCTCTAGTGGTGAACTTTGTAGAAGACCCCTCTAGTGGTGAACTTTGTAGAAGACCACTCTAGTGATGAACTGTGTAGACTTCCAGAAAGCATTTGACAGTATTGACAGAGACTCAATATGGAAAATGTTACTAGTATATGGAATGCCTTCAAAAATTATTAACATTATCAAATTTCTTAATGAGAATGCACAATGTTCAATAAAGACTGAACAGGAAAAATCGGAATTTTTTTAAATAACCACTCAGTCAGACTAGGTTGTATATTTTCACCAGTCTTGTTTGGAATTGTCTTGGATTTTGTAATGAGGCGGACTGAGGAAACAAGAACAGGAATAGACTTGACAGATGAAAAAGTGCTGGGAGACTTGGATTTTGCTGATGACACCTGCCTGTTAAACAGCTCTGTTGGAGATATGCAAACCAAAACAAACTGTCATGAGAGCAAACTGTGACAGAAAACCACTCTTACTGAACAATAACGTCCTTTCAGACATGAATCATTTTACCTACTTTGGTAGTGTAATGTCCAAAGATGGAGATGTTCTATTGACAACAAAAGTAGGCTTGGAAAGACGTGGGGAGCATTTCAAAAACTCACAAAAATTTGGAGGTCAAAGGGTATAAATATAAATACCAAAATAAGAATTGTCAACAGCAATGTTGCATCCATGCTTCTCTATTGCTCTGAAACACTGAAAACAACCAACAAAAGATTGACTTGAAACTGGCAAGTTTCCAGAGCAGATGCTTGTGCAGACTTCTAAACATCAAATGGAACGAATTTATCACCAATGAGGAAGAGCAAATGCTGAGCCAATCAGGTCAAAAATATTAATAAGAAGATGGAAACAGTTAGGCCATGTCCTTAGAATGCCGCCATCAAGAACACCAAAACAGGCATGGTACTGAAGACCATCTGAAAAGAGGAAACAATTACGACTAAAAGAGAGACCCAATCCCAGAAAACGAAGACACAAGACCTTGAAAGAATGGCTGAAGAAAGAAATGGATAGCGTCGATTGCTCTCTGCCTTGTGTGCCTGAAGGCACAGGGAGGGAATAAGTATTTACACACTACAGATCTGATCATTACCAAAGCTGATTTGCAATGGCTAAATAAACTGACATATAAGAAAAATCTTTCACCCAGGACATTTTGTCATCAAACCTGGTTGTACATTTGTACTGTTCAGTCATCTATTGCTTAGTTATCCATATCATTACAACGATCCATAGTATAGTTATCCATATCACTGCAATGATCTATAACATGGTTATCCATATCATTAAAATAATCCATCATATATTTATCCATATTATTATAATGATCTATCGTGTAGTTATCTATATCATAACAATGATCAATAGCTTAGTTATCCTACCATTTCCCTGACAACTACTGAGTCATCGAGTACAAGAGCAGATCCTTGGAGCAGTCCCGGGTGACTGGTGCTGCTGAAGTCAGGGGTGATACGTCCCTCAGGCAGTGTCATGTCATACGTTGGCAGTTGACACGATGTCGTGGATGACAGTCCCATGGAGTTCTGTGCCTTTACTTGGAAGTACAGGGGTCTGCTGTGTACCATTGTCTGAAAGCATCCATGTAATGTGGCTCAGAAAGTTGCACTGACAATGAATCTCACAACTGTTTTCTCTTGGTAAACTGGCCATGTCAAGTATCTTCCAATTCTGGTTTAAAGTGTTTATGACACATTCCTCACAGTGATAAAAACATGTGTGTTGCATCAAGAAACCTCTACTTATTAGCAATTACACAAAACGGTTTATCTTTAACCCCAACTGTTATTTACCAATACGTGTTTGTAGTTGTGAGATGTGTGTCTTTACGTCACTTTCGCCTTGCACTCAATGGAAATCAGCGAGGTGTGTAATTTGAAGGTGCAAAAGTCGATAGAAAACCGCAGCTACTCATTTGCAGGCTGATACGGGGACCAACTCGCGTTGTATGAATGCTTAACTTAAAAGATCACTCAAGCAAGGTCGCATGTGTCATAAACACTTTAAAAAAAGTTTGCATTCACAGATATACCTCCAATAATTGATCATCCCCTGTGAGAAAGAATACTACCTTATATCAAATCTACACTGTCACTTTATCAATAAATGAGTTTGTGGTCTGTCGCCGTTCTCTAAAGTAAACATATGGGGCCGTATGCATGGACTGGGCGTAATGTAATCCCAGACTAAGCCCTACATCTGGACTAGCTAAGTTACAGGTTCTATGAAGGGATTCCAAATATATTCCATTGCACTGCACAACGGGTCAAAGGGTGGAAAGCAGAAAGAAAAAGAAAACTTTAAAGATAGATATATTGTATATAGTAAATACGATTGAAGGCATCGCGAACAATAAAGTAACGATCATGAGTAAGCTACAAAGCTCGATAACGATTAAGAGAGACATTTTGGCAGGATATCACCGCCAAGCCCAAGCCAAGGTAAATGTGCACTTTTTGGTGTTGAACACTGCAACTCTCGCAAGGAGCTAGGACGTCGTTAAAAAGAATATTAATATTTAAAATTGATGCCTCCAATTAGTGTGTGGAAGTACTTTTAGACTATGAATAGTAATATATATCACTTAAGCATCACTATCCTCTACACTCTAACTTTTCTTGTTTATTTTAGTCTTGGTCTTTAAGCATACACAGTTTAGTCCTGCTTGAGAGCTGTATATCTTAAACTTCTGACTTCATAAAATATGATTCATAATCACTGCGTCCTACTGATGGCAATCATCTCCACCAACCTGTGCTACAATAGTCGATGTTCCACCTAGTGTCACATTATCTAAAACATCGCAGCCACCACTGAACGTGCCGACACAGTATGTGAGTTCCACTTCGCTGCGGTCGTCAGCCACACCAAACTCAATGTTGAAGGCTGGATCAGTGTAATCACGTCCTTCAAGCTGCTCCACCTGACATGATGAGCCAACGGCGCGGCGTCTGCGCCGGGATTCATGAGGCGACTGAAATGGCAAGTTCCATAGAAATAAATGGACGAGATGACTTTAACATTTCAGTATAAATGCAGCTCATTACAACAAACTTACAGAGTGGCAATTGTCTCAATTGTTGCAAAGTACTTACCGCCTCAGAGTACATGCTAAAATCTGGTACTGAAGTATCTGGCTCAGCATCATTGAAGTTGATCAGATTTTTGGTGATGGTTTTTGATTGGGATTTCCACAACAGTTTGTCAATTAGTGTTTCGACATAACACCAACAACGCTTCCAAAGACACAGGCGCACATTCGTTCTGAGTATTGCCCTCAGATCTATGAACAGCGGAATCATCTCGAGATCCAAACGAGCCCTGAAATAAGAGACGATGCTTGTGATGGTATAACAATGATAATATTTGACAACATAGTTGGTTAGCAGTAGTAAAAAAGTGGTCCAGGACTTTAATTGAAAACAACAATTATAACATAACTTTTTTACTGGTGGTGCTACACAAAAATGCTGCAAACCACTTTTAAGGAGTCATGCAGGTCTGAAAATGCGGGAAAATTGTCATGTTTATGAAAGTTTATTTTAAGAATTTATGATGTCTTTCATATGTGTTACTAACTTTATTTCACTTGAAATCGTCTTAAAAGTGCCAATAAAGTGATTAAATATGTCACTGCAAGCTACTAACATCATTCCGGCGGATGGACTACTCTGTGCAAGTCAGTCATGTTTGGTATCATTGTGTCGGAAATGAACTCATCTGTACGACACTGAGGTCAGCATTCGACTCACACCAAAGACTTTACATGATAAGATATACAACTTGTATCTATTCAACAGTTAGTGGCCGATTGCAGTGCCCCGCCTCTGTAGGTTCCTACAGACGTTATTTTAATGAAGAAGGATTGTTCAGCCATTGGCTGCAACAACAGACTGAATAAACATCTTTCTTTTTTGTATCTCAAATTCCTAAGTGTATGAAAGAGGTATAATATCCTAACAAACAATATACGTACTAAATGACACGACATCGTTCTTTGTATCTAAAATAGTACAGCTTGCTGTAGTAGCCTTGGCCGATATTATGTCGTTATTGGGACTTGCAATTGCATATCCACCAATACTCTCTCCTGTACAGTCGAGTTTGGCTTGCAATGCTAGGTATATTACATTCCGCTTGGTGCGCCACCGTCGACGCCGGGTGGACTTTTACGCATCACTTTTTGTTACTCGAACTTCGGCTTGACCTGGTTTTGGGGGTCGCGGTAGATCATTTCGTACAACTACGTAAGCAAACGACTGACCTTAACCGACACAGATATCAACCAATGAATAGTTGTAGACGCTATACAGAATTTGGCGGGCCTGTCTGAAGAGATTTTCACCGAGGTAAGCGTTTGTGAACTTTGATGTTTCGTAATATAGCTAAAATAATGGTAAATAATAAGTCTACAGAAAAATTGTCCGGGTGTACAGATACTTTAGTATATTAGCTTTATAATGATATGTATATTATGACTATTGTCCGATGTGCAAAAAAAGTAGCTCAAGTTTGAAAAACAGGCCTGCCACGCTCAAATTTAGGTAGCGCCGCCGGCGTTGCCGTTGGCGTTCATAGCCCAGCTCCACGCGTCGCCCAGCGCCCTCATTCATTGTGTCTGGTGTGCGCGCCATGCAAAATACTGTTGATAACTTTATTTGTGGACTAGTAATAAAAGTGCACAATTGTTATAGTTTGTTAGTAAAATTAAGTGATAGTTTTATGGTTTTACAAAGCTATATTGGATGGGTCTTAGACGTCGTCAGGGTTGCGAGCGCCGTGCACGCAGCGCACTTTGCCACTGCCATGTGGTTGACACAGCTATTAAAAAATCCACGGAATCAAACTATTTAAAACTGCCATCTGATGAATTTAATGCAAACACAGTAATTATAAATGTGCAGTTGTTGCATGTCGTTCATTATTTTTACTGTAGCGCTCGTTAAAATGAAATAGTTTCAAAGTTTTAAAATTATATTTGTGACTTCCGGTATTCATGCGACTTCGGCTGCACCAGACGTTGTGATATTTAACAATTTAAATCCACGCCATCTGCACTTTTATAATTATGTGCTGATAATTTTACACGCGCACACGCACACACACACATATTCATGTAGCCTATGTTATTTTGGATGTTCTTCTCTTATACTGTTTCATTGGGAAATAAAATCATACTGTTTTAAGGTAAAAAAATGTATGGAATGGCCCAAATTCGTAGTCTGCATTAAATAACACAATTGTAAAATTTAGTTTTACTGTCGCACACAACTGTGTTACTTATTTAACATCCACAATATAACAGATTCTTATGTGATTTGGAATACTGTGAAGGAAACTGTTATTATAATTAATAGTAGTAAAACAACATTATCTTTTTGCATCAAACATTGTACATATCTTAATAATATTTATATATTTCTTATTTGTATTTCATGTTTAAGGATTCCACTGCATGTTTGAAGACACACTACACCTTTCACGGATTTCACTGGATAATATAGAGCAATGGACCAAGCAAAGCTTGCAGACCCTACTACACACAGCAGAAGACAGACAAAGCTTGTGAAGACTGTGTAGAAATGGTGAATATATGTACACCGAGTCTACAGTGGACATTGACACATTACACATGCATGGATTTACGAAATAGTGAACTCTGAGTAGGGGTATGTGTACACTTAGCCGACAGTATAATGTGAACATTATAAACACTACTTCATGTTGAAATGCATGACATTAATTTGAGACGTTGAAATATGAATATTTCTGCACTAAGCCTGCACTACCATGTGAACATTGACACATACACTGGCGTGGATTTATCAAATAGTGAACTGTGAATATTGCTGTACTGAGCCTTCTTCCTTATAGTTAATTCCATTGTAACGGGGTGAAGCCAACTATTTCTTGTACTGCTGCACTGCTTTGTGTATTGTCCTTATCAGCTACTGTAAACAGTATGTAAACATTATTTCATGTTGAAATGCAGGACATCATTTCACGAAACAGTGAAATTTATGTGCCGAACATGCAGCATACTGTGAACCAGTTTTGACACAGTTAACTATAAATATTGTTGCATTATGCATGCAAAAAATTCCAAAGCTCTAAAAAATTAATAAATTGCGTTTATTTTATGGAAGGAGAGTGGATTTTTTCCAAAAAAAATTTCACCATGCAAGAATATATTGTTCTTTATAATTATACAGTAAATAATACAAATTCTATGAATTTGCCAGCTTCTTGTGTCACTTATTTATAAATAGTTAGGCCATTAATACCTGTTATTATGCAAGTGTCACATTACAATAAATTATATCATCAAAATATCATACTGTAGTAAAGTCAATTATGCACACCATTTGTTCTTAACATGCCTCAGTAAATTTTAAAAACAACACTCATGCACAATTACTTATGACTGAAACAGGTCGTTTATCAACATAAATCGGTCAAAGGTCAATGGAGGTCAAATAACCAGGTCACTAAGGTCAATATTATGGTCAACAATTATGGCCTCTATTGACTTGATAGCATTCCAATAGACTTAATTAAAAACTAAATAGGCCATCAAGACATGTAAATGGGTCAAAGGTCAAGTTGTAATAAACTAGGTCATTATTGGGTATTAAGGTCAAAGTGTACATAAATTCTTCCTTACACCCCTCCCTGATACCACATGTCATACATAATTAGGCAATTTTTCAACATATATAGGTCAAGGTCAAAGAAGTAGGTCATGTCAAGGTCACACATTATTAGGTCAACATTTTTAGGGTCCTCTAACTTTTTATTCCACCTCAATATCTTCTTTAGTACACATTATGCCATGTTCCCCTGCATTCAGTGGCAGTGCACCCAACAAACAGACCGGTCACAAGAAATGGACTCAATTCCATAAGACAAAATAGACCCTTTTTTTGAAGCCAAAAAGTGGAATAACTTCACAAATAATAAAGATATTGAAAAAATTAAAAAAGTATGATAAATCGCATAACATACTTTATCAGACAGAAGTGTTTAAATGATTATAAAACAATTTCTTTGTAATATACCTAGCAATGCAAAAATGTCAATAGTTGTCTTATTGACAAATTATGGAAGGTTCATCACACGTAAAAATAATTGATTTGCACATTTCATTCGGGATACGCCTGCGGGCGTAGTTGACCTTTTCATTCGGGATACGCCTGCAGGCGTAGTCAACACACGTGACGGCCTTATCTGGTATTTACAGAAACTGTGTGCATCATGTCCAGCTTTTACCATTTTCCCCATGATGCAGTAGGACCACACTACCGGTTGGAAGCCATTTGCAATTTTTCAACCGCGTGTTTTGTCAGAGTATAGAGAGAAGTTCGATTTGTTTTGTTTTGGAGATTTTTGGTATTTAAAAATGGCGGATGATGGCGCAGTTAGCGATGGTAGTGACATTGACTACGAAGGCAGTGCAATCGGGAGTAATACGGGAAGTTCTTTGGGCAGTATTTCACCCGAAAGCGACCTAGACGAACGACGTGCTGTGAGAGAACAGTGGGTTCGCAATCTGTTCGCTGAAGACGACTCGGACTTCGGCGGCTTCCAGGGCATCTGGAAGGAGCGCGATTTCGCCCACCGTGTCACCATGGCCTTTCGCGGAATCGGTGGGGCGTCGGTCCTACATCCACCAGAAGCAAACCCGGGGATGTACTTCGACCAGTTTTGGACCGCCGAAATGTGGACTCAACTGACTGTTGAAACGAACCGTTACGCCGACCAGGAGAGGCAGCGAAATCCACCACCGCCATCAGCCCCTATCTGGACGCGTCACTATCGACGAGATCAGGGCGTTCATTGGCCTGTGCTTTGCCATGGGTGTGTTACGTCTACCATCCAGGAATGACTATTGGCGTATGAGCAACTGGCTGCTAAAGACGAACTTTGGCAGGGTGATGGCCAGGGACAAATTCAATTTGATTTGGCGCTACCTCCACCTGGCCAACAACGACGCCCCAGGTGCCGAAGGAGACCAGCTCGTGAAGATACGGTGGTTTGTTGACTCTCTCAACGAACAGTTTCAGTCTGTGTACGTGCCGTACACGGTCGATGAAAGTATGATCCAGTTCAAGGGCCGACTTGGATTTCGCCAGTACCTGCCAGCGAAACCGATCAAGTGGGGCATCAAGGTGTGGGTCCTTGCAGAAAGCGACACTGGTTACTTGTCGAAGTTCCAGGTGTACACCGGCAGGGCACCGGGAGGACAGGAACGTGGTCTGACACACCGTGTTGTGACAGACCTTGTCGACCACCTGTACCGGCAGTACACGCAGGTGTACTTCGACAACTTTTACACAAGCACTGACGTACCTGCATGTTCGACAGGTGTATGCGTGTGGCACAGTCCGGAGAAATCGCAAGAACCTGCCTTGCTGCCGAAGAATGTGAGACTGGAGAAGCACCAGTACAAGGTGGCACAGAAGGACGAGCTGTCCTTTGTAGTGTGGCAGGACACAAAGCCAGTGTGTGTCCTGTCGAACTTCCACGACCTGACAGCAGTGGGAGCCGTGTCGCGACGCGTGCATGTGGGTGGTGATTCCCAACAGGTGGCAGTCCCTGCAGCCATGGCCGACTACCAGAAATACATGAAAGGGGTTGACCTCATGGACCAGATGGTGGGTTATTACATCATCCATCACCGGTCCAAGAAGTGGTGGAGGCGCATCTTCCACTACCTAATGCGTATGTTGTGGCGCGAGATAGCAACCCGGAGATGGTCGAGTCCGAGTGGCCCAACTTCCAGGATTTCCTGGAGGAGATCATCCTGTGGCTGGTAGGGGACATTCGTTCGCGACGGGACCCTGCTGCCAACCCACGTCCTGTCCCCGGTGCAGGGAGACACGACATCGTCAAGATGTACGAGAGAAAGAGGACATGTATCGAGTGTTCCCTGGGAGCAGCAGCAGGTGAACGACGCGGCACGACCAAACACGGGTGTCGGCAGTGTCAACAGCCAGTGCACTTAGAGTGTGTGTGCACACATTTCCACAGATTGTACAACCTGTGAGTTGTCATTGGCGTGACCAGGATGACCAGTGCTGTGAACAGTGACATGGCCAGTGTCTCGACTCGTGAACAGTGCTGTGAACGTTATTGCACTAGTCAAGTGAATGTTTGCTGTTTCATATTAAATTTTATTGTGTACATTGTCTTGAATGTTGTAATTCCTTTGCATTAGAAACTGCATCTGTATTGAGAGTGAATATCTGTAAGGAAATTATTCATTTAGTTTACATGATGACTTTCATTAAAAAAACTATAACTTTTGATTGATGTATCATATTTACACAATTTTTTTACCACTGGTTGAAGAAATGAATTTGGGAGGTTTATGTCACTGGATGTATGACCATTCTGAGTGGCTATATACATGTAAAACAAGTCTAAAGTTGATATACACGTTTTTTTATTCTTTTATTTCTTTACATTCTTCTTCAACTTGAGACTACTTCCACCATGCACACTCTACACAAACAATGTCAACATCATCATGTAGGCAATTCTCTTCTGAGTCCAGAAATATATGGGTTTATACACTTTTATTCAACAGCTGCCTAGAAAAAAATAATAGAAATGTTTGTGAATTCCTGTCGGGGAAAGTTATCTTTTCATGTATCCGACAACTTTCATTCAAAAATGTGTAGCACCAGACTGAGAAAAGATATTTACATGAAACTTTTACCACTGTGTGAAGAAATGAATTGGATGTATGACCTTCCTGAGTGGCTGTATGTAGGTAAAACAAGGCCAAAGTCAGATGCGCAATGTTTTTTTTTAATTACTTTTCCTTCTTCACCTTGAAACCACTTCATCCATGTACATGCTACATAAACATGTTCAATGTCATCATGTAGGCAATTCTCTCCTGATTCCAGAAATGTAAGGGTTTATATACTTTTCTTCAACCATTATTTTATAAAAAATAGATATGTAACCCGACCGTCACAATAATTTGCTACAACTGTAAATTTGGGATTTTCTTCAGATCTGAGCAATGTGGCCAACTAACTAGCTGTCAGAATGAAATGGGTTAATACAAGTTGAGGCAAATTTGTTATGCGTAAAGAATACCCAATTTTGACAAACAGTTGAAGAAACCTTTGTGCAAGACAAAGATGCTCTAAATCATTAAAATCAAGAAAGAATAGTTCCTTCAGAATGGAAAGAAGCAAACATTAGGCCGCTATTTAAGATGGGATCTAGGAACAAGCTAGAAAATTACAGGCCAGTGAGTTTAACATCAGTTGTATGTAAATTACTTGAAATATTAGAGACCACATGGTGGAATTCCTTGTAAAACATAAATTAATAAATACATCTCAACATGGGTTCCTAAAAGCAAGGTCATGTCTAACCAATCTCTTGTTTTTTTGAAGAAATTACAAAGTGGGTAGATGATAGGTCACCATTGGATGTTGTCTACTTAGATTTTCAGAAAGCTTTTGATAAAGTGCCACATCAAAGATTGTTACTTAAACTAAAAGCCCACAAAAGAAAAGGACTTTAGGAGTGACATTTAGGGCTGACATGAAAGTTTCAGAGCAATGTGGGATTGCTGCTTCAAAAGTAATCAAATAGGAGAACTATCACATATGCCCGCTTCAGACTACCAACTAGCCGGTTCTAGATGCCAACTCGACAGTTGCGTTGCAATCCCGAGTTACGATTGGTGCGCTTACACGAACAATTTCTTCCGACTAACGTGCTCAGACCAGTGATTAACCAGTCAGCAGAATCGGTAAGCCCGCCAGTGCACCACCACTATCCTGGTGTCAAATATGTGAACTGCATGCGTGCCACCACGCTCCTAGCGGTTTTGTATAGCACTACATTCGCAAACATGCATAAATGGTGCCATTTTCAAAGCCTGTGCTAGATTTCTCGCCTTAGCCACGATCGTCATCATTCGATGTTGTTGAAAACTGCGGAGACTGAGATGGTGCGGTTGACTGTGGGCCAAACCACACATTCTCATTGTGTTGAGTTGCGGTTCGAGCTCAGACTTATGACAAGTGTTAGACCTGATTCATTTTTTTAATAGGATAAAACTCTGTCGTAGGAGACTAGAATCAAGTTGTCAAGAGTGCTCAGACTAGCAACTGGGGCGTTGTAGCAGTCGGGGATTGGCAATATAATTCTAGTCTTTCAAATCCATAGTCTGAGTCAGGCTTATGGAGAAACAGATAATTGCACCCCTGTACAAAGCAATAGTTAGACCACATAAAAGCATGGAGGCTATACCATGAGAAGGACATAGACAAGCTAGAAAGAATACAACGAAGAGCAACTAAAATGATTCCACAATTGAGAGACCTTAGTTATGAAAGTCGCTTATTAGAATGTGGTTTGAAAACACTAGAGACCAGGAGACTAAGAGGACACTAAATAGAAGTTTTTAAATACTGAATGGTTATGATAGTGATAGAAATATATTCTCCACACTTAATTAAAGAAGGCAGTAGAATCACAGGACACAAAGCAGCATTAGTTAAGGAACAGTGTAGGTTGGACATGAGAAAGTACTCATTCTCACAGAGAACGAGTGGAACAAACTGTCAAATGATTGTGTTAAGGCTAGAAGTGTTAATATGTTTAAAAATAGAATTGACAGATATCTGATAAGGGCAGGCTATACACAGATAATAAAATTGTTGGATTCTTAATAAGCCAATGGCTTCCTTGTCTACTTGCCATCTGGAACTTGTAGTTTCGGAATGAATCTTGTTAAATCTTGTTACATCTCTTGCGTTGTGCCATACAGTGAAGCTTCTTTCTACTTTCCTAACTATATAGCAAAACAATTATTAATGGTGTATATGTCTCAATGTCAGAGATGTTCATTGGATAAATGTTCAAATAAAATATTTTCACATACGATAAGTCTTCCATATTTGATCAACAAGTGTACTTTTGACATTTTCAAATAATTTCTAGCCAAACTTGATTGAACAGGAGAAAATGTTTGTCGTTACGCAATTGCAAGAACAGCAAACGACATCAGACTTCGTAAACATTGTCCAAGACAACCACAGCAGACGGTACGCTCTAAGATACATATTACAATTTTATGTTGTTATTCTGTACATATATTGATTGATATGATTACCTCTTGTTCCCTTGAAAATCGGAAACATGATAAACGAGGTGTATTTGTTATGTTGCTGCAGCCAATGGCTGAACAAGTCAACTTGACAAGAACAACGTAACACCAGTTGTTTTTTCGATAAACTTCTTTTTGTTTTGTAAATTGTATATACCTGTATACGAGTAAAAACAATCCAACATAGTAATGATTATAAAAAATTTGCCTCAACTTTTAAGTTTATTTAGATTATTGAGCGCCAGTCAGTGTGTGCTTACATTGGTAACGCAGTTGTCACTGAGCAAGCAGGAACCTGTGATACATGAGGGTGCTGCAATCACCGTAATAGTGGAAGAGCCTATGTTAATGGGCCAAGTTGCGCATCTCATAGCAGTCTTTGCTCACACTCCCCAACAGTGGTGCCACATATCACCACTGCTTCATAATAAATTCAAAGTGGACAGTGCGGAGCAATATGAACAAGTGGTTGGGTGGGCAATGCAATTGTTATGACATTGTTACGTCATTGCAATTGTGCACTTGACAGCGTAACAGTTTTAAACAAAACTGAACGTTTTGCATTTCTTGACACATTTTCAGTGCAAACACTATTCACTAATATATGGAAATGAAATTGAGAGATTACTTGACAAAAAAATAAGGAGTGTACCAAATGAAATAAAGATGTGCAGAACTCCTACGTAAATAATTCCGTCTGAAACAGCACAGGCCCACTCCAGCGTGTTGTGCAGTGGTGTTCAGGAAAGCAAACTTGTGTACCAACCGAGTTCACTTATGAATATTAATCAGTTGCCAATGGCTGTCGTGCTTGGATAAGGCCACAGGAATATTGATGAACAATTTTACATAAGGCACCAACATAGTTGCCTGAACTTGGGATTTCAAACTTGTCCAAAACTGTAACAATTTACCAATCCTTATTGGCCTAATTTGTATGATTTTCAGTCCACACAGCTTATTCCATCACGAAGAAGATGTGGTTTATACGGTTTGTAAAATTCAAAGGAAATGTTTGCAGTTAAGACTGTGTACTCTGAACAGCAACGATACCATATGTCACTCATCAGTTACATGAACAGAGCAAAACTTGGAAAAAGCTGACCCAAACACACCAATCACAAACGATTTTTTCCAAAAGTCGGTTACGGCAACTACTGAACCTCCGAATTACAAGGGTGGGTGTCTTCGAAGCTTTTGCGGTACTGGATCTGGGCCAATAATGATGCTTTTCGTCACAATCATTAAAAGCAATAATGTTATCATTCATCATTTGTGATAGAGCTTTTTGACAGTATATTTTATTGCGCAATAACATTTTAATATAATCGGACATGAAATTGAGGCAGCCAAACCACTATACACAAAAATAGGTATATAAAACAAAATTCAGCTTGTGTGATATCTTACATACACTGAAAGAATGTTTCAGAACAGTAGCAGTGATGTGAATATGTTGGAAATGATAAATATCACAAATGGTTGAGGGACGTTCAAGTTATGTGGAGGTGTGGTGGTAGGAAAACAGGAAATGGGGTGTGTTGGCCCCGTGCAAACATTACAGAAATGCCATACGTGAATATGATTTAGTGCAACTAATAGGAGGAGAATCACAAGCCTCGTGAAGGCCATGAAATGTTTGCATAGATGCAGTGACTGACAGTAAAAAAAATATATATATATAGTGGATATAATTTCTTTAAACGTTTTTTAAATAAATATATATATTAAGGGAGATATAGAAACAATTGTAAACATTTGAAACTGTAATACAGTAATATTTTATTACATTTAACCCAAATTAAGATTCTAGTTTGGATCATATATACACATGAAACAGCGACCGAAGGATGGTCGTAACAATTTGATAATCTGTAAAGAGAACATAATGAGATCGTACCCTAGAAAATCAGAATGAGATCACAACTGTTTTCATTGCATTACAGTTTTATTATATTATTCATGTAGTTACCATGTTATTTATATGAAAAACAATCATGAAACTGACATTGCATTCATAATATCTGATGTTAATTTGGTGAATGAGCACTCACACCTCTAAAGGCACTTCATTTGTGCCGCAAAACAAATTGTATTAGACCGAGTGGAGTTACAATTCTTATAATATACTCTCTTTGAGCACATGCTGAAAATTTGGAAAAGGTTGCTTGTCTAGTTATATCATTTCACCCATTTGCTGAACAGTGCGACTCCTTAACATCCACTGGCAGCAACATGTGACACACATGGAATGAGCAGTCAGACAGAACACAGGAAGGAAGTCGAGATTTGTGGGGCACTGCTATTCAATGATAAAATATCATCTAGTTTCATCCTGTGACCACAAGTATATGGGAAAGAAAACCAATCAGATCAACATTTACATTAATTGATTCTCTATAGGATGATGTAGAGCTTGGGGAGCTGCATGCGGCAATATGGGTCACAGATGTCTGGAGACAGATGGTTTGAGCCAGCAGAGTTTGGCCAACATGATGAATGTTTCTATTTGAATATTAAAAACTTATTATTGTGGCAGAATATATTACACATCATGCTTACCTCACTTCCAAGGGGAACTTGTTGAATTCAACAATGATCTTGGTCGGAAAAGATGTTGTTAGGACATAACCAGTTAATCGCAGTTCAGCAATAAGTGGTCCCAGTGACATACCAACGGAGCCCGACACAGAACTGCCAATCTGTGGGATGATCGTACCCTAGAAAATCAGAATTTTTCATTATTGGTGATACTACAGGATTATACTTTTTTTAACTTGTATTGGCCCAAATCCAACAATCATTTATGCTCAATTTCAAAATAACCCAAACTACTTTGCCTCCAGACAGATTTTCAGTGTCTGATGTATGAAACCAGTTTTTGTGCACAGTGCATTTTTTATTTAGGATTTATAAACTTGCATGTATGTACAAAGGTGTCCATGTATCATCACACCAAAAGTTATCATCAAGCTTCAAAATATCCTTCTACATTCGGGCCTCATTATTCCATGGATTTGGCTATAAGGCGATCGGTCATGGACCCCAATTTTATGCCGCCAGGGGGAACTGCCAAATGGGCCTGTCTTTCAGGGGCATTCATGTGCCTACGCTACGATCATTGCACTGATCTAATTCATAACTAGCACTTGTTTTGCGTCATGTACACCTCGTGTTAGTCAAACCTACTAAGAATTGCTGTGACAATTTTTAATAAACATTAGGTGAACAATGTCAATGAACGAGTGGTGATGTTTTGTTTGTTTTGCGCTGCCGCCGGCATCACTCGCTGATGCTGGCTTCGCTTTGGCAGCTTGTAAATTGCAATCGAGATTCACAAATACACATTGAGTAAGAACCAGATAAAAAGTCTTAAATGCAATTTAGTATACAATACCAATATAAAGTTATATATATATATATTATATATATTATATAGCGCGGTATCCAGTCCTTAGGACTGCTCAAAGTACTTTACACTTTACCCCCTGGCAGACCTGTTCATTCCAAGGCCCTTTCACCTTCTCTGGGAATCATTCAGCCATGCTGCAATTACTACGCGAAGACTATTCGTTCACATATCCACCACTGTCTGTATAGCCAGGTACTCATTTATACAGCTGAGTGAACTGCGGCAACGTGGGGTGATCAAACTTGACAAAGGTTCAAAGCGACCGCAGTAGGATTTGAAACCGGGTTCTCTCTATTGAGAGTCCAGCATTCTAACCGGTATGCTATCATGCCTCACAATATAACACTGGGGTGAAATGAAATACTGCATCGTAAATCTAATCGTTTTTCGCGTCGTGAATTTATGCTTTGGTCAAGATCAGCTGAAAGACGACGTGAAACAATTATTAATTCTGCCTGTTGTCGTTTTCTATGTTTAATCAGCTTACATACTGCATGTGTCAACTCATATACGTTTTTGGCTGCTCAGATCCAGGTTATTTATTTTCGATTCGTAGGCCTATTGGTCCAGTACATCGTCATTGTAGCAAATCTATTCCATAGTGCCATACATACATGTATTTTATTAAGTTCAACATTCAGCAGGGTGTGACATTTAAAAATAATACACAGTGATGCTAGTTGACTCATTTAATGACTACCAGCACACGGTGCCAGTGTCTTTGACCATGTTTTATTACTTTTGGCGGTGATTGCTGTTGCTTAGTAGCTCCCTGGTGGCAGATATGGGAACACTTAACGCACCTCGCTTACAACGCGGTCCGAAATTGTGGACCCCGACCACCGCATTATAACAAGGCTCGACTGTAATTGAATAACTGTAATGTATTGCAAATACAGTTGATTTGAATAGCATTGTTCAACTGTGATCTAGATAACAATGCAGACAGCTGTGTCTACAACTAGTACATAATTTCTGACAATACAAGACAAGTTGGGATGAAGTATCAAAGAAGTGCGTTCTTACCGTGGCTTTCATTGTCAAGAAACAAAATTTACACACAAATTTTGCTCCATAAACTCCATCAATGCGAAAACCTAAAACAGCAAAACTAAAAGTAAAACAGAGCTTCTGGAGGATCAGGAGAAGAGTTCACTGACTCGGCTGACTGGAGGATCAGGAGAAGAGTTCACTGACTCGGCTGACTGGAGGATCACAAGAAGAGTTCACTGACTCGGCTGACTGGAGGATCAGGAGAAGTGTTCACTGACTCGGCTGACTGGAGGATCAGGAGAAGAGTTCACTGACTCGGCTGACTGGAGGATCAGGAGAAGAGTTCACTGACTCGGCTGACTGGAGGATCACAAGAAGAGTTCACTGACTCGGCTGACTGGAGGATCAGGAGAAGTGTTCACTGACTCGGCTGACTGGAGGATCAGGAGAAGAGTTCACTGACTCGGCTGACTGGAGGATCAGGAGAAGAGTTCACTGACTCGGCTGACTGGAGGATCACAAGAAGAGTTCACTGACTCGGCTGACTGGAGGATCAGGAGAAGTGTTCACTGACTCGGCTGACTGGAGGATCAGGAGAAGAGTTCACTGACTCGGCTGACTGGAGGATCAGGAGAAGAGTTCACTGACTCGGCTGACTGGAGGATCACAAGAAGAGTTCACTGACTCGGCTGACTGGAGGATCACAAGAAGAGTTCACTGACTTGGCTGACTGGAGGATCAGGAGAAGTGTTCACTGACTCGGCTGACTGGAGGATCAGGAGAAGAGTTCACTGACTCGGCTGACTGGAGGATCAGGAGAAGAGTTCACTGACTCGGTTGACTGGAGGATCACAAGAAGAGTTCACTGACTTGGCTGACTGGAGGATCAGGAGAAGTGTTCACTGACTCGGCTGACTGGGGGATCAGGAGAAGAGTTCACTGACTTGGCTGACTAGAGGATCAGCAGAAGAGTTCACTGACTCGGCTGACTGGAGGATCAGGAGAAGAGTTCACTGACTCGGCTGACTGGAGGATCAGGAGGACAGTTCACTGACTCGGCTGACTGGAGGATCAGTAGAACAGCTCACTGACTCAACTGACCGGAGGATCAGGAGAACAGCTCATTGACTCAGCTGACCGGAGGATCAGTAGAACAGCTCACTGACTCTGGATAACAGGCTATGCATAGTCAACATTCAATTAAGTTTAGTTCACTGCTAAAAGGTAATGTACAGCAATTTTCATTGGCTGATTTATTGACATGCCAAAATATACCGTACAGCAGTCTTAAAAAACTTGGTTATTGTATTAAATCGTCAAATTGTGTATTTTCGAATATATGTTTAGCATAGATATTATTGAAATGTTATAAAATACTAATAAATACCCATGTCGCAATGTCCAGCTATAAAACAGTCATTTTACAAATTGAAAAAGATGATGAAATTTGGCAAGTAGGGTCCTTTTTTCGAATTCCCCTTTATACAATTTTCAATGGTAAATATAATACAGGAATAAAGGTAAAAAAATGTAATATTGTTTATTTATATGTAAGTTGAGATTGATAAGTTAAGGGAATTGAAGCATTTTAGTTTTATACGAAATATCATCCATTAACCAAAGAAAATAACCATACTTTTTTATTATCTTTAGCCTACTTATACCTGCAATCTATGACATTCTTGTAAATTGCACACTTACGGAACTCCAGCATTACTGTTCCAACAGGAATGGTAATTGGTGGATTCAGCTCAAAGATGTTGATGCTGTAAGGTCCATAATTCTTCTCTAGTGCTGTCGTACAGCTGTCAAAGCGGCTGAACTCACTCCCGAATATCTTCACCATCAGACGTTCAATCTGTTTTTTCAACTTCAGACATAAAAAAAAGCAATTCAATACAATTTTATTTGCGGGAAGTCCCTTAAAAAGTTTTAAAGAGAGGTGGCTGAATTTTTTAGTAGTTATTCCTTAAATTATAGTACTGTGCATGCATATATTTTGAAGGAGCTGGCTTGTATATGAAGATGTGCATCTACGATTGAAGTTGGTTTTAAATTTACTGTATGGGTTATGTGGGACTTCCCACAAAATCACATCCCTATTTCCAATGAATATCTGGTACCACGGTTACAGTTAGGCAAATGAGATAATGGCTATTTTTTTCACCCCAGAAGCATATGCTGAACATTTGGTCACAATTGCTTATCTGATTGCTGAGGTATCATCTCACCCATTTGTGGACCAGTGTGGCTTAAAGATATTCAAATGACTGAAGAACACACAAACATCTTTTGATTGGCAGCACACAACTTTTACACTCGTAATATAAGAATGACAAGAGCATTGATCAATGTACACAATGTAAGACTATATTCTCACCCAATGCTGGAATGCCTCCCTCAGATCTTCAACCAGTTTAATCATGACCTCTTCATCAACACCAGATGCATCTACCAACTTGATGACGTCACCAATAGGCATGTCCAGCATCTTGTTAACAGCTGAAAGGTTGATGGAATAATTGCATGCCTACATCATATATATATCACCACTTCCTACTAGTTTATTCTCTCTGTTGTGTCTTCAACTTTTGCATTATAACCAACACTATCAGTTCTCACAGACAGTTTTGGTCGACTCCTACTTGTGCATAGCAGTGTCTGCAAAAATGTCAAGCAGTTTATTATTAAACTCAAAGGACAGTTACACAAAACAATACACTATCCATAGCTAATAAATAGGTGAACCAATAAATACTCATGATAATGTTGGATAGTATGTTGTACTCAAACAAATACTTTAGCATACATGTTAAGTTTCAGAAATGCAAATGCAGGAGATTTATACGTACATTGGAGGGGCTCAGGATATCGAAGAATTGTACGTAAATCGGAGGGGCTCGGGATATCGGAGAGTTGTATGTAAATTGGGGCTCGAGATATCAGAGAATTGTGCATAAATCAGAGTATTTCACATCCCCAACACTCATAAAAAATTACCACTATATCAGCTTTAGTTTTAACTAAACTGCAAATTTACTATTAGTATGGTACACTTTCATGTTAACTCTTTTTATCCCCGAGGCCTATCCAAAATAAGCCTCCTAGTTCCCAAGCAAATATGCTTTCGCACCGATTTCTTTTTTTGTTTGAGCCTTCCTTGTTCATGTTGTATTTGTTATGCTTTATGTGTCGGCAAGTACCATAAACTACATATGAAATGAAAGCTAATTAAATAATCTTTTGAACAGTGTGAATTTTATGAATGTAGGTCCATTTTAACTTTACAATATATTTTTTTTTAATGTTTGGGTTCATAATTTTTTTTATTTATAACTAGTAAACTTCAGATGACATAATGACAATGATTAATTATTTTTTAACCACAAGTATCAGTGATTAAAACCTTCAGATTTAAGTTCTGATTCAACTGGTAAGAAAAGTATTAAAAAATTATTATCCATTACAAAGTTATGGTATATTTTATCAATTAAAGTAATGACCAAAAATCACCAAACGTGCCACCATTTTTTCTTCACTTTAAAAAAATATCACTTAAAAGAACGACAGCTAAATTGATTGCATTTTTCAACATGAATACTTGTTATACTAGTAGTGTCTATTAGTGACCACACAAACACAAGATGTGTGTAACGTTTATTTATTTTTCAGGTAACGAAACACATCTTGAAAACAGTTATTCTTGGACCGCCATCCATACCACATTCGAGAGCGTCTCTATGCACGAAATTGTTGAAAACCCATCCTGAACCCTCAACATCACAGTTTCTGAGTCCTACTAGCCAAAGTTGCATCTAGTTGTCATGAACTTGTGCTGATCGATTGGTTCAAAAACCACCTGATTACTATTTAAAATAACATCTGAATCATCTGAGAATGCATCAACATTGTTGCCATCGCGCATGGCGTGAATGGCGTCAGCCATTTGCAATAACAACAAAAGTCAACACTTTATTTTGTAATTTACTACGCTCAAAATCACCATCATAGATTTAAAACAAAACAGCGTATAACAACCAGAAGTGTCCTGGGCCAGTACACATACTCACATTTTGTGCTGTTATAGGAATGTGTACATGTACTAGAGATATTTCGATAGGCCTACGCTCCTACGCTATAACTACACAAAAAGTCGTAGTTGGGACAGAAAGAGTTAATAAACATTTTGGCAGTAGACAAATTCTTTATAGACTAGTAAAATATATAACATGGTTACAATACTCTGATGGTATAAAAAATTATTTTAAACTCCTGAAATATATTACAGTATGACAAAAATCCCTTATCTATCAGGCAATAGCCTACATATTTGATTACACTTAAGCAATTAACATAATATTTATTGGCAGGGCTAAGACTGAAGCATTTTTCTTTTTCTTCAAAGTTTGTGATCCTGGGTGAGAGGCATTTGTGATCGTAGGTGATGGAGGCAGTTTTTGATGAAAACAACCTTTTTATTGTCTTTTCGTTCATAATGTGCTCCAATTGTGACAATTATCAAATATATACGAATGAAATAAAACTTGCATATAACGGAGATGTATTGATTTAACAAGATTTAAGGCGTAACCCTGGTGGGAGTTGTTTTTATTTATTTCTTAACCTACATTGTTGGAACTTTCAGAAAATATCAATGGTAGAAAAGTAGAATTTGTGATGATTAAAGAAAATGTTTTCATTGAGGCGTTGCTATGGAAACGTTATTATGGAAATGTTATTAAACATACCTCTCAAGAAACTTGTTATTCAATCTGATTATTTCGACCGCATCCTGCAGTTTTCTTCAGCAGACTGAAGTTACGGATGTGCTACATGACCAATGTCATGTGACACAAGCTGGAGTAGGACTGGTGGGAGCTCCTGGTCAACATCTCGGTTCAGCGTAGGTTTCTCTCTGTGGATGTTGATTGCCTCATTTATTTTCCTCCTGTGATAGTTCTCCTCTTAGTCTAGAATTTTAACGTCCTTCATACAACACTGATGGCCTGTGTTCAGTTTGTGTTCGCTTATAGTTGATAGGGGTTGACGACAAGATAGATGTTCTTTGATTCTTGTGCCAAGTGTTCTGGCTGTTTCTCCTATATATTGTTGGTCACATTCTGGGCATTGTATGTCATATACTACCCCACACTTTGCTGCCTTTGCTGTTCTGTCTTTTGGTGACCTCAGGGTGTCGATAGGTTTGTGGTAAACTGGGATTTCATGGGACTTGAAAATCCTTGCTACTTGTTCTGATAGTTTACTACTGTAGGGCAGACCTATGGCATGTTGTCTTCTGCTGGTTTCTGTGGTGGTGTTCTCATTCTTTCTCCTTGGTTGCGTGATGTTAAACACCCAAGTTTTGTAACCGTTTGCTTTCAGCACTTTCATGATATGATCCACCTCTACATTCTTGTCCTCCTCTTCTGTTACCAGGTTTTCTGCCCTTTGGAGGAGTGTCCTGGCCACTGATCGTTTGTGTTCCAAGTGGTGATTAGAATCCCAGTCCAAATACTGGCCTGTTTGGGTTGCTTTCCAATATATCTTAACCTTGGTTGATCCATCATCTTTCAGGCATATACATGTGTCTAAAATGGCTAACGTATTGTCCTGTTCTGGTTCTACCGTGAACTTAATGTTCTCATCCATTGAGTTCAGATGGTGTGTGAAATGTTCTACTTCGCTCTCTTGTAACACTGTGAATGTGTCATCTACATACCTCAACCAGATGTCTGGAGGATGAGGTGCTTCTCTGATGGCTCTTTCTTCAAAATGTTCCATGTATAGGTTTGCTACTATCGGAGACACCAGCAAACCTATGGCTGCTCTTTCTTCTGTTTGTAGAACACTTCATCATAAATGAAATATGTGGTGTTCAGACAGATGCTGATCTGGTTTACTGATAGTTCACATCTGTCTTTCAGTGTTGTATCTTGGTTTAGTCGGTCCTTTATCACTGATACCGCCTCTGTCACCGGGATACTAGTGAACAAGGCTGTCACATCAAAGGACACCATTTTCCTCCCTGGTGGAACTTCAAACTCTTTGATTTTCTTTACAAATTGTGTACTGTTTTTCACAAAATGTTCTGTTTTTCCAACTAGTGGGCTCAGATTACTGGCTAGGAACTTTGCCGTCTTGTATGTTATACTGCCTATGCTTGATACTGTAGGTCTTAATGGTACATTGTTCTTGTGGACCTTAGGCAATCAGTAGAATTTTGGGACTGCTTCTGATGTAGGTTAGATCCTGTAGTATAAGGCATCTGAGATCGTCTTGGTTCTTTTCCACTCTTTCATGGTGTTGACTAGTTTACTAGTTCCCACCATTCCTGCTCCAGCTTGTGTCACATGACATTGGTCTTGTGGCACATCCGTAACTTCAGTCTGCTGAAGACCGTGGGATGCAGTTGAAATATTCAAATTGAATAACAAGTTTCTTGAGAGGTAATTATGTTTAATATTAATAATCGAGAAACCAGAGCATCTATCCATTCAAGGATCTTGGATTTTGTGTTCTTGGGAACTGGATATCTTTATAGGGGATTGTCCAAATTCAATCAATATTTGAATGCTGTTACCTGAGAGTATTTCACAGGGGGAGACAAAGATATTTTACCTATTTATAAAAAAAATTATAATTATGTTTATATTTTATACCCGGGAAACGTCAGTGACTACATACATTCATGTGCCATTATATAAACACTGTGATAATTTTCCCAAAGAAAACCCATGCAGTTTACTCTCAAGAAGTAATATGCCAAATTTCATGTAATTACATTGAAAAACAACCAAGATATTGCAAAGCTAAATAATGATTTATTTTAGAAACACAAATCACAGAAAAACATATTTAAAGTAGGTGCATATTTGTCAAAACATTTCATTGCCCAATACTTTGCACTGAAGTTGAACACCAAACACTCTGTCAAACAGTATATAACAGTCATACTAATGCACATCTACCTGAATATTCTTACTATTAAACGACTATATATATGTGAAAAAATTTGTCAATATTTCTGAAAAATGTACTGCAAAGTCGATGCATAGCTGTTCGATCAATCGATCATTTCACATCTAAAATTGTCTGTACTTTAGAAAAAGTAAACACTGAAATTGTCCATCATGTAATGTCCCTCGGCACAGTCTGGCAATGTCACTGTGTCCAACATCCATATCCATTGATGCAGACACCAGTGACCGGACCACTACAAACGGAGCATTGCTTGCCTTCACACCTGTGGCTCGATCAGACGAGTAGGTTTTGTTCAAAACAACCCCACAAGACGTAGTGTGTCTCCAGAGCACACACAACTCCAAGGGTACAGTTAACAGCCCGGACAGCAAGAGTGCTGCTGCCACACAGTGCACACAGCAGTTTTTCCACCAGTTTGGTGAGAAGGCCACATCGCATGATGATGGTCGACAATTCTTCACCAACTCCATCACCTACATTTTCATCATGAAAATGTTCAAAGCCCAACTCCTTCAGCAAGCATTCGTACCCAAACTTCTTTGTTGCTGAAGTCAGCGTGTCATTCGTCGCTTGTGATGTTGATGGCTGCTGATCGTCATCACGAACAGGCAACTGTAATGAAACAAACAAAATGTTTTAGAAAGTACTATATAATTCCTTTGATTAATAAATGTTCACCTGCCAATAAAAATATTTAGTGTGGTGTGTGTTTGCGTTCATCATCAAATTCTAAACAAATATTTTACTGCATGTCCATGTTTTAGAGTATCATTATCCAACATGTCCTGTGATTAATACATTATCAATTGCCAATAACACTGAAGTGTGTGATTGTCATCAAAGTATTGAAAAAATGGATCGCATGCAAATAAAATAATTGTATCTAAAGACAACATTAATAAATACCTCTTTAACAGAATCAGATGTTGTATCGCTGGATGTGCGCTGGATCTGTTCAACATCAGAAGTTTCCTTTGTCTCAGACATCATCATTGTGGTCAAAATCTGCGTAGTTCATCGGCACTTTGCGGTTGATTTCTCTTTTATCCATGTGCCAGTTGAAGCTGTTTGAGCCTCTTTTACTTTCCAAAACCGTGTTTTTGTTGATAAATTACACAAAATACGCAGAGAATGATCGATCAATTTAGACATAAACAAGATGCCGGAAGCTGTGGGGGCGTTCGGAGAGCCAATCTACTCAATGAGTAAGCACCACGTGATACGACCAGGCTACCACGTGATAGGATCTGGCCAATCTGCGTCGGAATAGTAATTTATTTCCCGCCGAAGGGGGCCTCATTTATAATCGGGATTGCTCGGAAATCTTTGGATCTGTCATAAAATGGTTTCTACCATGATGCACAGCGAAAACCGGCATTTCCAATGGTGTGCGCTACATTGGAATTTGTTTGATGACTGCATGTATTCAACGTCTGAACAAGCCAGTATTTTACGAATATGCATGCTCCATTTAGCAAAAACAAAGACTTAGCAATTAGGAGCATGCTACTAAAACTACATTTTGTACTAGAAAGATATTTCAAGAATAAAACATGCATCAGCGACAAGTACAATATTTCTATGTGGAAATATTAACATGTCGAAAATTATTTTTTCTCGAAAATCGTTGATTAATCAATATTATGTCCACCCGGGTCCTACCTTAACAAGATTTGCCATCCAAGCCAAAGGCCCAGATGGCAAGTGGACAAGGAAGCCATTGGCTTATCGAGAGTCCAACAACTTTCATCTATATGTAACCTGCCCTCCTGAGACTTGTGTCAACCTTGTTTTTAAACATATTCACGCTGCTAGCAGTTACACAATCTGTAGACAATTTGTTCCATTCATTTATTGTCCTCGGTGAGAATGAGTGATGGGCAATATTTGAATTCGATATGTACATGTGGGTGATAATGGGGGACTGTTCATCTAACGCGTTTAAATAACTTCAACAGACAAAACACAAGGATACTGTTTAGCTAAGTTTCCCTTGTCCACAAAGCACAAAACCTGATTGAATTAACCCTTGCTGTTGTGAGCGTGAGCAAAGAGAAGGATTGACGATCTTTTTGCTACACAAAGATATTTTTGGTTTCATCAGAAATCCGGGAGAACAGGAGATTTGATAGATTTCCGGCAGTCTACCGGCGAATCCGGGAGACTTAACGTGTATGCTTTAGTCAACTCCTACTTTGAGATTACATCAAGATTTTTCCTGTAAGGTTGGAATAGCTATTTTTCCAGCTGGGATAAATAATTAAAAAAAATTCCTGAAGACCTACTTGGGGTTTCTGCTTGATGAGTCATCACAGGCAATGTTGTATCTGTACAAGGCCCAATCTCAATCTGGGCGTCCGTCATGATGACAAACTGGCTCATACACTCGTCAGACAGTGTAGAGCACCAGGACACTCCCAGTGAGATCTGTCAGTAAAACACACAGTGAGACAGGAATATGTCAGACAGTGTAGAGCACCAGGACACTCCAAGTGAGATCTGTCAGTAAAACATACAGTGGGACAGGAACATGTCAGACAGTGTGGAGCACCAGGACACTCCCAGTGAGATCTGTCAGTAAAACACACAGTGGGACAGGAACATGTCAGACAGTGTGGAGCACCAGGACACTCCCAGTGAGATATGTCATTAAAACACACAGTGAGACAGGAACATGTCAGACAGTGTGGAGCACCAGGACACTCCAAGTGAGATCTGTCAGTAAAACGCACAGTGAGACAGGAATATGTCAGACAGTGTAGAGCACCAGGACACTACCAGTGAGATCTGTCAGTAAAACACACAGTGAGACAGGAATATGTCAGACAGTGTAGAGCACCAGGACACTCCCAGTGAGATCTGTCAGTAAAACACACATTGAGACAGGAATATGTCAGACAGTGTGGAGCACCAGGACACTCCAAGTGAGATCTGTCAGTAAAACACACAGTGGGACAGGAACATGTCAGACAGTGTGGAGCACCAGGACACTCCCAGTGAGATCTGTCATTAAAACACACAGTGAGACAGGAACATGTCAGACAGTGTGGAGCACCAGGACACTCCAAGTGAGATCTGTCAGTAAAACACACAGTGGGACAGGAACATGTCAGACAGTGTAGAGCACCAGGACACTCCCAGTGAGATATGTCACTAAAACACACAGTGAGACAGGAACATGTCAGACAGTGTGGAGCACCAGGACACTCCCAGTGAGATCTGTCAGTAAAACACACAGTGAGACAGGAATATGTCAGACAGTGTGGAGCACCAGGACACTACCAGTGAGATATGTCATTAAAACACACAGTGAGACAGGAACATGTCAGACAGTGTGGAGCACCAGGACACTACCAGTGAGATCTGTCAGTAAAACACACAGTGAGACAAGAATATGTCAGACAGTGTGGAGCACCAGGACACTCCAAGTGAGATCTGTCAGTAAAACACACAGTGAGACAGGAACATGTCAGAAAGTGTGGAGCACCAGGACACTCCCAGTGAGATCTGTCAGTAAAACACACAGTGAGACAGGAATATGTCAGACAGTGTGGAGCACCAGGACACTCCCAGTGAGATATGTCAGTAAAACACACAGTGAGACTCCACCAACTGTCTTGTTAGATCAATGCCAACATATTATTTGATTTAGGTCCACTCAAAGAAGCAGCCAGACATTGATCTTCCAGCATAAAACAAACTGGTTACCTTCAGAATGTCGGTTGTCCTTTCAATCTTGAGGTACAGCTTCATTTGGACTACATTCAATATGTTGGCTTCTTCAGAAAGATTCACATTGTCTTCTTTTGCTGAAAATTAATAAACACAAACAATTTGCTCACATTTATATAAATCATTCATTTGGTGTGAACAAATGCTGCTCAGACATTTATCGGCAAATTCTGAGAGTACTTACCACCTTGTGTAGAAATAAACGTATACAACATTGACAACTACAAGTTGTGTTTATTTTGAAGTGTAGTAACTTCCCAATGTGCCTGTGCACACACAAATACGACTTGGTCATAAATGTTTACAAAATGTTTGCAAAGACAAAATGTAAATTTGTAAAACCAAGAACTTGATGACATTTTGTCACTGTCGTAATGAAAATTATTATTGATTATTATTGCAATTATAACATGCAGTCAAGTGAATAAAATGTAGCTACATTTGTTAGTTTTCACCCACTAAAAACAATTAATTCAATTCTAACAGTTACTTTTCCAAGTTACAAATTGTTTAAAATGTACATAAAAACAACAAAAAATTCATTTATTTTGGAAATTTTTGGCCAATTTGGGAAATGCCATTGGTCAGAACAGTGACTTTCAGCAGCAAAATAAATTAAATGAGACAGAACATAGTCCTTTATTAGGTAAACACCATCCTGAAATGTTAATAAGTTGTTAACCTAATAAAGGACTATGCACAGTAAAAAAAAAATTGGTGGTCATAGGACTTGTCCCACATTCTCATTTTTGGTGCTGAAATTACTCTGAAAGCATAGCAACTAGAAGCCTACTGAACTAAGGTTATTGCCAGTATCCCTGACAATAGATGGTGGCAATTTGGACATTGTACTGTAACACAGCAATGAAATACAGACTGCTGAAATCCTTGGACAAAAATCTTTTCCATTTTTGTGAACCCGGTATACCCATTGTCCTTTCAGTCTTGAATGTTGCATAGATAATCTGTTCCAATATGTCTACATATTCACCAAATTTCAGATATGAAGCTTGTAAACTTCTCATGTTGAGAAACAACTAAAAACAGATACAAATAACGAAATTTGACTAAATTTTTTCGATAAACGCCCCCAAAACAATGCTGCCACTCTTTCCACTGAAAACATCCCGCTTGTTGACAAACTCAGTCACAAAACAATGCTGCCACTCTTTCCACTGAAAACATCCCGCTTGTTGACAAACTCAGTCACAAAACAATGCTGCCACTCTTTCCACTGAAAACATCCCGCTTGTTGACAAACTCAGTCACAAAACAATGCTGCCACTCTTTCCACTGAAAACTTCCCGCTTGTTGACAAACTCAGTCACAAAACAATGCTGCCACTCTTTCCACTGAAAACTTCCCGCTTGTTGACAAACTCAGTCACAAAACAATGCTGCCACTCTTTCCACTGAAAACATCCCGCTTGTTGACAAACTCAGTCACAAAACAATGCTGCCACTCTTTCCATTGAAAACTTCCCGCTTGTTGACAAACTCAGTCACAAAACAATGCTGCCACTCTTTCCACTGAAAACTTCCCGCTTGTTGACAAACTCAGTCACAAAACAATGCTGCCACTCTTCCACTGAAAACTTCCCGCTTGTTGACAAACTCAGTCACAAAACAATGCTGCCACTCTTTCCACTGAAAACATCCCGCTTGTTGACAAACTCAGTCACAAAACAATGCTGCCACTCTTTCCACTGAAAACTTCCCGCTTGTTGACAAACTCAGTCACAAAACAATGCTGCCACTCTTTCCACTGAAAACTTCCCGCTTGTTGACAAACTCAGTCACAAAACAATGCTGCCACTCTTTCCACTGAAAACTTCCCGCTTGTTGACAAACTCAGTCACAAAACAATGCTGCCACTCTTTCCACTGAAAACTTCCCGCTTGTTGACAAACTCAGTCACAAAACAATGCTGCCACTCTTTCCACTGAAAACTTCCCACTTGTTGACAAACTCAGTCACAAACTAAAACCGGCAAAACTTGAAACTTTCAGAATGGCAACCTATATACATCCGACATGCTGAGGTTGTCGCAAAACATTTCCGCTAGGCGCTGCCACAGTTTGATAGCATTCACTGGTTAATAGGCAGGAATTGTTTTAAAACAAGGCCCCATTTCCACCCAGTGGCGGCCGTTCAAGGCTTCTGAAGAGTGGCCAGTGTTGGCTGTTCTACAATTCTAAAGAGTGGCCGGAGGTGGCCGCTATAATGTTCTGTAAAGTGGCCAATGGCAGCTGTTCTAGGATTCTATAGAGTGGCCAGTGGCAGGCGTTCTAGGATTCTATAGAGTGGCCAGTAGTGGCTGTTCTGGGATTCTGTAGAGTGGCCAGTGGCAGGCGTTCTAGGATTCTATAGAATGGCCAGTGGTGGCTGTTCTGGGATTCTGTAGAGTGGCCAGTGGCAGGCGTTCTAGGATTCTATAGAGTGGCCAGTGGTGGCTGTTCTGGGATTCTGTAGAGTGGCCAGTAGCAGGCGTTCTAGGATTCTATAGAGTGGCCAGTAGCAGGCGTTCTAGGATTCTGTAGAGTGGCCAGTGCCAGGCGTTCTAGGATTCTATAGAGTGCCCAGTAGTGGCTGTTCTGGGATTCTATAGAGTAGCCAGTGGCAGGCGTTCTAGGATTCTATAGAGTGGCCAGTGGTGGCTGTTCTGGGATTCTATAGAGTGGCCAGTGGTGGCTGTTCTGGGATTCTATAGAGTGGCCAGTGGTGGCTGTTCTGGGATTCTGTAGAGTGGCCAGTGGCAGGCGTTCTAGGATTCTGTAGAGTGGCCAGTGGCAGGTGTTCTAGGATTCTGTAGAGTGGCCAGTGGCAGGTGTTCTAAGATTCTATAGAGTGGCCAGTGGCAGGTGTTCTAGGATTCTGTAGAGTGGCCAGTGGCAGGTGTTCTAAGATTCTATAGAGTGGCCAGTGGCAGGTGTTCTAGGATTCTGTAGAGTGGCCAGTGGCAGGTGTTCTAAGATTCTATAGAGTGGCCAGTGGCAGGTGTTCTAGGATTCTGTAGAGTGGCCAGTGGCAGGTGTTCTAGGATTCTATAGAGTGGCCAGTGGTGGCTGTTCTGGGATTCTATAGAATGGCCAGTGGTGGCTGTTCTAGGATTCTATAGAGTGGCCAGTGGCAAGCGCTCTAGGATTCTATAGAGTGGCCAGTGGTGGCTGTTCTGGGATGCTATAGAGTGGCCAGTGGTGGTTGTTCTGGGATTCTATAGAGTGGCCAGTGGCAGGTGTTCTAGGATTCTGTAGAGTGGCCAGTGGCAGGTGTTCTAAGATTCTATAGAGTGGCCAGTGGCAGGTGTTCTAGGATTCTGTAGAGTGGCCAGTGGCAGGCATTCTAGGATTCTATAGAGTGGCCAGTGGTGGCTGTTCTGGGATTCTATAGAATGGCCAGTGGTGGCTGTTCTAGGATTCTATAGAGTGGCCAGTGGCAAGCGCTCTAGGATTCTATAGAGTGGCCAGTGGTGGCTGTTCTGGGATGCTATAGAGTGGCCAGTGGTGGTTGTTCTGGGATTCTATAGAGTGGCCAGTGGCAGGCGTTCTAGGATTCTATAGAGTGGCCAGTGGCAGGCGTTCTAGGATTCTATAGAGTGGCCAGTGGTGGCTGTTCTGGGGATGCTATAGAGTGGCCAGTGGTGGTTGTTCTGGGATTCTATAGAGTGGCCAGTGGCAGGTGTTCTAGGATTCTATAGAGTGGCCAGTGGCAGGCGTTCTAGGATTCTATAGAGTGGCCAGTGGTGGCTGTTCTGGGATTCTATAGAGTGGCCAGTGGCAAGCGCTCTAGGATTCTATAGAGTGGCCAGTGGTGGCTGTTCTGGGATTCTATAGAGTGGCCAGTGGCAGGCGTTCTAGGATTCTATAGAGTGGCCAGTGGTGGCTGTTCTATGATTCTATAGAGTGGCCAGTGGTGGCTGTTCTGGGATTCTATAGAGTGGCCAGTGGTGGCTGTTCTAGGATTCTATAGAGTGGCCAGTGGCAAGCGCTCTAGGATTCTATAGAGTGGCCAGTGGTGGGTGTTCTGGGATTCTATAGAGTGGCCAGTGGCAGGCGTTCTAGGATTCTATAGAGTGGCCAGTGGTGGCTGTTCTAGGATTCTATAGAGTGGCCAGTGGTGGCTGTTCTAGGATTCTATAGAGTGGCCAGTGGTGGCTGTTCTAGGATTCTATAGAGTGGCCAGTGGTGGCTGTTCTAGGATTCTGTAGAGTGGTCATTGGTGGCTGTTCTAGGATTCTATAGAGTGGCCAGTGGCAGGCATTCTAGGATTCTATAGAGTGGCCAGTGGTGGCTGTTCTAGGATTCTATAGAGTGGCCAGTGGTGGCTGTTCTAGGATTCTATAGAGTGGCCAGTGGCAGGTGTTCTAGGATTCTGTAGAGTGGCCAGTAGTGGCTGTTCTAGGATTCTGTAGAGTGGCCAGTGGCAGGTGTTCTGGGATTCTGTAGAGTGGCCAGTGGTGGCTGTTCTAGGATTCTATAGAGTGGCCAGTGGCAGGTGTTCTGGGATTCTGTAGAGTGGCCAGTGGTGGCTGTTCTAGGATTCTGTAGAGTGGCCAGTGGCAGGTGTTCTGGGATTCTGTAGAGTGGCCAGTGGCAGGTGTTCTGGGATTATGTAGAGTGGCCAGTGGCAGGTGTTCTGTGATTCTGTAGAGTGGCCAGTAGCAGGCGTTCTAGGATTCTATAGAGTAGCCAGTGGCAGGCGTTCTAGGATTCTATAGAGTGGCCAGTGGTGGCTGTTCTGGGATTCTATAGAGTGGCCAGTGGCAGGCGTTCTAGGATTCTATAGAGTGGCCAGTGGTGGCTGTTCTGGGATTCTATAGAGTGGCCAGTGGTGGTTGTTCTGGGATTCTATAGAGTGGCCAGTGGCAGGTGTTCTAGGATTCTGTAGAGTGGCCAGTGGCAGGTGTTCTAAGATTCTATAGAGTGGCCAGTGGCAGGTGTTCTAGGATTCTGTAGAGTGGCCAGTGGCAGGCATTCTAGGATTCTATAGAGTGGCCAGTGGTGGCTGTTCTGGGATTCTATAGAATGGCCAGTGGTGGCTGTTCTAGGATTCTATAGAGTGGCCAGTGGCAAGCGCTCTAGGATTCTATAGAGTGGCCAGTGGTGGCTGTTCTGGGATGCTATAGAGTGGCCAGTGGTGGTTGTTCTGGGATTCTATAGAGTGGCCAGTGGCAGGCGTTCTAGGATTCTATAGAGTGGCCAGTGGCAGGCGTTCTAGGATTCTATAGAGTGGCCAGTGGTGGCTGTTCTGGGATGCTATAGAGTGGCCAGTGGTGGTTGTTCTGGGATTCTATAGAGTGGCCAGTGGCAGGTGTTCTAGGATTCTATAGAGTGGCCAGTGGCAGGCGTTCTAGGATTCTATAGAGTGGCCAGTGGTGGCTGTTCTGGGATTCTATAGAGTGGCCAGTGGCAAGCGCTCTAGGATTCTATAGAGTGGCCAGTGGTGGCTGTTCTGGGATTCTATAGAGTGGCCAGTGGCAGGCGTTCTAGGATTCTATAGAGTGGCCAGTGGTGGCTGTTCTATGATTCTATAGAGTGGCCAGTGGTGGCTGTTCTGGGATTCTATAGAGTGGCCAGTGGTGGCTGTTCTAGGATTCTATAGAGTGGCCAGTGGCAAGCGCTCTAGGATTCTATAGAGTGGCCAGTGGTGGTTGTTCTGGGATTCTATAGAGTGGCCAGTGGCAGGCGTTCTAGGATTCTATAGAGTGGCCAGTGGTGGCTGTTCTAGGATTCTATAGAGTGGCCAGTGGTGGCTGTTCTAGGATTCTATAGAGTGGCCAGTGGTGGCTGTTCTAGGATTCTATAGAGTGGCCAGTGGTGGCTGTTCTAGGATTCTGTAGAGTGGTCATTGGTGGCTGTTCTAGGATTCTATAGAGTGGCCAGTGGCAGGTGTTCTGGGATTCTGTAGAGTGGCCAGTGGTGGCTGTTCTAGGATTCTATAGAGTGGCCAGTGGCAGGTGTTCTGGGATTCTGTAGAGTGGCCAGTGGTGGCTGTTCTAGGATTCTATAGAGTGGCCAATGGCAGGTGTTCTGGGATTCTGTAGAGTGGCCAGTGGCAGGCGTTCTAGGATTCTATAGAGTGGCCAGTGGCAGGTGTTCTAGGATTCTATAGAGTGGCCAGTGGCAGGTGTTCTAGGACTCTGTAGAGTGGCCAGTGGTGGTGGCCGTTCCAGGAACTAATCAGTTAGTAAGATTTAACAAGGTTGCAACCAAAGCAACAGGCACAAGATGGTAAATGGATAAGGAAGCGCCAAAACTTGTTCATCTAATATTGTCAGTTATCTGTAAATTTTATATTTAAACATATTGACACTACTGGCATTTACACAATCAGTAGATAATTTGTTCCATTCATTTATCGCACCTTCATTTACTGTTCTCATTGCAAATTCCCTGTAGTGTGAAGTGTAGGTCTTTTAGAGCGAGTACATTGTTTACTAATTGTGTTAAATATATTATCAAGTATATTTGTTAACTAATTATACACAATTATATAATTACTGTCCACTGAAAGTACATTTTGGAAAATGTAAAGATATCTGGTCAAAACTAAATGGCAAATGTTGGATAATGACATCACTAAATTACGTTTGCAATAAAATAATCTGCATTCATATTATATGAATACTCACTGAAGTCATTTTCAAACACATTGAAGCTGGCCGTCCAGTCATTGAGGCCAATGATCACTTCCAGGTTACAGGCGTCATATCTGACGTAGGCGGCCAGTGTGTGTCGGTAGATGAACAACTTGAGGTCAACACAACAACTGACGCTGGTGCAAGTCTTGTCGAAACGACAGTAGACGTTCTTACCAATACGACTCCCAATGTCGAAACATTCTGTCAATGTTAAATCAGGGTTTATACAGGGAACTAACTTAAACATTCCTTAACTTTTCACTGATCAAAATGTAATCCTCCCTGACCACAATTACATCAGAACACAAACTCCTTTTTTGGCTGGCTATGATGTAAATTATTATATTTTACATTTGCATAGAAACTAGATTAGTCTCAAGTTCAAATTAAGCTAACAAATATAAAATGGCATTTTGTACAATGCACTTTACATTTGAGAAAACATTACCTGCATTTACCCAGGAAGGCAACATTCCATCCTCCCACTGAAATAATTTAAATTCCTCTGACTTTTTAAACATTTTTTTTCCTGACTATTCCCTGATCCGTGCAAGTTAGGTAAATACACGTTGATATCTTGTAAGAATTTCCAAAGAATTGATCATTTGTCTATAAATCCTTACAGTAAATATTTAATGAGTGATGCTTTTTCTGATAATACCATGTATCTCCAAGCTAATATATTCAATGTAATTGTTGTGTAATATTACATGTATGGAGAAAGGCTTCACCCATCCAAATTAAATGCTGAGATGACAAATAAAAGTGTATTACACTACATGAAATGGCATTATACATAATTATTTAAAACCTAAATATCTATAACAAATAAAATACTTTTGATTCTTCCATATGTGACCTGTATGACACATAGCAATGCCTTTCCACCTACGTGGGTCAGACTTGAGGTAGCGGTCAACGAGGGATTGACGGGCCCCGGAGTCGGACAGACCTCGCATGACGAGGGCCTGCTTCAGGTCAGAGTCATCCATTGTGTCAGGACTCACACAACTCTGATGATTCGTCAACGACTAAAATACATAGAACATCAACAAAGTTAACTAAACATCTAAACATCCTTGATAGATGCTGCCTATAAGCACTGGTATGACTACTACTGCCTTTTTCATTGGTTAAAATTAAAATAAGCCACACCATATCGTTGGCCAATCAAATATGTCACTGATGATCACAGGCCCCAGGTGTTACACTGAGAAATAGGTCAAGCCTATTTCTGGTCAGCGATGATGACTGTATTTCATAGTCAGGAGGACCAAATTGTGTGCGCTGCAGAAGTAATCATATGGCAGCACACCACGCTCACCTTTAATGTTTAAAAGCATACCTTTAAATAATTAAAGGCACTCCTTTAAATAATTAAGCACACGTATGTAAAGGTAAAGGCATGATTGTAGCATTAAAATCATGCCTTTAAATAACTACAACCATGCCTTTAACTTTACTACCAACCTGTCTGAGCCAATGAGTGCTGACGCTACAATAGACTTGACGGCATGAAAGGAGAAGTGTTCCAAGTCCTTGACAGAAAGCTTCCAGTGGGGTCATGGTTTGTTGTGCATTTGATCTTAATAAATCGGCCACAATATAGCAAATTGTTCCCAGGAAATTTTGGATTGACTGAGCATTATGCATGGCAGTCATGGTATAATGCACATTATCAAGTTAAAACACATAGTTTTGACTGTTAGCGTCAATTCGCTTTAATCTCAGACAACTACAAAATTGAATCTGGGGCACTGCCATAAATAGAACACATCAGTAGAACTACAGCAGGGTTCGTACACATTTTGCCATTTCAAATTCCATGACTTTCCATGACCTGGCAATGTAAATTTCCATGACCTTTTTTGCAAGTTAGACCATCCTATTTATCATGCGCTACACTAGAATATGACCCACTAATAATTAAATAATCACACAAAACTATTTCTATTTAGCAGGCAATGGCATGGTTTTTTTATAAAACGGAAGCATGCCATTTCACCCCAGTTTATATTGGTATTGCCTACTAAGCTGCATTTATGATTATATATCTGATTCTTATACATGGTGTATTTGTGAATCTCTATTGCAATTTCCAAACCGCCTAAGTGAAGTCGCACACGAAAACAGTGCCGTGTCATGGCACAGCGCACTGGTACGGCATTGGCCTTGCCTAGGGCTTGGCTACACCTACGGTGATCGGCGACATGTTGCAATTCAAAACCATTTCACCAATTGCAATGTATGGGGTTTACTAAAGTAAACATATATTTCATTGTACAAAAGTCATAGCGCCACCAAGTACCATTTCATGGCGACAATGGCAGAATCAAAATTGGAAATGGTGGCGCCACCACATGGGTAAAAAACAAAACTAACAAATCGCTCGTCTAAGTTAATTTGGCATATTTAGGCAAGCGATTTTCACTCGCCTGTTGTTTTCAAACGTGAAGCACTGTGATAAAACAAATTACATGATTGACATTTTGTTTATTTAATTAATAAAATACGCCTAGCAAATGTCATATTTCATTTATATATTATTACTGACATGAATTATAATAATAATTTATATTACTACTCATAAGACAATGTCAATAAATTTATGACTGAAATGGTAATAAATAATTATAAATAACACCAACACAATATCATGAACTAATTTATTTTTTAAATATTACGGCAGTTTTACCTCACTTGTATACCTCATATATTCTAGGTAACGGTAACAGTAAACCATGGCCAATTAACAATCTGAAGAAATGATAAAACTGAGGTTTATTGCTAAGCCTAGGAAAGAGACCGTACGACATAGTCATAGCCGCAGGTCACAATTGTTAAACTATCGTAAAATTCCATCGCAGTTGTGTGCCATTTCAAACGGATGTGACTGCGAAGTGCTGCTTCGCCCGTGTTCGAAACATCAAACGATTTCTGACAAACATGGCAGTTCGCTTCGTTTAACGAAGTACCTGCTCGCGCAATCCATTTGGAGAATTGTCTCTCATTTAACCACCTGTCCTGGAATTTACACTTTCCAGGCATATTTCATCACATCCGAACTTTAGAATTCTACAAATTAACGAATGTGTCGATTTTTTTAAAACAAGAAAGCTATCAATTTATTCTGCCGACAGTTGCAATCACTAGATGGCGGCACCATCTTTCAACAACGAGCGCTACCATTGGATTTACTAGTGCGCGAACAAATATAGACCAATCAAATCCATCGGTACTACATAATACAACTCATGGACTCGTTCAGCATGGTGGGAAAGTTAGATTTCATGTAAAATATTTCATTGAAGTAATATTTTTGTCGACATTCCGTTTTCCATGACTTTCCATGACCTTTACAACAATTCCATGACTTTCCAGGCATGGAATCCAAATTATAAAATTCCATGACTTTCCAGGTTTTCAAGGACCCGTACGAACCCTGTACAGGGAAATAATTAACGATTATAGCTCTGTGGTCCTGGGCCCCTGGGCCGTATGTCACTTCAGAATTTTGTTTTGCTGGTTTTGATTGGTTACAATAAAAGGTCTGGTTGTAATTATTGAAAGGCATGGCTTTAATGTTACAATCAAGCCTTTAACTTTGCAAGACCTACATGCATCCTCACCAAGAATATGCAGGCATGCTGGCATGGAGCCAATGTTAAGAACATAAATTTTACTGAGTCAGTGCAGCGCAGAACAACTCATTTTTTGACGTCCTTGAAAAAAGTCTAATGAAGAAAGGTTGCAAGCTTTGGGAATCTACTTCTTGTATGCTCGTAGATGGAGGGGAGACCTTATTGAAACATTCAAACTGATTAAGGGACTAACTAAAGTGGACTAGGCTAAATTCTTGCTGAGTCTGACAGCATCAGGGGCCATTCGTTTAAGCCATAGACACCTAGTACGACACAACTTCTTTATCCACTGAGTGATTGATCGATGGGAAAAGCTTGCCAAAAAATGGTGTAGCAGCTAAAAGTGTGATAGAATCTAAGATGCAACTTAATAAGCCATGGGAAATGAAATGGAGATTAAATAGGCCAAGCCTAATTGTGACCCTAAGACTACAAGTACAATTAAGGACACTGAAAAAAGAACATGGTCCAACTATTCCTGTTTGCTGGACATACATGTCAAAATTTCATGTTGAACACTAGACAAACTGATGATTACTATAAGTTAGCTGTCTTTTGTAAAATGATTCATAACGATCCTTTCCTGAAGGAATAAGCCACCACTGATAATAAACATTGTCCAACCTCAACTTCTTCCAGAGCTTTCACGATGCTTGTCTTGACCTTTGACAAGCCGACCTTATCAAGGAGACCGAGCACTTTGTTCACTGTGATGGAGTTCATGTTGAATTTGAAAATATTCTTCAACTTTGAGAGGTCAGGAAGGCCTAAACTCTTGGCGAAGTCTGAAAATAAACGTAAAAATAATATTAATACAATTTCTGGTGGCGTTACCACAACATTAACACTGTTAATGGTATGTAAACTGAGTGTGTCCAGCTTAACTATTTTAGGACCTGCACTACTTCAACCCTAAGATTAGTTAGAAGACGACAGACATTGGAAGACAACCTCCGTACAGCTTCATTTTTCTCCGATAATCAATCTAGCCATGTTGAACCCGTTGATTGCTATATTCTATTTGAGCACATTTTTTTATATGATCATACTGCTAATGCCTAAGCACATATTATGTGAAAGGGCTTGCTATCGTTCGAGTTTTGTTTTTATATAATTTTGAATTGAAACAAAAACATTCCAATCACCTTTCACAAAACAACTGGTAACCATCTTGAATTTTTTTTTATTTGAAAAGTAACCATCAGAATTGGGTAATTGTTTTAGTAGTTTTTGTGAAATCATCAGACAAATTATTTAATTACTTGATGCTTGTTCAAGCATTGAATTGAATTGACTGTTATTCAACAACAACAATATGCACAAACATACAACACAGTGAATCAAGTAAAGATTGATATGACAGCAGCATTAAGCTGCTATACCCTGTAATACATACTTTCAAAGACAGTCTTTACCAAAAAACCCTTGCTGCTCTTATACAAAGCGACAGCATACAAAAAGGGAAAAGATACCTATGTGCAGACAGGCATACATAATTATATGTATATAGTGCTAGCTAGAGTATTTACAATGATATACACAAAAGTGGGGGAACAAACCCCGGCCACAGCTGTGTGCAGGTGGTGGCCAAAATCCCACTATTTCATGATGCATACATCAATTTATGGTTAATTTTACAAATGAAATACACAAAATATACATACAGAATTCTACTAATATAGGAACCTACACATGCTATTGAGCATGTTTTAATAGAAGCACAGTGTTATCACTGGGCGTGGTTTATGACAGAACTGACCAATGCATCTTGGGGAGGCTACCTAGGGAGAATCATTACAGGGGGCTGGGGGAAAGGAAAGCTGACCAAATAAAAGGAGCATCCCCCACTGCATGGGGCCTCTGACCAATTAGAAGTATTATCCCAGCAATGGGAACTGGCAACATCCCTTCATGGGGCGACTTTGTCTCGTAGCATGAACAAAGAAACATGTCACCCACCAACCAACCCCCTTTCTCCACCTTTCTAAAAATGATAGGATGGCCAGCATTTCAAAAGGGCTGGCTGAACACCCACAGGGGTGCAGACCCAGAATTCTCTGGTCATGTGACCACAGTCATATGATCATGATCAAGTAGCTGGCCCTGGACCGCAGTCCGGTCACATGAAATATCCAGGTCTTGCATTCAGTTCTCAAGGCGTCACAGCTACAGAGATCTGGCCAGACTGTCCCATTTTATTGCCATGATGAATAATAAATATGAAGCTTCTATTACATGAGTTGTGTTGTTCTGTCATAAATAACACCATAAAAATATTTAGTTGATGACAGAAAGTGAATAAATATCATTAATCTAAATAAATTTGACAGACAATTAAGATTTGAAAGTAGTCACAATAAAAATTAAATGTAAAATAAAAGAAGACTATATTTACTGACCAATAATGATATGTAACTTTTCTTAAAGGCAAGGACATTAGTGCAATGTTTAATATTCTTATTTAAACAATTCCACACATTTGCACCTTTCACACTGATAGAACATAGATTCCAATGTTTTTCTGCAATACTTAGTTTTAAAGTATTTTTTTCTTGGTGGGTATTGTGAGCATGAGTGGTAAGGACCATTTTAAAACGAGAGAGAACATTATTTGGCATTAATCTGTTATCGATTTTGTACATTATGCTATGGATTTAAAATCAATCAGGTCAAAAATAGTAAGTGTATTAAATTTAAAGAAAGCTGGCTTAGAGTGAGCTCTGTATTCCAATTGACCACACATTCTGATTGCATGTTTCTGTAAAATATACAACGGTTGAATTCTATTTTTGCAAGTGTTCCCCCATATTTCACAACAGTAGCCGATATAAGGTAGTACAAGTGAACAGTATAAAGTGTACAGAGCAGTCCCATTCAACAGCCGTTTAAAACAATGCATTATTGACAGATTCTTTGCAATTTTAGTATGTATAGTAATTACATGTTGAGACCATGTGAGTTTACAATCAATATATACATCAAGGAACTTATGTTCTTGTCTATGGAGATATTAAATTCACATGGAGCATTTGTATGACTGAAAACCATGAAATTTATTTTGATATATGAAGTGAGAGCTTGTTTACTTTACTTTATTTAGTTTGTTCACTTCAGTTTATATATTGGTACACATTTTAATCAAATCACTTCCTTAAACAACAAAACTGGTGTCATCAGCAAACAGTTTGGGCTTTAAGTGTGAACATTATTGGATTATTGGTTATTATTGGAACATTTATTGAAAGCATTGGCAATAGTATACAAAATAAAAATAAGTTTAGCTATACCACAAATGAGAGTGTACAATGTTTGAAGAGGGTAAATACGAAGTCGTTGACGTTTGTGTAGATTTACCCGACATGCCTATTAAGGCATTGGTATTATGACTATTGCACTTGCTATTCGTCTACCTGAATGACAGCCTAGCAATCATAACTAATATGTTATTGAAAATATATTTTCCCATTATGATAGCCATCTTGTTTGTTACCATGGCAACGGGGGGTCTGAATGAAAAAAGTTCAACATATTTTTACTCCCTTTGACCTACTCTTTCTTACTGGACAAATAAGTTTGCCATAATTATCAATATAAAAAAATACCCTATGCAGCTGCCATATCTGGCCTTAAACTAGTCACACACTACACATCTGGACATAAATGAACCAGATTCGCGATGGGCTGAACTATTTGAGGAAGCAGCTTTAATATTGTCCATAATATACAGGCCTTGACATTAAGATGTTGTACTCAGCGGCCTGTTGGGCCAGTAGATTTTAAGTTACTGGCCCAAAAAAATGCTACTGACCCACTTTTTTTTAAACATGTTTTTGCAATACATCGCATTACAAGTTCGAGTTTGGCCATGATTTCTTTTACCGTTGTTGATTTACTTTTATGCTTTCTGTCAGTATTCCGCATGGCAGACAATGTTGCTGCTAGAATCGTTTGAAAATCAGATGCCCCTGTCGAAGTGGTAGCAGGTCACGTTTTGAAAACAACGGGTGATGCCACCGCATGTGTATTGTCTGCATTTTTTTACTAGAAAATATTTATTCTTGGACTGCCATCCATACCACATAATATGGCACATTTGAGAGTGTCTCTGTACGCAAAATTGTTGAAAACCCATCCTCTGTGGTGTAGTATATTGCGCTTTATACGACTGAATAAGAACACACGTGTTGTCGGTAATATAACTCAACAGGATGTTACATCCCCCGTATTCTAAAGAATAAACCACAGGGTTTTAAAGTACTGTATATGCTAGACTGTTTATTGGTATCTGACCGGAGTCTTGACGATCCGACCACTCCTGGTAACACGGTCGTGCGTCATCTGAGTCGTCTGTGTATCAACTGGTTCTGGTGGGGCTGCTGGCACTTCTCTCTCGTGTGGAGCACCAACGCTTGTTGCAGTCAGCAACTGGTCTTCTGGAACGAACAACACAGGTAGCTCATTCGTTTTGCTGAGGTGCCTTCTGTTTCTGCGCAGCTGTCCGTGCTGGCTCTGGACCAGGTACGAGCGAGGCTGGACGTGTGAGGCTTTAACGACTGCGGGTTCCCACATCTTTCCCCTCTGAACGCGCACAACGTCGCCTGGATTGAGTTGCGGCAGAGGCGATGTACCTTTGTCGTAATATGATTTCTGCCGCCGCTGTCGATGTTTAAGGTCTTTGTGTGCATCTACCACCTTCGGTTGAAGCAAGGTCTGCTTCGTTGGCAGCTTTGATCGTAGCAGCCTGCTCATCAGCATTTGGGAAGGTGTGTACTGGAGACCGGAAACTGGCATATTCCTGTACTCGAGTAGGGCGAGATAGGGATCACGACCATCCTCGTCCGCTTTCTTGAACAGTCCCTTGAGAGTTTGCACAAACCTTTCGGCTTGCCCATTGGACTGTGCATAACTCGGACTTGATGTTGTTGTCTTTATGCCCCATTCACGAGCAAAGTCCTTGAATTCTCTACTACCGAAAGGCATATTGTCACTCACGGTTTCCTCTGGTATCCCATGTCGGGCACAAATGCTTTTCGTGTGTGTGATGATAGTCTTGGCTGTCTTGTCTGGAAGTTGTGAGAACTCATGGTACTTTGAGTAGTAGTCAACTACTACTAGGAAGTCGTGCCCATGGTACATCATGATGTCCATCGCTATCTTCTGCCATCTCCCATCTGGAATGTCATGAGACATCATAGGCTCACGATGCTGGCTCTTCTGATGCTTCATGCAGACAGAACATTTGAAGATTTCTTCTTCAATTTGCATTATCTCACTGGCCGATGAGATCCCGAAGGGCATACGTAGGAAGCGTTTTCTGCCCCACGGTGTGTTGAATGTGCAGAGGTATGACGACTCCTCGCTAAGCTTTACGTGCCAATAGCCATCCTTCATGTCGACCACTGTGAAGACCTGCTTGCCAGAGACCTGTGCTTGCACGTCAGACAGCGTTGGTATGGCGTGCCGCTCTCGCTTGATAGCAGCGTTCAGTAGTCGTGGATCCAAACATAGCCCGAGGGCGCCAGATTTCTTTTCTACTATGACCAGGTTACTAACCCACTCGGTCGGTTCGTCAACATCCGCAATAATGTTTTGAACCTTCAGTCGTGAGTTTGGGCTGAATAGCATACAGAATTTTGCGTGGTGCCTGGATCACTCCTTGTGCGTCTGGGTTGAGCTCCATGTGATACACTTTGTCAAACCCTCCGACTCCAGTGAACACATCGTTGTATTCATGTCTCATGCGGTCTTTAGTCAGAGAGGGAGTTTTCGCTGTCTTGTTCATGTAAACCCGCTTGAAAAGATTCAAGTCATCGCAAGCCTTGTGACTCAGTATTGGAACAGCAGCACTGTCTGTGATGTAGAATAAAAGTCGTTCTGAGTCTCCCTTTGCAGTGGTGCAGTCGAGCGTGACTGTACCTAGTGGGATTACCTGATGCTCTCCGAATGCACATATTAGAGTCTTGGTTTTCTCCAGCTTGACTGACTTCATTCGATTGAACACTGTTACTGGTAGCATTTGCCTCGGCGCCAGTATCAAGCTTGAACTGTACATTGTGGCCTTGTACATTTGCCTCGGCGCCAGTATCAAGCTTGAACTGTACATTGTGGCCTTGTACATTCAACACTGCTTGCCATTTCTGCTTGGTCTTTGTGGGGTGTTTGCTGTCAGTCACTGTACCCACAAAGAGATAGTCACTTCCACCATCATGATCATCAGTGTGATCTGTCTCTAGTTGGTAGATTTTCTTCCTGAACCCGCCTCCTTTGCACACCTTTGCAAAGTGGTTCTGTCCTTTGCATTTCGAACAGGTTGCACCATATGCAGGGCATTTGCGTGGCGGATGCTGACTGCCACAATACCCACAGTTACGGCCTTGATAGAACTGTGTGTGTTGCTTGTGAGACACAGTGCTGGCCTCTGCTGGGTTGTTACGGCCTTGATAGAACTGTGTGTTGCTTGTGAGACACAGTGCTGACCTCTGCTGGGTTGTTACGGCCTTGAGAGAACTGTGTGTGGTGCTTGTGAGACACGGTGCTGGCCTCTGCTGGGTTGTTTCCCCGTCTGTGTGACTTTCCTCTATTCTTCTTGCTAAGAATGTTCACTTCGTTTCTCAGTTGACTGTCACCTTCCATCACTTTCATTTGGACTTTGCTGGCCTCTGCTGCATGACAGATGTCAAGTGCTTTTGCTAGATTCAAGTCACTTTCACGAAGTAGTCTCTCTTTGACACGTATGTCTGCCACCCCAAACACAATTCTGTCTCTCAAACTGCTTTGTTTCTGGTCTTCATATTCGCAACTGGATAGCAGTATTCTCAGGTCATTTACCCACTGGTCAATGGGCTCCCCTTCACGCTGATCTCGCTGCCAGAACTTGTACCTCTCAAACACCTCATTTTTTCTAGGTTCGCAGTAGTCTCTGAATTTCTTGAGCACATGCTCCCAGTTGGAGTCTTTGTCGTCATCTGTGTTTGCAAAAACAAAGTTTGTATATATGTCCTGTGCTTCGGGGCCTGCACAGTGCAGTAGTATGGCTACCTGTGTTTTGGCTTTCTCCTTGCTGAGCTCAGTTGCTGCAAAGTAAAACCGGAATTGTTGCTCCCAGCGATGCCACTGCTCTGTCGTATTGCCGGTGGTGAACGACACAGTTGCTGGGGGTTTGAATGCTTCCATTTGTGGGGTCTTTCCGTCCTGACACCGTGTAGTATATTGTGCTTTATACGACTGAATAAGAACACACGTGTTGTCGTTAATATAACTCAACAGGAAGTGCTTTATTCATAAATGGTAAAAGTTGCATCCGTTATATCTACTTTAGTGTCTAGTCCACCAGGTGGCAGCACCTTACGGTGTGTGTGTGTGTGTGTGTGTGTGTGTGTGTGTGTGTGTGTGTGTGTGTGTGTGTGTGTGTGTGTGTGTGTGTGTGTGTGTGTGTGTGTGTGTGTGTGTGTGTGTGTGTGTGTGTGTGTGTGTGTGTGTGTGTGTATCTGTTACAGTGGTAACCCTCAAAATCACAGTTGGTTTCTGAATCATCTACTAGCCAAAGATGCATCCAGTTGTCATCAATCAATTGATTCAAAAACCACCTGATTACTAATTAAAATAACATCTGAAATTCTTAATCATATGAGAACACATCAACATCGTTGCCAACGCGCATGGCGTGAATGGCATCAGCCATTTTGCGAAAACAATGAAAATCAACACTATTTAGTAATTTACTACACTTAAAATCATTGTCCAAGATTTAAACAGAACAGTATTTAAAAACCAGAAGTATCCTGGGCCAGTACACGTACACACATTTTGTGATGTCATAGAAATATGTGTATGTGTAATCAAGGTCATTCGATAGGCCTATGCGTCTACACCTACATAAAAAGTCGTAGTATGGATAGAAAGAGTTAAACAACATACCATTTACTTTGTCAATCAGACCGTCCACTCCACGTTTCTCCCGGTCATTGTCCTCAATAGCATCAGTGTCCAAATTGCCTGATGTTCCATCAATTGCTGGCGTTGTGTCATCTTCTTTTGTCACACCCAGGACAGTCCCTTGATTAATTATAATAGCCTACAGATATAAAAAAGATTGTCCGTAATTGAGATCAACTTCGTAATTGAGATCAACTGCAGAACATTTTAATAGATTTAACAAGATTGCCATCCAAGGTAAAGGCCCAGATGGCAAGTGGCCACGGAAGCTTACAGAGTCCAACATTTTTTAATCTATGTGTAATACACCCTCCTGATATATGTGTCAACCTTGTTTTTAAAAATATATTCAAGTTGCTAGCAGTTATTATCTGATAATTTGTACCATTCATTGATTGTCCTCTGTAAGAATGAGTACTTCCTGATATCCAATCTACACTGATCCTTTACTAATGTTACCTCATGTCCTCTAGTTCTATTATATTTTTTGAGTGAGAAAAACATTTTCTATCAACATTTTCATACCAATTCAATATCTTAAAAAACTTCAATTTGATCTCCTCTTAACCGCCTGTTAAATCACATTCTTTCAGTTGTTCTTCATAACTAAGGTCTCTCAGTTCTGGAATCATTTTAGTTGCTCTCCTCTGTATTCTTTTAAGCGTATCTATATCCTTCTTACAATATGGCAGGGCTCGACATTGACGTTTGTCCGCCTGTCCGGGACAAGTAGCTACCAGTGTAGACAAGTACATAATCCTGGACACTTGTCCCACCGGACAAGTTCATGCCGTTGCAATATAAAACATAATATTCATTTTAATAAAGATTGAAAGGTTTTGACACCCAAAATATATAACGTTTAATGGAATCTACTATTTTGTTCAATGTCGCACATATCACCGCTTTCTTTCCGCCATGCAACTACTGCCAATGCAATCACTAGGTGGCGCATATAGTATTTTAGAAACTAGTTTACTCACTAGTACAGCAACGCTGTTCCTTTGAAAACATGTACACGCTGTCACCGTTCCTTATTTAAATGCCCCCTTATTTAAATGCCCCTTTACATAGCCACACATGCCCATTTTATGTTTTGCTACACGGGAACACATAATATTTGAATCTAATGTCAGAAACAGATCACAATCATAAAAACGCCAGCGCAACGGCCTAACGCCACTCGGCTTCGGCGCAATGACAAAAGTCATGCGTACATGTGTTTATATTACTAAGCACATTTTGCATATTAATGCGACATAGTACAATCATATCACCGCTATATGTTAATGCAAGTATCCTGATAGCTACAGCAGCAACCCTAAGCCCTACAGTCGCAAGCATGAGTCATTTTTCAGTTTAATTGCATTCACAGTATACATAGGTCATAATGAAAAGCACTTTAATTAACGGTTAATTTATTCTGTTTTATTAATGCAATACTTTTTAGTTGTTTATTTTGTTGCATATTGTTGCCATTTGCTTACTGGACTGCTAGCAGTGTTTGTTCCTTGCAGAATATAATAGTTCTTGCTAAATATGCACTGTTGTAAACAAGACAACAATTGTGTCTAAGTGTGCACTGCAATTAATTTATTTCCTTTTGGTCAGAATTTGCAGAATAACTTTTTAACACAATAAAAGTTGGCAAACACTATCTTGTTGTTTAGAATTATTTACATTTTTCCTTCTACACTCAGAAAATGCATATTTGTTAGAAACATCATCCTGGATATTATATACATCCAGGTGTGGGTTATATCATGCCAAAGTTACTCAACGTGTTTGTCGTTTTCAGGGGGGACAATTATAGTTTTGGTGGGACAAGTAAACATGACTGGCTACTTGTCCTACAGGACAAGTGCCTTCTAGGAGTTAGTGTAGAGCCCTGTATGGTCTCCAAGCTTGTATACAGTACTCTAAATGAGGCCTATTTATTGCTTTATACGGAGGTATTATTAGCTTTTTCTCCTTGTATGTTAATTTCTCCTAATCAACCAAAGAATTTGATTACCCTTTCCTTTTCTTTTACTGTAGTACCCAGAACAGTATATCCCATTTTATAATTTACATCCAAGTTCCTGTGTCCTGTATGTAGGCATTTATATTTCCCCAAATTTAACATCTGCCATTTCTCAGACCATTTCACTAATCTGTTTAGATCGTTTTGTAGATATAATTTATCACCATCATTGTCAACCCTTTTAAACACTTTTGTGTCATCTGCAAATTTCAGTATGTTGCTTGTTATATTGTCGTCCACGTCATTGATATATATTAAGAATAATATTGGTCCTAATATTGATCCTTGTGGTACCCCACTCAAAACTGATTTCCAGTTTGAAACTTCCCCATCTACTACAACACGGTGTCTTCTGTCAGTCAGCCATTGTTCTATCCAGTCAATTATGCCATCCCTGATACCATGGGCTTTTAATTTAAGTAGTAATCTTTGATGTGGCACTTTGTCAAAAGCTTTCTGAAAATTTAAGTATATAACATCTACACGTGATCCTTCGTCTAGCAACTTAGTGATTTCTACCAAAAAACAACATATTTGTTAAGCATGACCTCGCTTTTACGAATCCATGTTGAGATGGATTTAATAGTTTATTCCTAACAAGGAAGCCCATCATATGGTCTTTAATTAACCTTTCTAATAATTAACAAATCACTGAATACTGTATTCAAGCTTGGAGGCCATATCGTAAGAAGGATATAGATATGCTTGAACGAATACAGAGGAGAGCAATGATTCCAGAACCACTCTGGAGGCAAGGAGGTTAAGGAGATGTTTTCAGGATATTGAATGGATATGAAAATATTGATAGAAATCTCTCACGTAAAAAAAGAAGCATTAGAGGACATCAACTAACTCACTGGTCTGTAATTCTCTGACTTATTTCTCCAACCCTTTTTAAAATATTGTACTATGTTTGCTTCTTTTCCTTCAACAGGAACCACTCCTTCTTTTAATGAGGAGTGAGGAGTCAGCTGCTCTGCACAGATTTATTGGAATATATGATTACCAGTTTGCTTGATAAATGGCAGAACAAATGGATAGAACAACAAGATTTGCCATCCAAAGAAAAAAAACCCAGAAGGGAAGTTCATAAGGAAACCATTGGCTTATCGAGAGTCCAACAATTGTTTATGTCTATGTGTACCCCCCACATGAGATATTTCTAAACTTTTTTCTTAAACATATTCATGCTGCTAGCATTTACACAATCTAATATATATATTTGTTTCCATCATTTATTTTACTCTACCAAAATGAGTACTTTGATATATTTAATCTATATAGTTCCTTCTCTAATGTTACGTGATGTCCTCTAATGTTTCTTACTTACTAATTCTAATTGTGGTACAACGTAAGAAGCCAATTTTGGCTATAGTCTATGCCGGGATGAGTGCGCATGGAGCCTACTGGCTATATAGGCTGCATGAGAGGTGGCTGAATTCGTTTATTGTTCCAGCTCGCACTTGAGGCTCACTGAGTGAGAGATTTCTATCAATATTTTCATATCCATTCAATATCCTGAAAACATCAATTTGATCTCCTCTTAACCTCCTTGCCTCCAGAGTGGTTCTGGAATCATTTTAGTTGCTCTCCTCTGTATCCGTTCAAGCGTATCTATATCCTTCCTATGGCCTCCAAGCTTGTAATAATAATAATATGAATATTTATATAGCGCCCTTTTCAGCCTAAACTGCTCAAAGGCGCTTTCCAGGTTCATTAAAACAAGTTATACATACTAAAAAGGTCAAAGAAAACTAAAGTATTTCTAAAATACGCAAATTTAAAACTAGTTGTCTAAGATATGCAAATTACAATAATAAAATTATATTAATTCTAAAATAAACACACACAAAACTATCTATAAAATATACAATATCTCTATAAAATGTCACAACTCATTAAAGCTACTCTAAAAAGCCTGGCAAAACAAGTCTTTAAATCTCTTGAAGGCATCAGTCGAGGGAGCCTGATGAATACCAAGTGGGATGTTGTTCCACAGTGTGGGGGCAGCCACAGAGAAGGCTCTGTCCCCCAGATTTGTCCTGGACATGGGCACATCAAGCAGCAACTTGCTCTCGGAATGAAGTGTCCTTTGAGGGTTGTGATGCACCAGCATGTCCTTGATGTAGGAAGGTCCTTCGTTATGCATTGCCTTGTATGTCAGTGCGAGTACCTTAAACTGTACACGGTACTTTATTGGAAGTTAATGCAGTGTGTGAAGGACAGGCGTGATATGACAACGCCTGGGGACACATGAAGCAAAACGGGCAGCAGTATTCATGTGTTGTAACTTGGCCAGCTGGCTTGCGGGAAGGCCATGCAGCAATCTGTTTAGGTAATCCAGCTTTGAAGTGACGTGTGCATGGATGGCTATCTGGGCCATACTCACGTCCAGATATTTCCTTATCTTCCCAATGCTTCGTAGATGGTAGTAGGTTGACCGACACACCATGTTGACATGTGCATGCAATGCACAGTTTGAGTCAATCATTGCACCAATATTCCTGGCTTTCAATATTGGACTCTCCTCAATGGAGATGTGTGTCACAGTTGCTTTGGTGAGCTGCCCTTTAGCTCCAACTACAACAAACTCTGGTTTGTTGTAATTTAGAAAGTTCCAAGCCATCCATGTCTTACACCATGTACAATGTGGCATAACTTTGCCAATTTTTGCAGCACCATCATAATTTTTGGAACACTGCTAAGCTGTATCAACACCATTTTCAAAAAAATTTTAAATAAAAAATCCCTACTTATCACTAGTTTGGTCGGCCGGGGTCGTAAATTATAAATGATGATTGAATGCATGAATATTATTCAACAACACACATCTTATACTGTACATATCAATAACTGACATTTTTATCAAAAAATGATAAAAAGAACTGTAATATTTATAATGTTTACCATTTTAGTAATTTAAGTTATCAAGCTATCTAGAATAAAATACTTGATTGAACTTGTAACTACTGTATACATTACAGCGTGATTATTGTGACAACACAATCTATATTGATATTAAGATCAAATCATATCAAAAGAAAACATTGGAACATGAAATGAAAAACTTTATATATATATATATATTATATATATATATTTGTATATATATATATATATATATATATATATATATATATATGTGTGTGTGTATGTATATATATATATATGTATATGTATATATATATATATATGGCATTCTGTCTCAGATTAACCAAGGCATGTTGCATTCATATTTATTAGTTCACCAACAAATTTACCAATTAGCCCACATGTCAATATAACCACACGTCAACAGAATGACCCAGGTACATATAATCAAGAACTATGTATTCAGAAGTTTTTGCATCTGACAACAATATTTTCTTACTAGAGATGGAATAGGTAGTAAAATCAGCTGAGATTTGATACTGTGCTGTAATCTAATGTTTAGATAAAAACACAAAACGCGACTATTTGAAATATTTGTTTCCATGAAGCCATTTGAATATGGAATCCAAATATGGTGCATTACACAGGCATTGTCCGTGCCTTTCATAGAAAAAATAAATTGGAATTTTAGCTCCATTGCCACATAACATTTTTGGCTGCTAAATATAGGCCACTTTTCACTATGTACAAACTTTGGAGATCAGCAAGTATCTCATAAACTAAACTAGACAGAAACTTCAAACTTCTCATATTTCTAGATATGTAGGTGTGTTATTGATCCAAATAAGATTCATTGTGTTCTAACATGTTTTATTGTTGAACTATAAAAACACAACTTCAATGGCAGATTGTGGGAGAACTAATATTAAAATGTGGAACTACAGTATGTATGTTACTATCTACGTCAGGGGTGAGATTTAGCGGTCACCCGGTCGCCCAAATATGGCTTCAGGCGACTTAAATTTTTTACTACGGTGGCCCGCATGGCGACTCAAAATATTTACGGTGCTGCAATATTTCAGATGCAGCAAAAATAAAAGAAATGTTAATAAACATCTCAGAATTGTTGTCCTGGCTATATTGCATTTACGTTAACCACAAATCGTGTTTATGAAATGTTTGACATTGCAAGAAATGTTGCCAAACTGTAGCCAAAGCAAGGGAGCATTCATTGTATTTTTAATCAACCACATCGACACTCAACATGTAACTGAACGGTCATTCTACACTGAAATAATAACCGGTCATGTTAATAGTCTTGGTGCCGGGTGGCGTTACTTTTGTATAATATTCACAAAGTGCGCGGAGCGTTTCTGGTGAATTAATCGGGAAGCTGGTTAAATTTTCTCTAGGCTGAACAGTTTACAGGACCTGCTGATTTTTTACAGGACCTGATTTTACCTCCATATATTACTAAAAAAGGTTTCACGTGCACCAAGTGGATATATATATATATATATATATATATATATATTGATGCGCACCAAGTTGATATATATATATACATATATCCACTTGGTGCACGTGAAACCTTTTTTTAGTAATATAGGGAGGTAAAATCTGGTCCTGTGAAAAATCAGCAGGTCCTGTAAACTGTTCAGTTCACAGGACCTGATGGCCTGTGACACTTGTAGACAGGACCTGATGGCCTGTGACACTTGGAGACAGGACCTGATGGCCTGTGACACTTGGAGACAGGACCTGATGGCCTGTGACACTTGGAGACAGGACCTGATGGCCTGTGACACTTGGAGACAGGACCTGATGGCCTGTGACACTTGTAGACAGGACCTGATGGCCTGTGACACTTGGAGACAGGACCTGATGGCCTGTGACACTTGTAGACAGGACCTGATGGCCTGTGACACTTGGAGACAGGACCTGATGGCCTGTGACACTTGGAGACAGGACCTGATGGCCTGTGACACTTGGAGACAGGACCTGATGGCCTGTGACACTTGGAGACAGGACCTGATGTCATGTGGCGCGTAGACTGTTGCGTTGTTGGTGTACCATGTTATGAAAACAAAACAATCTGTCACATGTGTACAATTACATACCGTATTTTATTCAGTATTCTGTATTACATTGTATTGATCCTGCCTTGAAACTAAATGTTTCAAAACTGTTTGTTTTTGATGTTTTTATTTGTTGTTGTTCATGCATTCTATCTTCAAAAGTATTTACTTTCTATCATCAATCAACGTATTGATTAGCAAGTGGGCTGCATAAGAAGCTGTCGGGCTACTTCACCTTGCAAGGTTGGTAGCCCAACTGGCTACCTTCCATGACTTGCTAAATCTCACCCCTGCTACGTGTAATGGAGAATAAGCATGCCAAAAAAGTTTTCTAGCACAAAAAGTTTTTGAGTTATTTATATTTGAAGTAAACAAGAAATCGTCATGATTTCCGAAAATTTGCAAAAACAACAGCATCTGTCGAATTTTAAATGGTCATAATTATTCAAGCTACAGCCCTATGGTTTGACACGTGTTGTTATATTGACATGTGCATTAATTGGCAAAATGATGATTGAATTCATAAATATGAGGGCAACAAGATTTTCTTATTTTGGTTGATTTGAGACGGAATGCCCCACATTATATATATATATATATATATATATATATATATATATATATATATATATATATATATATATATGTATATATATATATATATATATAAAATGTCTTAACCCACCTTCCAGACAAGTACAAAATGGTCGCACTCCTGCACCCATTTGGGAGGTGGCATCTTTCTCTTACGCAGGTATCCAGTGGGGTCGATCGTCCTACTGGTGCCTGTCTTTACCATAGCCATGTGAATGTGAGGGTCGGAGCAATAGTCTGGCTTGCGACCCAGACCTATCACTGCTCCAGCTGCCACCTATGAGCAAAGTCTTAACTTAAAGCGCAACAAAAGCCATAAAAATCAAGAATATCACGCCATCAATTTACTCAGAATGTATTGTAAAAGAGAGATTCCGGTCATATCTCTAGTTGACTGGGAGCTGACATGTTAACCAGCATGACCAACAAGCGCATGCGCAGTTCTATGAAATCAGGGTAACTTAGCTAGGTTAGCACTTTACGGAACTGGTCAAAATAGCTTTTAATTTTATTAGTTATTCGATCAAGGATATCATTTTGAATGGCTGATACTGGAGAGCAAATGGATTGGAGACACATATTTACACAGGAGGTGGCAAAACAGAAATAAACAAGTTAATCGAATTTCTATTATGGCTTTTTTCATGCAAACAGCATTAGGCCCCCAGTTTTGGTGGCAGACCCCTAGATTCTGGAAAGTGGGGGTCTGGCTGGCCCCCACTAAAGCGAAACAAATGTCATAGTTTTTGGCCTATGCACCTATGAGTTACTAAAAGATAACCACTTTTAACTACAATTAAGACTATCATGCCAGTGGTTTACTAGGAAAATCTTGTTGAACACACATCTTAATTTCATGGGGTGCCCTACTGTTAGATAATCCTACGTCACTAGTGTAGTATTCTGGCAATATTCGCTAGCCAAATGAAAATATATTTGTATTTGTTGGTTGATTAAAGGCCATATCCTGGGGTTAAATGTACAATGTTCATTAATAACAAATGAATGACGCCCGTTCAAATGATAATATTGCCAAATATGTGATATACCGAATAAGAGCACAGAACATTAAAAAATATACTTTAAATTTGTGCCGATCGATACTGGGTTTACATTTGTGCCAGCTGTATGACGTCACGTGTGGAACGCTGCCGCCTTCCACGACACTGAGCGATGGCCTAACTTAGATTGACGGCTGCGCAGAGTGCCACCACTGCGCAGTGCCAAGTAAACAACTACATAAAAATGGCAGCAAGGTCCAGTAGTTATGAGAGCAATGTAAATTTTGACATGGATCATGATGGATTTGATGATCAAATATATTTTGAAGAGAGTGAGGATGACGTTCAAGAGATTGGGGTTGTTTTGGGTGATGTTAATCAGCCTGGCGTAGCACCGCATTGCAGTGGAGATGGGAGGCGGTAGATGACAGTGTCGAAAGCAGCATGGCTGTTGACGGTGTTGTCGCTGTACATCTTGGCGCTTTGTTCCTGTTCTTTGAAGAAATTGTAGATTTCTTGAGATCTAACTGTTTTTTGTAGTCCATCATCCACTGCATATAGCCCTCAAAGTCATCAGGTGTCATGAAATGCGTACCACAAATGGTGCTATTCGCCGTAGCATGGGTCTTGTCGGACCTCCCATTTCGGAAAAATTTTTCACATTTCTGCCGAGAAATCGGGTCTTGGGGAAACATATGCATCAAATAGTCAGTGACAATCAAATTGCTACAGTTTCCCACAACACATCTTTTCACCATTTCTATACGTCAAAGACATAAATGGTTCAAATATAATCAACCAAAGAAATCCAGCTGCCAAGAACGTGCGGTCTCGGGAAGATAACTTCCACACGTGACACCACGAATCTGCCCCTCGCGGCATTTCCGGAAAACAGACATTTCCAGGTTTGCAATAGGACAGGTCATTGTTTAAGATCTATTTTATAAATGTTTTGGTCACAGTGTGACTTAAGATTTGTCACAGCATTGAAGAACACATATATACAAAAATATATTTATATTGTTTTTACGTACATTTATTTTAACAAGATATGGCCTCTAACACATTGAATGTCGTTAATTTGGTCTATTTCACTCTTCATTGCGGTGTTGTTCTGCATAAAAATATGTGCAGCTACATTCATATACAAGGAAAGAAACATAATCAGTGAACAAACTATTTTGTCATTGATACATACTTTATGTAAAAGACGCATGGGTCATTTCATGTCAAATCAACTAAATTCAGGAAATTAAAACAATTGATGTCCCAGAACTTGAACAATGACTAAGTGGCTATACTTAAGCACTACTCCAAAAAACTAATCATTCAGCACAAAAAATCACACCCATTATTTTGACCTGTTTTCAAGTGCCTGTAACTTAATCAGTTTACAAAACTACAATTCTGAAATCTCATTTAGCTTATACAGAAGCTGAAATCAGTGTTCTGCTAATGGCGTTTTCCCTGAAATTTCTCCCAAATCAGCCAAAAATATCCAACATAAATATTCCAGAACACCATCCTGAAATTTAAATATGTTGTTTACCTAATAAAGTATTATGCACAGTGCAAAAATTGTGGTCATAGGACTTGTCCCACATTTTAATTTTTGGTGCTGAAAGTCGTAAAAAAATTGATGTTTTAGTATGATGCAAAATAATGTGTTTCTTTCCATTTTCGTGCACCCGGTGTACCCACTGTCCTTTTCCCTATCATTCTCAATTTGGCATAGATACCCATATGTGTACATCTTCAACAAATTTCAGAATTGTAGCTCGTAAATATCTCAAGCTAGAGGGACCTGAAAACAAGTCAAATTAACTGGTACAATTTTGGACAATTACCCCTTGTTCACATTATTGGGCATTACAAACACCATTAGCCTTAGTTCTTTTGTACAAGTGCTCAAGTATAGCTACTTAGTCATTGGTTAAAATTTAAGTAAATTCTGAGGCACCAACTTTTTGACCATTTGAAAATAGTTACACTACCTTGGCCGACACACAGTACAACAAACATACCACTGCAATATATGATATGCACTGATAACCATAATCATACATTCAGTATTGATTAGTTGCAAGGGTCATCCATGGGAAGTATCCAACTTACCTGTTTGTCTACCACATTCAGTACACACTTTAGTTGATTAGTTGTAAGGGTCATCCATGGGAAGTATCCAACTTACCTGTTTGTCTACCACATTCAGTACACACTTTAGTTGATTAGTTGTAAGGGTCATCCATGGGAAGTATCCAACTTACCTGTTTGTCCACCACATTCAGTACACACTTTAGTTGATTAGTTGTAAGGGTCATCCATGGGAAGTATCCAACTTACCTGTTTGTCTACCACATTCAGTACACACTTTAGTTGATCAGTTGTTAGGGTCATCCATGGGAAGTATCCAACTTACCTGTTTTTCTACCACATTCAGCTCAACGTTGTCAATGATGACATCCACATTCTTCATGTTGTTCACAGAAATGGTGACTTGTTGAGATCCAGTCTTCTTCAGTTGTCCACCATAAGGAGCAACAATCTACAACATACAACAGTCATAAAAATGTTGCTGATCAAGAAGCTTTTCTTGCTTTAAACAGAGGTATAATTAGCTCTTTTTCCTGATGTCCTAGTTCTCCTAATCAACCCAAAAATTTTATTACTATTTGAAGCTGCAATACCACACTGCTCTAAAACTTTCATATCAGCACTCAAATACTTACTCCCAAGTCTTTTCTTTTATGGTAGTACCTAGAACAGTATATCCCATTTTATAGTTTACATCCAAGTTCTCATGTCTGGTGTGTAAGCATTTACATTTCCAAAAATAAAAAAACATTTGTCATTTATCACTCATTTGTCTAGTAAATGTTGTTCATCACCATCATTTTTAATCTTTTATTCCACCCACAAATTTCAGTTTATAGTTTAGTTTATATATATTAAGAATACTATAGGTCAGTCAGCCATTTTTTATCCAGTCGAATATGCCATCCCTGATACTATGGGCTTTTAATTTAAGTAGTAGTCTTTGATGTCGCACTTTGTTGAATATGGTCTTTAACCCTAGGAGTGACCAATGATAAATTTCCACAGTGTACACAAATCGGAGTTATTCACAAGGGTGCTTTTAAAAAATCATAACATCGCTAATAATTATTGCACAAATGTGATTGAGGTATTATTTTGTTGCTAAAAAGACTACTATAATTTAACAAGATTGCCATCCAAGGCAAACACCCAGGTGGCAAGTGGGCAAGGAAGCCATTGGCTTATCAAGAGTCCAACATTTTTAATCTATGTGTAATTTGCCCTCCTGAGATATGTCAACCTTGTTTTTAAACATATTCACGCTGCTAGCAGTTACACAATCTGTAGACAATTTGTTCCATTCATTGATTGTCCTCTGTAAGAACGAGTACTTCCTGATATCCAATCTACACTGATCCTTTACTAATGTTACCTCATGTCCTCTAGTTCTATTATCTTTCTTGGGTGACAAAAAATATTTCTATCAATATTTTCCTTCCCATTCAATATCTTAAAAACTTCAATTTGATCTCCTCTTAACCGCCTGTTAAACCACATACTTTCAGTCATTCTTCATAACTAAGCTCTCTCAGTTCTGGAATAATTTTAGTTACTCTCCTCTGTATTCATTCAAGCGTATCTATATCCTTCTTACGATATGGTCTCCATGTTTTTATACAGTACTCAAAATGAGGCCTAACTATTGCTTTATACACAGGTATAATTTAGCTTTTTTTTCTTGTATGTTAAATTTCTCCTAACCAACCCAAGACAGTTGTGGGACAATGAATATGGTTATTTCCTGTGTGGCTAACAGCTGTATGAATGGACAGAAGACAGGATCTAAAATTTTTTTGCAAAGGTAGAATCCTCAATTGTACAAAAATAGTTTAGTTGACTGTCAGCACGAACATGCGTTAGTGCATGGATAGATTGTGCATGTAATAAGGTATTAGGTAACTGTAGCTAGGATCAGGTTGGTGCCCTCTCTCCATTTAAAGTTATTGATTAATTGCTCTAAGTGGCTGTGAGCCAGTTGATCCTGACTATTCCCTAGCATAAACACTAGAGACCTGCGCCTTGAGCAGTGCCCAAGACTTGTTTGTAAACAACAGTGCAATGACAGCTATATATATATATATATATATATATATATATATATATATATATATGTGTGTGTAGGCTGCGGGTGGTAAGCTTATGCCTAAATTAAGAATAGACCACTGAAAGGCAAGTTTGAAGATAAAATTGCATTTATTACAGTTTAACTACTAAAATTATACAAAACCAAGTTTCTCAGTCCTTACACAATTTGCACTACTGATCTAACTTCGGTACCTCATAAAATGTCAACCAAAAGTTCAAAATACAACCAAAACCAAGACCAGTGAATATGCAAGAAAATCGACTGCATCACTTCAAGTCAAGATTTCGGCTACAAAAATGCATTTTATGAATTGGAAAATAATATATATTCTGAAAGTACGATAATCAGCGAGTAAAATGAGCCATATCATTTTACATTTCGTCGTCATGGTAACCAGCAATCCAAGATGGCAGCCACGATTTCAACGTTTTTGCAGTTGCTGAACGCAGTTGTATGCCAATGTACATATTAAAACTACTCATGTTGATCATGCGACAGGAGTGTACTATGATATAAAATACAATATAAAGTACATTTTTGGGAGTATGAGAAAGTGAAAAACAAGTTATTTATCTGTATTTTAAACATATATGACAGAAGTGTTCATTTGTATATTTGCTAATACATTCATCGCTACTGGACCGATTCCAATCAAACTTTGCATGTTGACGGATTCACAGACACCTTTTTCTTCTAAAAAAAATTAAACTACGCATCATCCAGCATTGATAGTACAGTGCGCAGCTCATCCTCAGCGTTTACACTGTCACATTCATCATCACTGATGTCCGAGTAGCCATCAAAAATACTCCCGTTGTCAGTATCCGTTTGGCTGCGTCGCTAAGTTCGCCAACATAGTTGTTTCGATCATCAACATCGGACAAAGATTCGTCGCTAAAACTATCAAATAATCTGTCCAAAACATACGGCGGTAAATCATCAGTTAAAGTAATGCCGTCAGCCGAATAGCTAATTCATTTGCCATGACATCTGTATATAACAAGTGGCTCGACTTAGTGGATAATTATGAGTAAAAGCGATTTAAATGGTGAACGTAACCAATGCACTGTAGCGTCACACACCGCGAGGCCAGAATACCAGCCTGTCGTACTGAAATGGTTAAGAACAACAATAAAAGGTGACTGAACCGATGATATTAAACACAATAATAAAGACGACCCAAAAGACGACTCAAAATATGACTGGCCACAATCAGGAGTGGGCCAGGACTTGCGTTCGCCTGTACAAATACAAACCGAATAAGTAAGCTATTTGCATATCATAGTGTCCAGTGTAAGATGACACATCAACATCTGTTAAGTACCATAGTTCCAACACATTGGTGTTGTTCACAATATTGTCTGTAAAACACCTATTATCTTATTCAGTACTAATATATAATCATACTTGTAGGTATTAATGTAAACATGTAAAAAACAACCCTTAATATCATAAATTCAACAGTCAACAATGTTGTCAATTTCACATGCGCAAGACCTGACTAGCCTAACTGTCATTCCACTGTTGTTTACAAGCAAGTCTTGGACACTGCTCAACTTACAGGTCTCTAGGAAATAATCAAGATCAGCCCTCTGCCAGCCATCTCCTAGAACAATTAATCAATGTAACTTCAAAGGGAGAGAGGGTACCAGCCTAATCCTGGCTTAACTGTAGGGACAGTTACCTAATACCTGTATACATGCACCATGTATATCACATATAATAACATATTAACTATAACAGTAGCACCGCTAAACATGATCAAAACTGAACTTTCTAAAGCGTTCTGTACATTTACCAGCTACTGACTGCAAGTGGTCAAAATCTCATTAAGCCCTGTTGGACATTCTTCCCTAAGGTCTAAAGACCACTTATTCCTGATCTTCCATACATTAGTAATCAAAGTCACCATTAAATAATTATAACTGATAAAGTAAATACCTTGACATAAACAGATGGACAGTTCTCTATCACACAGTATGATACAATTATAAATTGAAAACATTGCTTAATCAGGTAGAAAACATCATTTAGGAACTTACCAAAACAGAGTTGTCATTAAGTGTAGAACCAAACCTGGCCCACTGGGGCAGGGCCCCTCCCACTGACCACACATGACCCCTGTCTCTTGGGTAAAATTTATGTTTAAACAACTGAATTATTAGTAATAAGACCATCTACCTACACAGTAAATAAAACTAATTACAGGACAAATAGTCATAGCAATAATAGTTCATTATCTATATTCTCAAAATTACATTACAGTACCCTAGGTGCTGCCATCATGTAGTGGGTAACTAAACTAATCTAACCGACAAGTGACTATGTCACATATACACCCCCACACACTCACCCCCTCTCACACTCGCCCGCTCTCACACACTTGCCCAATCACACATTCGCCCCCTCTCACACGCACGCACGCACCCACCCACCCACCCACACACACACACACACACAGGCTAGTCAATCAATGCATTAGGTAATACACACGTGAAATAGACAACATTGTTGACTGTTGAGTTTATGCTATTAAGGGTTTATACATGTAGAGTACTAGTTTTAAATTAATATCTACACGTAAGCTACAGAATTTATGGATAAACATTAGTATTAGTATATATTCGTACTGAATAAGATAACATGTATTTTACAGACAACATTGTGAACAGCCCCGATGAGTTGGAACTATGCTACTTAATAGATGTTTATGTATCATCTTATCTTACACTGGATGCTATGATATGCAAATAGCTTCTTGTTGTGTTTGTGTGGTAAGTTTAGTTTTTCAGTTTAGTTAGTAAGTTGTAATAAATGCAGTGTTATCTTACAAACTTGCCTTACAGTGGTATATTCTTAATTTAGGCATAATCATACCACCCGCAGCCTACATATTATTATAGTTATTTAACAGTCACATTAGTGAGACATGTATTTTAACCCATTGCACATCTACTACACTCAGTTATTTAGTAGATGCTGGTATGATATATCAGATATATATTAATAATCTCTTATTAGTACTGTATATCTATAGAGATATGATGAAGACTGGGTGCTGTACAGTATAAACACTGGGCCTCCAGTGGGTTCTTGCCGTGCAGCAGCATGAATGTTACTGGCCCATACCTGCATCGCTGTATCATGTGTCAACTGATAAGGCTCAACTGTCCTGTTTTACTAATGGATGTTCTATTTGCCCAGACAACACATGTTCCTAATGACAATGCTCATTCACTGCATGTAGCCTGCTCACTCATTCATGTGTATTCCATTAGGCCAATCATAGAGCTTTCCAAAGGTATAATGTGTTGCATATTTAGATGCTATGAATGGAAACATAAATATATTCTGCGGAGCGTAGTAAAAGCAGCCAAACATGGGCTCAAACTATGTGACGCATTTTGTAAGCTAGATCGTCATTATCTATCTTTGACTATGCTCATGAATAAATATGAATCAGAACGAAAAGTTATTCAGCTTTCCAATGATACCATTTGTTCCCGTGTAAGGTACTGGTGACAGAAATGAAAATTGTTCCTACAGAGTGATATCAAAATCGGCCAGAACCCTTTTCGCACTGATCATGCGGGCCAAATTCGGCCCAGTGGTCACTCCCAGGGTTAATTAACCTTTCTAATAATTTACAAATCCCTGATGTAAAAAACACACTGTTCAGTAATTCTTTGTCAGTCAGCATTTTTTCTATTGACTATGCAAAACTATGGGCTTTTAATTTACGCAAAGTATATGGTCAGTGATGAAGACATCTGGCTCTGAAACAGTGTTTGTGTAACACAGGGTGGCTCATGCATTTGTAGGCCTACCATGTCTACGGCTGAATCTGGCTCTGGCTGTGAAATAATGCTTCTAACTGTATAACAATTCTGATACTTCTAAATGTATTGATTTAATTTTACAACTTCGTGAGGTGTGCAGACCGATGCACAGTTAGCTCGATTTCAGGGTAGACTCATACCTTAAATCAGTTATTTAGATCTACATGCCATGGTATTTGAAAACAACAAGCGAGCAATAAATCGCTCACCTAAATATGCCAAATTAATCTAGGGGAGTGATTTATTAGTTGTTTTTTACCGTGGGCTAGCTGGTACCACCATTACCCATTCGGAATTTCGGATTCTGCCATCACGTCAAGGTACTTGTTGGCGTTAAAACTTTTGCACAATGAAATAAATGTTTACTTTAGTAAACTCCATACATTGCATTGCAACATGTCATCAATCTAGGTAAGGCCAGTGTGCTGTGGTAGTGCACTGGCCACTGCTACAGCACTGGCTTCCCGTTCGGCTTTGTTTCTAAAGGCATTTTTTTTATTGCAAATGACATTCACAAATATGCCTTGTATAAGAATCTGATATATATATATATATATATATATATATATATATATATAGTCTTAAATGCAGCTTGGTAGCAATATAAGCTGGGGTGAAATGGCATGCTTCCATTGCATCATAAATCACTATGCCAAACGCTCAATTCAAACTCGAAGCTAAAAAATCTTAATTTGTCACCCACATATGAAACGGTGAATCAATGTTAAGCGGTACTGGAGATATGTGTCATGACATTTCACTAAGACAAAGAGCTCATAAGGAAAACCCATCATAACACAGAATCCATCATAGATTTTTAAGAGCGTTTTCAAAATGCGTTTCACTAAGATGCTCATAAAATCCATCATAAGCTAATGATCGAAATTTCCATCATAAGTTCCACAGTGTGCACAATTGGACAAAATAAATACAAAAGTTGTCCAAAAGTGGCTGATAATACGATCCATCGAACACTTTTCAACTACATTTGACTTATTTGCTCACTGGGTGAGAAAATGTAATTTTAAAAAAGAAGACGCCGTGTCACAGAGGACACTATTTCTGTGACAAACCGGCGACGTGTTGTTTTGACAGTTTTCAATAACAAAGCTCGAGGAGAGCACCAACAACCGAAGTTGTATCATCGAGTATACCAATATGAAGGTTAGGGTGTACATATTTTGGTTAGACACAGCTAAATATGTGCTCAAAATTGAATACGAAACGTTTTGTGAACAACCTTAACCTTTGCGATGCCGTAAAACATGCAACGACTTGTCAACGTCAGTGCTGTAAAGTAGACACTATAGACAAAAGCCATAATTTACGAACTATTCAGTGCTCACATTTTGAAAACTTATTTGACTGTGAAAAACTGGATCTCTACGTAAGAGTCAAGATAATATGCAGTTAGGTAAATTTGACTGTTTATGATGGATATGTTTTGTTTTATGAGCGGTCTAACCTCATCGTAAGTTAGGAGTGTTTCTATGAGAGTTATGATTTATTCTTCATGAAAACCAATTTTCTGTTTTGATCATAGCTAACGAGCGAAATCGATTTTTAAGAGCGAAAGCGTGCTTATGAGCTCATAAGAATGTTAGCGAAATGGTTACCAGAGCGGCTGAATGACAAAGTGGAACAATTATTTATATTGTCGTTTTCAATGTTTAATTAACTTTTACACTGCGTGTTAAGTCATGTGTGTCCATTTACTCAGATCCAGGTTATTATTTTCAATTCCCATTACAGTGTAGTCGATCAATCGGATTGTAGCGATCACTATTTGTTTAGTAGCTACCCAGTGATGGCTGATATGGGAACTCCTAACTTGCCTAACTGAATATTGGACACCGCGATATAGAGGCGACTTAGACTTTCTTAGCAAATCTGATACTCCTTGAAAGAAACTCCTTGTCGAGACGAACACTTGCAGATGGCGAGTGAATTTAGCAACTGGCACAAGCGATAAATCGTTCCCTAGATTATTGATTTGCACAAGCAATAGGGACCGATCGCTCGCCTCAAACGTGATGGGCTGAAGACGGCCACTGTGTTTTGTATTGATCTGTTGTATGATTTATATGATCATGTATGATTTATATTATCATGTATGATTTATAATCAGAGTCTTTTGACAAAATCGGAGCCGTTGGCACCTCTGCGTAGCAGAACCTTGACATGTGAATGAACAAAAACTACATTTACCTCCTGTCCCAAAATGACTTCCAGCATGATTCCTTTGTGGCTGTAATGACCTTTTCCGTCTGTCTCCCAGAAACCATCACCGCATGAAGCCGACTCAAGCAGTTTCTTTGGGAACTCTTCATTCACCTTTGGTCCAAAGATCTCTTCAAGCAGCGTCCGTGCCGTATTATATCTATTGCATGTGAACATAAGTAGCACTTCTTAGTTTTGTAATGTGATGAATGCAATGTCATACAATTTGTGTTTGCATCAGCCAAACCAAGAAATTTAGGAAAAAAGAAAAATAAGAAACAGTGACACTACAGTATGGCATTATTATTATTATTATTAAATAGTTAATTCAATGATAATAATGTGACTCAGATAATAAATAATAAAGTCAAATAATAACTTGAGTTATAAGGATAACCTGCAGGGTTTACCACACTGAAAAAGAACAATTGCTGATGTTACATGTATTAACAATTGATAAATTCCAATTTGCATCACACCAAATGTCTGAGAAAGTGCAGTCTTGCGTAAAACTGCTGCAAAATATGCATTTATTATTACATTACGGAATTACAGTTGTCAAATCATTTTTATTTGTTTGACAGCCAAATAAAAAAGTACATCTGTTAACCCATTTTATCCTGAAACTATTGCAGATGAGTTGCAGCCAGTTCCTGACCAGATCCAAGAAAGCGTCAGAAAATTACAGGCCTTCCATTAAAATAGACATAACTTTATGGTTTCTCATTCAATTTTTAAATGTGATATACCATTAGAAAGCAGATAAAACAAACTATCATGTTATATTAATAAATTAGCGATTTAAAAAAATGTACTATATGTGGCATTTGGCAAAACATTTACTAAAAATTTTAATTGTAAATTGAGTTTTGTCTTTTTACTTTTCACCTGACATTTTCTCCATGAAGGAGGCAACTTTTCAATGAGCAAGTTAATTTTATATGCTGATAACTTCCTCTCTCCGTGTATGTATCTGCACATTAGCCTTTTTATGCATGTCAGCCGGTAGTGTATAATGTGCCAACATTGAAAATGTACCAACCTTGCTGGCAGAGTAGTTACTTCCTGGTAAATTAAAATAGTCAAATTAGCTAACTTGCTATATTCTTCTGAAGTACAGCAGGAGTATTATTATGGTCAAGGTACCGTTTCATTGAGATTCTTTCTGTCATAAACACGATTTCACTATCAATTTTAAGTTTTTTTCTAACTCGAAATACATGCATCTAACCTTCAAATTGCTCTAATCGATGACACAATTTTGGTTGAAGTTGTTGGTTCTCTCAGCAATCTCTGCTATTATAAAATGTCAAAACTTATCAACATTTTGTCACCGAGTCACTGAAATAGTGTCTTCTGTGACATGGCTGTCTTTTATAATAGTACATTTTGGCTTTTCACTCAAATGAAGCTGAAAATGGTAGATGGAATGTAGTTTCAGTCACTTTTTGACAACTTTCAGTAACTTTTTGACAACTCTATCATGCCCGATTATTGTGCAGACCATGGAGCTTACAATGATATTTGAACTCCTTAGCTCATGATGGATTTAAAGACCATCTTAGTCAAATTAATTTTTAAAAAGCTCTAATCATGTAATGATGGATTCTGTTTTATGACAGATTTTTCTTAGTGAAACAGTGACCCAGATTCAGAAAAGGCAATAAAATTTCAAATACATACCCAGATACTATGGTACGCCAAGCTTCTTTGATGTTCTTGACTGTCTGCGTGAAGAAGTCGTATGCCTGTTGGAATGGTGCAAGCAGCTGTTTGAGGTGACCAACAGGTTCAGCCAGTTCCTCCATCAGAATCTGCTTGATCTCTGCCAGGGCTGCTCTCTTCATGCTTGCCTACAACACATAACATGCAAACATTGATACTTGTCTACAGCACACGGCATGGAAACAGTGATGGGTCTGACAACACTAGGAAGCAATATGATGTCACAGTAAAGGTGAAGCTGAGATTGCACGACTAGTCTGTAGATATTTTCAACAAAACAACTATGATGATAACAGAAAAACAAGAAGAGAAAGTTTAAGTTTGCAAAAAAATAACTAGGTGTGAAGAATTGCGGCAGTGAAAACAGTACATAAGCAAAAAATGGAGGAGTTGAGGGAGGAGGTCGGTGCAAGAGTTTCAGGAGGAAGCTAGTGAACAGCCGGTTAAAGTGGGCTGGATATCTGAGACAAATGGAAGGGGAACAGTTGAAAAAGGGAGCACATGTGCTTAGAGTGCAAGGTAGAAGACCGCGACTGAGTTGGGAGGACTGAGTGGAGAATGACAGAGTAGGTAGGGGGAATGGACATAGGCATACTCACTAGCCAGGGGTGATAGTAGTACTACACTACCCCTGGCAGACAAACCTGTTGAAACATGGAGCTTTCAGTTTACCCACACCATGTGTAAAAGTAGGCCGAGTCATTTGTACTTCGTCCCACTTCCTGTCTTGGTTGACGTCCTTAAGGGAACTAGACACGCCATGCCAAACTTCAAATAGATTTTCCATGAATTCCCTGTCCAACCAAGACGACCAGTACTGATGCCAGCCTCACCCTGGACTTCCGGTTTAAAGACGACCAGTACTGATGCCAGCCTCACCCCGGACTTCCGGGTTAAAGACGACCAGTACTGATGCCAGCCTCACCCCGGACTTCCGGGTTAAAGACGACCAGTACTGATGCCAGCCTCACCCCGGACTTCCGGGTTAAAGACGACCAGTACTGATGCCAGCCTCACCCCGGACTTCCGGGTTAAAGGCGACCAGTACTGATGCCAGCCTCACCCCGGACTTCCGGGTTAAAGACGACCAGTACTGATGCCAGCCTCACCCCGGACTTCCGGGTTAAAGACGACCAGTACTGATGCCAGCCTCACCCCGGACTTCCGGGTTAAAGACGACCAGTACTGATGCCAGCCTCACCCCGGACTTCCGGGTTAAAGACGACCAGTACTGATGCCAGCCTCACCCCGGACTTCCGGGTTAAAGACGACCAGTACTGATGCCAGCCTCACCCCGGACTTCCGGGTTAAAGACGACCAGTACTGATGCCAGCCTCACCCCGGACTTCCGGGTTAAAGACGACCAGTACTGACGCCAGCCTCACCCCGGACTTCCGGGTTAAAGACAACCAGTACTGATGCCAGCCTCACCCCGGACTTCCGGGTTAAAGACGACCAGTACTGATGCCAGCCTCACACAAGACTCAGGGTTTAAGGCCTGATACGGCAGTCTGAAATACGTCAGAAATTATTTTTTGGAAAATTTTTGTTTTGTTCACTTATTGACAGATTGATATATCTACTTCACAACAAAGATCGTTTTTTAACAGTTACTCACCGCTAAGTCACTATTTTAGCACTAACTTAGATGGCCCATCAAATGTGAAATGACAATAAAAATGTGAATCGATGAAACACGCCAAAAGTAGTCCATGTTTGTGCCTTGACAACGACCACGTTCGTTCACCGTACGCCATTTTGTTTGGTATCAGAAAAACCGCCGTCTTCTTGGCTATTTGTCAGTTATGTTGGTAGTCACGCCCCTTTCTTCCAAAGTAGAATTTTCCCGCGTTGAAACCGGGTCCAAATTCCCGACGATCTCCTTATTTAGCATTGAACATATGCAAATGAGAAACGGAACTGACCGAACGCAAAGTTCGGGGTCGGTCAGCCTCCTTCTCGTGTTTTATGACGTGTTTTTTCTGAAAACGAGGCGCGCGGAACATCCTTGTTGCCATTTTATGACGCGTTTTTTCTAAAAACGAGGCAAATCAATCCCACGATGCCATACGTTGTTTAGTTTCCTGTTAACATTATTCGGAGTTGTTGCTACGGAGAATTTTTGACAGCTAGTCAGCAAACGATATTTTGAGTGAAATAGATAGTTTAATCGAGATGCCGCCGAAGAAATTGAAACTTGTGCGGAAGCGACTGAGGGAATACAATGCTGCACATCGATGGTCGGCGAAGAAAGTCGATTTTACAGCCGTAATCGACGGCGAATGAAACTTTGCAGAAGCAGATCAGAACGTAACTTGTTATGCATCACATTGTGCCATATGACGTATATGGATGCTATGTTATATATAGCAAGAATTTCAGAGTTAGTGATGATTGACTGACGTATCATCAAAGATATGATGATTGTATATGAACACACATACGCCTGCTGCATTTATAAAATGCCTCAGTGAAGTGGTGCCTAGGCTGATTACGGGGATATTCTTATAAAACTTGTTTCTGTAGTCTACACGTTATACCCTATAGGCTATACTGACTTGAAGCAAGCAAGTCTGTGGTGTGTTATATGCAGTAAATTTTCATGTTTCATGGATGTCTGAAGTCACAACCTGTGCAGTGTTAATTATATATGGAAACTATCTGAACTGATGCATCCTCGATGATTCTTTGCATTATGTGTGTATGGGGGAGGGGTGGGAAGACATGATATGTGTATGGGGGAGGGGTGGGAAGACATGATATGTGTATGGGGGAGGGGTGGGAAGACATGATATGTGTATGGGGGAGGGGTGGGAAGACATGATATGTGTATGGGGAGGGGTGGGAAGACATGATATGTGTATGGGGGAGGGGTGGGAAGACATGATATGTGTATGGGGGAGGGGTGGGAAGACATGATATGTGTATGGGGGAGGGGTGGGAAGACATGATATAATTGTCACTGTTAATGGACATTCATATATTATGCATGGATATTAAGACTATTATTTTGTTGCTTATTTGCAACATTTAGTACTTGGGAAAACAAACTAATAGTTGATGATAACTTACTGACGTGTCACGATTGTACATGGACGCACATATGCTACATTTGCAAAAATGAAATTATACTTTCTTAGGTAAAATAACCCTCTGAACAGGATTCTTTACATGATAACCTATCTATGTTGCCTGTTATATGCATTCAGTATGCATATTTGATGTAGGTATCATGTCAGAATCTATTTATTGTGAATTATATGTGAAAACTGCCTGAAGTGGTGCGTCGGCTATGATAATTTGCATTATCGATTATGGGGGTAGGGGTAAACTATGATATAATTGTGTCGCTATTAATTAACTATTACTGTTATAAACATACAGATATTGTATATAGATGGTAAGGCTACCATATGGATGCTTATTTGCAAGATCTAATGTGTGCAACACATTAAAATTACTTAGTTCATACTTTGAGTGCCGTTTTCTCAGTTATCACTATTTTTCGGGTAAAAGTGAATAGAACTCAAAAACTAACCAACTGATGCATACCAACTTTACACACAGTAATAATGCCATAAATATCTACATTCCTGTGCATTGAAATAATGATCAGTCATCTGGATTATATACTGGGGGGGTTTGAATATGAAAATTTTGAGGATAAAAATAACAATTTCAAAAAAATATTTCCAAAACAAATCTATATAACATATGCAAATGGCCATGCACAGAAAGTTAGAATAGTTCATTACCTAGATAGAAACATTTTAGTACTTTAAATTAGCCTAAGGGTTTCAGTTTTCTATTCATTTAAACTTTTGTTATTTTTATGATTTTTTTTTCCATTATGACCCTCTCCCGCACTTAAATATTTCAAGACAAAAATTTTAATGATGAAATTTCCTTAGTTTCAATACAGGTACTTCATACAAATCATTTGTGGTGAGATTTATCAGTTTAAAAAAAAAATAATGTTGCCGTGTCCTGTATCCCCTTAAGAGAAGAGCAACAACAACTAGAAAAAGAAATTGTTTCATAATACCTTCATGTAGGTAATATATACTTACTAGGTCAATGCCAGTGAACCTTTTGACAAAATCGTCTCTTGGTGACTTCATCTGTGCCACTGTGTCTGTGATAGCCTGCTTGACACTTTTTACACGTTCCCAAATATCGGTCATTTCCTTTTTGATGTCAAACCAATACGGCCGGTTATCTGCAATGGCACATCACTTATCAAGTCATAAAAACATACCAAAGTTACGTATTAATATTTATATTTGTGCACAATCTGATGTGAAGGCATCAAATACGGACCAAACACATACAGAGCCTACAAACAAAACATAATATTCACCCATTTCATCAATTTAATAGCTTATATCTACATCACTTTGTAAGGCAGTTATGGTGAGACAACAGGTTGACACAATTTTTTTATTTGCATAGTTAATGCAATTATTCTGCCAAAACTCTAGAGTACGTCTTACTGAGTAAAAATATGTTGAACTTTTTTCTGCCATACCCATTTTCATGGCAACAAACAAAATGTCCTCCATTTTGAACAAATACTGACAAATTGAGAATCAATGCCATTTTTACTGAACAATTATAATTCTTGCACAACCATCTTCAGTATGCACTCTATTATACCGTTGGCAGAAACATTAAAACAACAGTTTTTTGTGACTTCCAAAAAAGATACTTATTATTAAAACAATGTGTTCTGCCAGGGGTGCTAACATATTTGGAAGTCATCAAATATTTCATGCAGCAAACGTTCCAATTATTCAAACATATTTGGAATTCATCAAATATTTCATGCAGCAAACGTTCCAATTATTCAAACTGTCCCACAGTTACACATTCCAACTGTCCTACAGTTACACATTCCATCTGTCCCATAGTTACACATTCCAAATGTCCCATAGTTGCACATTACAACTGTCCCATAGCTACAAACAAGCTAGGATCCCTGGTCACTAGAATTGTTAGTACTGTCCCACATAAATATAAAGTTGACACACCAACACACTTATTGAAATGTCTCTAAATGAAAAATGTAAAACTACAAACCTTTTGAGAAGAAATTTGCTTTGACAATTCTGTTCTTTGCATCAATGACACCAGTAATTGCTGCTGAGATTCTGCCAACAAAATAAAGAAGTCATATATCCTGCTTAGCTTCTGTAGAAAAACATCCTTAGAAAAAAATTGTCTTAGCCAAACAATATTTAGAGGTCGTTCACACCCGTAGCCATCCATCATAACCAATGAGCATTCCCACAACACCACACATATCAATGAAAACTGTTTAATAAAATTATCATGTGTCGTAATTTGCTTGACTACTATCACAACATTAGCATGTGGCTTGTAGTAAAGGTAGGAAAGAATGGATCAAGCTGAAGAAGAACAAAGACGGCGAATTGGTGAAATGGTTTGAAGCCAAAGAAGCTACATTTAAGGAGGCAATTAATAACCTCTTTGACATTGTGTGTGCCAACGTATCATTGATGATGCACTGCACAAATACTGCTTTCATTCTTCATCTTTGGTGTGGTGGCAGTTGTACAGCTGTTGTCAACTGATACCATACACCTTCACTTTCCCTCATGTCATGCCAAGAGAAACTGCCTTCGGTTTTGATCATAAATAATAATATATATACACCCTGTATACATATATATATATATATATATATATATATATATATATATATATATATATATATATATATATATATATATACATATATATATATATATATATATATATATATATATATATATATATACATACACACATTAGGATGGCCCTTATATAGGGGTAAAATTTAAGTAAAAAATTCTTCCAGGATACCCCAGTTTATTTTTATTTTTGTACCGAAATAAATCATTTCTTCAAATAATGGCTATGGGTTAAAAATGTGAGGTTTGATGAGAAAACAACTGTGTTAAAATTCCAGAGCAATCGGTTGTGAGGAAGTGATCACTCACGTGGCACAAAGTTGACCATTAAATTTTATACATATTTTACCCTGAAATTTAAATATTTATCTATATATATATAATGCAATATCTAAAAAATTACTCATAAAATTTTCACTGTGACCTAGTCATCAGACAATGTTTATTCACTGAAAAATTTTGCTCAATTAACCGGTTAGGGTTAGATACAGGGTTATGGCTAGGTAACATAACCAATCGATTGAGCTAAACATTGCAGTTAATAAACCTTGTCTATTGAACAGGTCACAGTGAACATTTTATGAAAATCATTTCTTTAGTTTTTGAGATATTGCATT